>BSQZ01000050.1:2707500-2777500 GCA_033239005.1 Lamellibrachia satsuma | reverse complement strand
TCTGCTGATTTCTCGTCCCTGTACCGCTTAATTTGATGTCATAAATGATAAAGACCGCTGAAATTGATATGCAAGACACGCAGTCTGCTATACAATTCAAAACCAAAACATCAAAACTCAGCAGATCGACGTGATTTATATGTACGTAATCCAACCGTGTCCAGTGTATTTAGAACGTCGAACATAAACGTGGCTGGTCGTATTCGGGTACACAGAAGCCACTTTGCACCACACTTGTTCGTCCGACGCCGCCGATAGAGCAGACACTACACATAGTCCAAGCCGGTTGTTGCTCTTTGATAAATTACTTCCTTACAAGTGCGGCTAGCCTTGACCTGCGCGTCCTTCAGTTGTCCAGATGCGTTAGTCGTCGACGAACGATATACTATAGACCTGCAGGGTCGTTGCCCTTGCTGGTTCTAGCTCTGTCAGTAACGGGATGTTGGACCTGGTCATCGAGTAGGACTTCGCCAACTGCATTCTCTCAGTTGTGACAAGACCTGGCTAACATTAACAATGTTCTTGCACGCGACGTGACACCAGAAGAACTCTCGTTATTGCCTGAACACGTGAGACGCAACTGATCTTCTGTAGGCAGCAGCATGATAAGTCGAGCTAACTAGAGACTGCGTTCATTCAAAAGAAAATGGCATTTTGTTAGTAGTGTTTACTGCCCTATAATAAACCGATGTTTATCAATAATTAATTATGACAGAATATAAAAAAAATAATTGTGAAAATATGAACTACCGTAATGGATACATTATTATAAAGCTCTAGTTCTGACGTTTGTCTTAACACTGAGAACGAAAAGTGGATTAGAACTTATGCCCGTCCGCAGGGGGTTGTTTCATAAATCGTCCCAGAAATACCCGGCTGATTGTGTAAGGGACTAGTTGTTACAATTTTCAGTTAAAGTAACTTTTTGCAAAAAGTATGTTAGATCCATTATTTCTGTCAACGTATACATTCAATGTATTATTTGTGTTAATAAAATGTACCATACCATTAATATACCAAATTGCAGTTAGGTAGATATGTGAAGTTTCCCAGGCGCCGTCGACTGTAACAACTAGCGCCGTAATTACTCGGGGCAAGTTGTTACAACATACCGGGCACGTTGTTACAACATACGGGGCACGTATGTTGTTACAGCAAAGGACTCGTTGATCGCAAAACAAGTGTCACTCATACAAGTTACTGTTATTACATTAATTGGGTTATACACACTTATATAATCTTATACACAATGTGCATAATGTAGTGTTTACAGTTTCATATATTAAGCTTTTAATTTTTAGTTATCAAAGGGGACTAATTCTGGGATTCTTAGATAACAATTGTGACTGGAATATTAATTATTGAATGGAGTACGGAATAATGAGTGACAATATATGTGTATATATATATATATATATATATATATATATATATATATATATATATATATATATATATATATATATATATATATATATATATATATATATATACATGTAATGCGCCGTCTGTTTGATTGAATGACACACACACGTACGAACTCCCGCACACGAACATCCTCATTGCAATGAATCGTGCAGTATTTATTAATTGTTCAAATAGGGCTGTGCCATAAAGATTGAACAAGATTGTTATCAAAGGCAAAACATCCAGATGGTAAGTGGACAAGGAAGCCATTGGCTTATCGAGAGTCCAACAATTTTTTCATATATGCGTATATAAACCGCTCTTCTGATAAATTTTTAAATTTTGTTTGACGCTGCTAGCATTTACAGTACTGGTTATAAACTTGTTAGACTTCACGAGTAAAATAAAGTGTTCACGCGTCGTGGTTAAATAAATGTTCTTTCAGTCATTGTCAGCACACAACTCGGTGGCTGTACCATCGGTACGAACCGCCCGAGCAGTTCTAGCAACTTGCCTCAATACAATTGTAAGAACTGAATTGTAAAACGCCTCTGTAACAACTTGCTCCTGTGTACAACTAGCCCCGGTCTCTCCTACGCTCGAATCCCACTTTTCAAAACGCCTAGGACGGGTCTGGAACTAGATTTACTAGATTAATGTTACAGCAATCCACATGTAACACTAGCCCAGAAACAGTGTCTGCGTTATGCTGACGTTCCATGACTTAAAGCATAACCTATTTGCTACACCCTGAACATTCACGTATTGAGCGGAGGTCCGAGTTTGGACACATTTCATCAGTAAAATGAATAGCCCGACCTCCAGTATCTTTTCAGCTCCACCTGTTGTTAAAATATATAATTAATAAATTAATCTGCTTCATTACAGAAACAGGGTTGAATTTGAAGTATTTTAACGTTGTTGAATGATTTCCATGTTCGCAAACACAATTGAGCATTATCCTCGATTATCCAGGCCCTGGGGAGGGGTACTCCCTATACTGAGGTATACATGTGCCGCGCAAATGCCCGTTTTTGGCCACTTTGGCACACCCCCATCGCTTTGGTATGGCAGCACCCCTCCCCCCACCCGCAAATTGACATGGGACACCATCGGCAAATGAGCCGTTACATGTAGACTGCCAGCAGTGGCGCCTTCTAGTGGATGCCTTATGTGCCACCTAGACTTGGGCACGAAAAGGACTAGTCTTAGCAAAACAATGATTCTCTTATATACAATATGCTTAGAGCATTGACACTCGAGACATGCACTCAATGTATTCGAATTAAGTTTAGGTTACACACATTAATTCCCTCTACGTGTCCCACTATATTATACTGGTGCACCGCCTGGCGAGAACGAACAGTGTGCAAATAATCTGGTGCCGTCACCTACTGGATTGCTTTGGAATACAATTGGGCCCCAGTTGATTTGGGCAACACTAGGCTATACATACCCGTACGCACCAATCCAGTCAAGTTTTGCATGTACAATATATGTCAGTTGTAGGCCAACAAATGAGAAACATGTTCCTACTATTTTATTAAAACACACTAATGTGTTTGATATATGAATGTTTACATCTACTGTAACACCATCAGATAATTTTAATGTTAATGCACAAATGGAAAACATAGTTTCTTTTTGGCACTCTTCGTGCATTGCATGCCACTCTATTAGGAACCATGAAGTGATTTATCTCATCATTTTACTAAAACAAATAGGTATCCTAGTCCCAACAGTCTGCACTGTCTGTACAGGGGTTGCAGTACCACTGCCCTAATGCACTACATGTTACTATGATACACTTATGATACTGTTTTGTTAAAAGCAATATTCTGCCACATTAGCTACTGTTCTTATTGATTAGAGACTAATTTTAATAATACATATCCACTTTAATGATGTGCCTTCAGTACTTTAATGATGTGCCTTCAGTACTTTAATGATGTGCCTTCAGTACTTTAATGATGTGCCTTCAGTACTTTAATGATGTGCCTTCAGTACTTTAATGATGTGCCTTCAGTACTTTAATGATGTGCCTTCAGTACTTTAATGATGTGCCTTCAGTACTTTAATGATGTGCCTTCAGTACTTTAATGATGTGCCTTCAGTACTTCTTGCATTCGTTTCAGCATGTTCGGTATCAGTCCCACGTGATCGTCGGCACATTTCATAACACACTGTTCCATTTGTCCACGAAAGGCTGAGATCTCTGCTTCACTTGAGGTTGTGGAAACCTGATCTCTTGCCTTGTCTTGACAATCCATGGCACATCGTTGCAGGCGACTCTACAAGAGTGTCACGTTAGTGTAACATGTTCGCAGGTTTGTAAAGGTACCGTTTTATTCAAAGAAAAATATGCATGTCAATTAAAATATATATCATTAAGATCTTGATACAATTGCTGCGGTACTTTTTCAAAATACTTTTCAATATAATAGGTATGTTATAAAATGTAGAAACCATAAGATTCAGCTTAATTTGTTAACATATTCAGGCCTATTTTTTGCTGTAGGGTGTTGTAAATTTTCAGCCATTTTTTTTGCAGGTAATTTTGCTTAAAGGTTTGGAATTTCGGATCGAAGAAAATTACTATTGGTTGACATTTTAAATATTAAATTATTACATAAAAAAACTGCAAAACAGCACCTAGTACAAAGGGAAACTCACCTGAAAATGTGACATTTCCGTTTCAATGAAGCTCTGTGTTTTACTTATGGGCTCTGAACATTTCTCAACACACCGCTGGACTTCCTCCATGTTGTAGTGGTCTTTGTCGCAACAAGCTGCTGAGCAAACGTACATGTTTTTCTGCAACAAAATATTCAAACTTATTGTGCTAGTACTACTGCTAGCCAGTGCAGGGTGGTAAGAGCAACAAGAGAACTTTGTGATAACCTGGTTGCGGAACACATTAGATGTTGAATGCATGGCTGAGTCATTCTGCCTGGTGATGACATGCTTGGAACAACTATTCATATTTTCCCATCATATGCACGTTGCGAAACAAAGTTACGTTAGTCAACAATTTAATTTGGATATATTTTGTATTTCTTTGTAGCTGTAGAACAATAACAATCTGCCTAACACGGCCTAGAGGCAACTTCGACCAATTGACGTTGTGAAAGTTGAAAAACAGCATTCCACCTCGAAAAACCATGTAATATGACCCAAAATTATATTAACACAAATACTGAAAGTCGTATATGTTACGACGTTTTATCTTTACCAGAAGCGTTCTGTTCTGTATCACAAATTTCATGGGAAGGAATAAAGGTGGCCTATAAAGGTTAATGATTTTTTGATCAATGATAACTATAACTTTTACAACTTTCGTAATGATAACAAATATTATGTAATAACTCCAAAACTGGTGGTGCCAGCTTGACATGCCCTGGGTGGGTCTGAATTTGGAGAACTTCTCTGGGATGTTCTATTAGTCATGTGCTCCCAAGTCCAAAAATAAAACCTAGAGTTAAACATGATCATGAATAGGACCATATAACCATCCACCCGCAACACATTTTGGCAGTTTTCTAGAAACCGGGCCAGGGTTGTTCGATTTAAATCATTGATTTAAATCATGATTTAAATCACTCCAATTTTTTTTTTAAATCATTGATTTATGATTTTTTACTTCCGGTTTTTTTAATTGCTGATTTTTATGAATTAAACACAAATAATTGTTTACAAGCATCGGGATCAACAAAGTTTTGTATGTTTTTAATACACAAACAATATCGAGTTTTAATACATAAACACAAAGTACGCACACTTGTGTTGCTGTACTGTCACCAGATAGCCTGATAGTCAAATATTTTATGACATTGTGTATGTTTGAGCTATTCCCTTTTTTAATGTAGTGAAGCCAAACAAACTTGTCTTCCAGAGGAAGTATCTTTTCAACACAGAAGCCCTGAGTTAAAGTCCACTTATAGCTTGTGCTAGTTGTTATCAATTCAGTATGTTGACTCAGTTGTTTAATACTGTACCAGTTTGTATTCTGGTTAGAGACCCTTAGAGTACACAGAGCCCTGGACAGGTGCTAATCCACCCTATAGGCAAACAATAATTAGCACTGCTACAGCCACAGACACACAGCATGTTTTTCCTTTCCAAGATAGATTATGCAACTACAGAGGGTGAGGCCTTGTGGACATTGTCTAATGTCTTTATATAAGCAAAAATCATGTACCCTCTGTTAAGACAAGAACCCAAATCGATTTGAATAGAACATGTTTGAAAGAGTTTACTAATTTAAACATCTATATAAATATCCATATACCAGATTTCCAAAAAATCTAATAAACAAAAAAATTCAAATAAATCCGATTTAAATAAAAAAAATTAGATTTTTTTTATTTTTTAAAATAAAAATCATGATTTTTTTCAACCCTGATCCGGGCCCACCTCAATGGCACCAATGTAACATGCAATACAGGGCTTCACATTTGAAAACAACAGCCTAAATATGCCAAATTAATTTAGGCGAGCGATTTGTTAGTTTTTTTTATCGTGTGGTGGCGCCACCATTTCCCATTCGGACTCGTTGTCGCCATGACATTTTAATTGGTACTTGTTGGCGTTATGACTTTTGTACAATAAAATAAATGTTTACTTTAGTAAACCCCATACATTGCAACATGTCATCGATCACCTTATGCGTAGCCTAGGCAAGGCGTGTGCGACTTTGCTTAGGCGGTTTGAAAAGTGCAACTGAGAATCACAAATATGCCATGTATAGTCATAAATTCAGCTTAGTAAGCAACACCAATATAAACCGGGGTGAAATGGCTTCCACTGCATCATAAAAAGACATAATCCCAAACGCACAACTCAAACTCGGTGCGTAAAAATATGAATTCATCATCCGCACATGAAACAGTGAATCAATGTTAACTGGTATCGGAGATGTGCATTATTAATTTATGTGTTCAGAGCAGTTGAAAGACGAAGTGGAATAATGATAAAAATTGTCGTTTTCGATGTTTAATCAACTTTCACACTCCATATCAACTCATATGCGTGTCTGGTAGCTCAGATCCAGGTTATTATTTTTGATTCCCTTTACAGTGTAGTCGGTCGATCAGATCGTAGCGAAATATTGTTGATCCCTTATCTATTCCATAACAGTACATGTATACATGTATTTTGTTCAGTTTTACATAAAACAGTATGTGATATTTAAACATAAATTACATAATACATATCGACGCTAGTCCACTCATTTAATAATTTTTTTATAAACCGTGCGACCATCAAATTGTGGCTTCGATGGCGTTCTTGCAATCTTGGTGCAGCGGGCTGCTATCGCCATCCCCATTGACGGATGATAGGTATACTCCGAATACTAAAACCCGAACACTGCGCTGTAAAGAGGGTAGACTTTCCTAGTGAATCTAATACTCAGGAAACTACTTGTCAAGACGCACATTTGCAGGCAGTGAGCGATTTTTTGCAATTGATGCCAGAGATAAATTGCTCCCTGGCTTATTGATTTGCGCAAGTGATAAGGAGCGAGAGCAATCGCTCACCTCAAACGTGATGCCCTGCAATATGTATAGTAACCATGCACAACAATTTAATATGTGCATAAAAACACATTTAATCACATTTTTCGATGCCCGGATTCATATATTTAACTGGCTTTGAGTGGTGCCATCTTGTGAATAAAAGGGGCATGTTTAATAACTGACACGTTCCGTAGTTAAATATGCATGGTTATTATACATATTGGCATTTTAATAATGGTGAAACTGAGGTGGGTCCGGATTCTAGAAAAGCATTTCTGTCTGAGCATACACTGCAGTCGCAATCAAATACTGTGGATTACTGAGCACTGCTAGTAGGGCAGTGCCATTGGCCCTGCCCCTGGCTGGGCACTACAACCAGAGACTCGAAGACGAAGTATTCAAGGGGCCCCCGTATTCAAGTAATTTTCTCACAGACACAGGACAGGGCCAGTGCCGTGGGGACAGATCAAAACGACAATGTCAATGACAAGCAACATAGGAGCTGCATCGTAGCTACATATACCAATAGCCACAGGGAGAAATTTCCTACAACCGAGATTTTAACTGATAAAAACAACTCATGTTGACCGCAATGTCAAGTTCCGGTGACCCTGTCTCTGGGAAGATTTGGGCGATAATACCAGATAACTAATATATTAACTCTGTGAAGAGTCGACAACGATCCTAAATAAGTTTATTGATATCACAGCCCACGAGGACATAAACGACGGAGTACCTGTATTTTCCTAAGATGCTCTCTGTCGAGCTTTGTCATTAAGTTTGTTATCGCTTCCTGCACACGTGCTTGTACGGATTCCATTTTGATTTTCTGTGTAATGTATCGCTAATTTGCATACCAAAATAATTCAGAATTGTTATTAAAGCTGCTTGATTATAAACATACTACAATTATTTATCAATATCAACGTTATATAAAATTTATCTTAGGTAATACTATTTTCCCGGGTACATATAAATTTGCTGCTGAATCCAGCAGTCTGTCTGTGTGTCTTGCAACTAAGCAAACTATTTTATTTTGATTTAACTGATGTAGATCGTCCTTATCTGTCTCATCCCTGCACCATGTTTACGGACAGTGAATTGGACGTGGTCCAAATACAATCGACATGGAAAAAAGAAAGGTTAAGACGTGAAACGAATGTATTTGTAATTCTCATCTAGATGATGTTCCAATCATCTGCGTAACCATGGTTACGTTACAAGGCGACAGGCTCTCTCATGATTGTCTGTAGCTAGTGAAAACGCGCGGCCTTTGTCTTATTGCGACAACAACGGCCTTTGTCTTATTGTTTGACAGGCATACAAATTGGTGTCAGTGTCGATAGGATGTAGACTTATAATAGACGCTTGTAATTCATCAATTTAGAAAGTGCGGTAGAAAAATATACGCGTATTAAAAGAAAATATTAATTCAGGGGTGTAATTAAAGTCCCCAAAATTAATTTTAAAAATGTTAATGCAGTTACATAGGCAATCAGTTGCCCATTTTTTGGTGCAGTGTAACTTCTTTAATCTGGACACCTTGCCCAGGCCATGGTCCCCAGTGACAGTGTAAAGTCATGTATCTGGATTAACAACTTTTCTGAATAAACGATTCATGCAATTAACAGGATATATTAGCATTTGGAAATTTCGTTCCCGTGTAGTGATGCTGAGTTTTCCAGATGATCGGCGTCCGGATTAACAGGGTTCCACTGTATACCAAAAAAATTTATATTCCTTACTACTCACATAATTTGTTTCTAGCATTACGTGAGCCAACAACAATTCGTCCTTATATTCAAGAAAACCATGCATGGCAATTTCAGAAGACAATTGTATAATGTATAAAAATGTTTAAATATACAAATAAAATGTGCTTACACAGATCAGTTAACGAATCATCTGTGCAAACCAATGAAGTCGGAGTAGAAGATAGGGCCGTACAGTCCATGAAGACAAAGAATGAAAAGGTTGGTCAATCTGATGTGTTGATTTTGTTATATCATAAACATTACTAATTTAAGCAGACCAAAGGGTCGCTAAACAGTGATTGAAACTTTTTGGACTGACTACAGTGAATTAAAGAAACAAATCCCCTTGATGCTAAAGGATGTGTTGTTGTGTTAGGTGCAAACAGATGACCAGATCGAGGAAGAGATTTTGTTATACGATGATGACTCGCAAGAGTTGCTCAGTTTCATGCGTCGTATCGGTCCGGCTGTCATCAAAGAGCTGGAGAAGAATGACAGAAGTCACGCCTTTGACGGTGAGAGAACAGCCTCATTGTAAATACATGTTCACAGTAAATATAAACAGTAAAATGGATGTCATAACATGACAAAGCGGTAGAACATGAGTGATAAATAGAATATTTATAGGCATGTAACCTGAAAGTTATATCATAATGCTCATGATTATTTATTGGTGGGTATGTCATGTAGATATTATATCATCATTTGCAGATAATCTTGCAATCTTTATATTAAAGTACAAATGTTTTATGAAGTTGTGTGTATTAGACATAATTGTACCGTATTTTTTATTACAACAGAGTTCCTATTTTATGTTTACCCAGTGTTTTTCTTTGCATTGCATTATTTTAGCCAAAATAATGTTTCGGTGTGCTGTATATGCTGTATATCAATTTCAAGATTGCCTAACCTTTTCGTTTTTAATGTGCCTCTGAGCTCGGTTGATCAGTGGATTTAGGCGCAATAGAAGTTTTTGTATTATTCTTGTGTGTTCGTTCCCAGGGTACCGTGTCTCATGGCAAGAAGAGGTGGAGACTGTCTCCAAGCTACACTCGCTCTCACACGACAAGCTTAAACACGACGTCTGTATGGCACAATAAATATTGCACATCCTCTTAGCTTATCAACTGATGTAATTTGTAACACACATATCAACCAATCATGCACACTTATGTTTATATTAGTCATGCCTTGATCAGGACACAAGTAGTGGATGCCAACACCAAAGATTGTTTCACGCCTTGTACTCGATATTGATAGTTGATACAAAGACTCGACATTTGAAAACAGAAGGCTTTACCCCGTGACGTGAAAGTTAGCCCCAAGATTTAACATTTACTAACTCAGTGTTACTTATTCATAGTGATGACCAGCTAGACAGACATGCTGCTGTCACACTATTACCAGCAGTTGATAATCAACACAGGGATTGACACAACATGTAGGCCTGAATTCCTTGATTCAGTTGAGGACAATGAATGTTTGCGTTTGAAATGATTCAAGCGGTTTTAAGCGAGATAATGTTACTGTTGTGATGTAGCACCGCACAACTGTTGACATTTCTATTTTGCAGCTCCAAGTAACAGGGTTGTCGTGGAATTGCACTGGCGCAGTTATCGCTGTCGCGTATCCTTCCTGTTTCTGTCATTCATTTGTGGGAGATAAATTATTTTGTATTGTTGACATGTTCCCTTTGGGTTTACAGAGCACAATTACAATGTATGGACAAAGGCAGTTTAGGAAGAAATAATGAAGCAGAAAGAGGTAGAAGGAGACAAAATCAAATGTAAAATGCAAAGATACAGTTAGAAAGGACGGGTCTCGGAGGGGTGCAGCATAATGGCAGAGAAGTGACACGTGTGGTAGAGTAGCGGAGTGGTAGAGAGCACATGCCGAATATGCAGGATGTCTAGAGCTTTCAATTTTAGTCCAGCATTTTTCAATTTAATAAAAAATTATAATCTTTAATATATATCAGACATGGCATCAATTCCGTTTTGTCAATTCCAATTCTAGTCAATTCAAAAAAATCAATTCCAGTTCCACCTTGCAAAAATCAATTCCAAATTGTCAATTCCAACTTTTAAAATCATAGGCTACAAAATCAATTCATATTCCAAAAAATCAGTTCCAACTCCAACTGACTTTCGAAAATCAATTCCAGTTCCGGAATTGGAATTGATGGTAAATTCCAATTCTGGAATGGAATTGACCTCATGTCTGATATATATGTATATATATATATATATATATATATGTTTATATATGTATATATACATATATATTTAGATTTTGTACAAGCAGATTGCCTAGATTATTAATAATATGCATATTTTCCTTGGGTGTTCAAACAATTGTCTGGCTAGTATATGTGAAATTCTTTTGGTGGGGTATTAAATAGAAATGTTAACAAATTTACTAAATCTGTGTCAGTATGGGGATGACATTGGTTGGTGCACTACTAGACCATCAATGTAACTGTTAGGAGCCTTGACCAGTATCGTCCAGCTACGGCCGATTGGACCATGAGAATTGGTGCACACACAAGTCTGCCCTGTGCACCTGGAACATTGACCGGTCCAATCTGGACAGTAACAAGCCGGACACAGTCATTGACCTGTCCAGTTGTCTGCTCTGTGTCGCCTGCCATCCCAAACAGCCATCCTGGATTGCAGGCGCCACATTCAATGGTATGCCAGGAGAAGTAGAAGATCCCGCAAAAATGTGTAACTTGTCAAGGATGTACAGAGCTGTTGACCTGTATGAAATTTTATAAGAAATTTCTTTTTTCTTTTAAATTTCTTTTAACCGTGCTTTCCCTCCTTACCCCCATAGCGTATTCATCCATATGTTGATAAATTTAACATTGTACATATATTGAATTCAATACCTAACCCTTAGGTATTGATGCTCCTCTGAACTCGGGCTTCCGAGGATTTGGGCAAGATAAAAGTTTTCTCCTTATTATTGTTGCTCCCCTCTTTCTCCCTGTAGTCGGGGGTGAGGGGTGAGTCTGGCACCAATACTGGTCATCGATTTTTGTTTCCCCTTTTTCATCACTAGTCCCGTTTACTGCTGTCTCCACCAACCGTCTCCACTCCCCCATCCCTCACTCTCATTCTCCACTCCCTTCCCACTCTCACAAAATCTCCTCACATGGTCCTGCCATCTCAGTCTCAGTTTTCCTCTTTTACATTATTATTATTAATTATAAAATTTACTTGTGGCACGGTACTAATTACTATGCATGATGTGAAATGTTTTCATTGTAGGTGAAGTGATGGTGTGGGACACGAGTCGAGAAGACGAGACACTCATAGCGACATCTGGTATCAGCGATGACACTCACAGGGAGCCTGTCTACAAGCTCCACTGGGTGGCGGCCATGGACAGCAAGAAATATAATGTAGGTTGTCTGCACAAGTACTTCCGCCTGTCTAATGTATTGCTAACACAGAATGCTTCTCAGAGAAGTCACATTGGTGTTGGAATGATCAGGTCTGCCAGGGAGTGAAGTATATGCTTTGATTGGTCCCATGGACTGGATACAGCGTTATGTAAGAACTTACCATTAACACATTTGTCTCTTACTCAGACCATTGGACATCTTTCTTACGTGGACACCTCTCTTATGTGGATATATATCTTATGTGGACATGTGGACAATTTGTAAAGCACAACCTACATTATTTCATTGTAAAACTTCCTGTGATGAGCAGACATCTGTTGCATGGGGCCTTGTTTTCTGGGATTTGTAAGAATCCATTGAAGACATTTTAAAACAAATAATTTGAAAGTGGATGAGTCAGTGTACAATTTAGCAAGATTTTAAATATAAAATGAAAAAAGTATTTAATAAATCTGATGAAAGTACTCTTATGATTTATATTACTGCATGTACAGTTTTTCGTCTGTTTTGTGTATCATTTTGTGTATCATAAAAGTATATCATATTCATAAGACTATTATTAGTATCATAACAAATATTGGAATTGAACCACGTGATCACCAATTATCAATTTTTTATGAGTTTCAAGAACACTTGAAGTCCTGTACTAATCATGTGTAACTTAGGATTTTTACGCATGCTAAGGGATGATATCAGAACGTCATTATCAGCTTGATGAACTACACAAAGCCTTGGCCATATCAATTCATGGGCTGCACAAACTCTCCTATGCCTTCACCATATCAACTTGGTCCTTTGAAACATTTTGTCAATAGTTGCTTTGGCCATGCTCAACTTGCATAAATCACCTAAAACTTTTTGCCTCCAGTCATATCTTGAAAATATTTTGATATGATGAAAGCAAACAACTTGCCTTTTAATACATCACTTATCAGTTGGCCAGGCTGATTTCAAACAACCAGTGTGCACTCCAAACATCCACTCGAATCACTTGACTAAAACATTCATTCCTCACCATATCGGATTATGGTGACAAAACTAACTTGCCATGGGCTTGTACAACGTTTTGGAGTAAACCACTTGCCTGATACCACTATCTTTTCGTAGTTGCTACGTACGTGAAATGAACTTTTATTATCTCATATCGGTAGTTGCCTCATAGCACCAAAATTGCATGTGCCTTTAGTTTCGCTTTAATGCGGAGGGGGTAAATTCAGCAAATTGCCTTTACCATAGTGCATCATTGATTTTTCTAAAAAAAACATTGTTTACTTTGTTATCACTGTTCATGTTATGATGAAATCATGTTAATTAGTATACGTGTATGACTGTGTGGTATGTGAACGAGGATATATTCATGAGTATCAAGTATCAACAGGTGAATCCATGAATTCAGTATCAACAGGTGAATGTAATTCAACGTGTCATGTAGCGTGGGGAAGTTAAACGACATCAGTTTTGTGTAGTGTAGTACATTGATATTTGGAGATCATCCCTAAGTAATGTCATATATGTACTGTGATCATCCCTTAGTAATATCACATCACTTGATGGTTTCAGCTGGTCAGTGTTGGGGGAGATGGCCGCATTCTCGTGTGGCACCTGAGTACACGCAAACAAACATTGAAGCTGGTCGATGGGTGAGAGACATTTCTTGATCTGTGGGTGCTGAAGCACAGTGGGAGAGTGTCAGACTTTCAATTGAAGGGATCAGGGTTCATATCAGTTTACTCAGCTGTATAAATGTTAACCTAGATTCTGGTGATGGAAGTTGGAATTACAAGTTAAACATTTTACAGTTTTTACTTTTATTATTCAAATATCAATCCTCAAAATACGCACCTTATATGTTGTGCATTGAATATTGCATTACAACAATAAGGACAGCTTCACCAAAGTGAGAATGAAATTAAACCCAGTACAGTTCTTACAAATAAATGGCTTGAATTATACAAATGTTGTGAATTTGTTGTGTCTAGAGAATTCTATGTGAAATCAAGATTTGAATTATTTATAAAAAATGAATTTGTAATATCATTTAGAATATTATACATTTATGCACAAGATGCTTTATCCAATTTCGACTTGATGACAGCACAAAACACTTGCCTCCACCATATCAACTTGATGGCAGCACAAAACACTTGCCTCCACCACTATCAACTTGATGACAACACAAAACACTTGCCTCCACCACTATCAACTTGATGACAACACAAAACACTTGCCTCCACCATATCAACTTGATGACAGCACAAAACACTTGCCTCCACCATATCAACTTGATGACAGCACAAAACACTTGCCTCCACCACTATCAACTTGATGACAACACAAAACACTTGCCTCCACCATATCAACTTGATGACAACACAAAACACTTGCCTCCACCATATCAACTTGATGACAGCACAAAACACTTGCCTCCACCATATCAACTTGATGACAACACAAAACACTTGCCTCCACCATATCAACTTGATGGCAGCACAAAACACTTGCCTCCACCACTATCAACTTGATGACAGCACAAAACACTTGCCTCCATGACTATCAACTTGATGGCAGCACAAAACACTTGCCTCCATGACTATCAACTTGATGGCAGCACAAAACACTTGCCACCACCACTATCAACTTGATGGCAGCACAAAACACTTGCCTCCACCACTATCAACTTGATGACAGCACAAAACACTTGCCTCCATGACTATCAACTTGATGGCAGCACAAAACAGTTGCCTCCACCACTATCAACTTGATGACAGCACAAAACACTTGCCTCTACTACTATCAACTTGATGACAGCACAACATACTTGCCTCCACCACTATCAACTCGATGACAGCACGAAACACTTGCCTCCACGACTATCAACTTGATGACAGCACAAAACACTTGCCTCCACCACTATCAACTTGATGACAGCACAAAACACTTGCCTCCACCAATATCGACTTGATGACAGCACAAAACACTTGTCTCCACCATATCAACTTGATGGCAGCACAAAACACTTGCCTCCATCACTATCAACTTGATGGCAGCACAAAACACTTGCCTCCACCACTATCAACTTGATGGTAGCACAAAACACTTGCCTCCGCCACTATCAACTTGATGACAACACAAAACACTTGCATCCACCACTATCAACTTGATGGCAGCACAAAACACTTGCCTCCACCACTATCAATTTGATGACAACACAAAACACTTGCCTCCACCACTATCAACTTGATGAAAACACAAAACCACTCAACTCAATTTATGTGATTTTGATGTATAATGCATTTCACAGATAAATGATTCATACATTGGGTGTATTTCTGTTATTTGGTAGATTCATTCTCCTTACGGAAAGCCTGCCAAGGAAAGAACGATTGACAGCCCAACGGGGCGACAAAGAGATGGCCGTCACCAGTCTCTCTTTCAGTCCTAATGATGAGACAACATTTCTAGTCGGCTCTGACAGTGGCGGTGTCTTCAAATGCTCTACAAACACGAAGGGAACTCCAGCAAGTCGTGAGTGGTTATTTTACCTGTTTAATCTGGAGACAAGACAGTTGTCACCAAGCATGTCTGATGATAAGTATTACTATTATAAAGAAAGAGTTGAGGAATAATGCAGCATTTTTTATATTTTCCTTTTCAAACAGTTGTATGTGAAAGTGGTTGCTATCTAAATTATCACTGATTGCATCATGGGAAACTTTGAAGTGAAGTATACTACACATGCAGTAATCAGTCGCAATGCTGCTGGTATATCTTATCTACGAAGCATAGTATCTGTCTGCCTGTTGTTTGTCTGTTGAGTCCTATGCACAGCTGCATTTGCGGGCCGATCCGAATGACACTGCAATGTGAGCCATGGGGTCCTTCGGATGGACATGGGGTGGGGTCGGATGTGGAACCAACCCCATTGGCTCCCAGGGGGTGAGGGTAAAAATTTCAAAAAAAGCTGTAGTGGAAGTTGTTTTTTATGTCATCATAAAGATAATAATGGTACTTACATATTTGTCACTGGACTTATGCAGCAGTTTTAAATGCCTTCAAGTTGTTACAGGTAGTCTGTCTGTTTCCTCATAGAGGTGTCTATGGATAGAAACTATATACCAGCTACATAAAAGTAACATTGTCACTATCCATAGACACTGCTTTAACTAGAAGTGACTTGCTACATGGTAGTAACATTGTAGTTGTCCATAGATGCAACTTTAACATGAAAAACCACTGATCTACATCTACATTATTATATAAAAAAGACTGATGACTGTCTTTTTCCCGTGCAAAGCCAAGTAATATACTATGTACATGATGTGTCCTAACCAACTTTTATGTCCCTTCTTTAGGAGCTCAAATTGTAATAGTAATGCAGGTGTTGTAATTAACAGTAATCCTGTCTGTCCAATGTTTCCAGGAGACGTCCAGTGTTCCATCCCACTCCAGTCACCCGTCACCTTCAACTTCACGTCCCACAAGGGCCCGGTGTACAGCGTTGACTACTCACCCTTTCACCGCAACCTGTTCCTCAGCTGCAGCACAGACAAGTCAGTGAGGATCTACACAGTCCTACAGGTGAGTACCACACCTGCCAGGTCGGTCCGATGGATCAGTGTCAAAATCTGACAGCTTTATTAGATATAGAAAATAATGTATTTCTGTAATCACGAATGAAAAAAAGATACTGTTGTAATTATAATTGGCATTACCTGGGTCAGGAGTGAAAACTAACATTTGTTCACCAGCCCGATCGACTTGGTAAGTTTCAACATCAACCCAAAAAATTGTGTTGGTTTAATAAAAGCCACGAGAACCGTAATAGACACTTTTATTTTTATAAAAAACAGAACAAAGAATTATCTGAGTCACATGCATTACACTGTGTGACATGATCACAGTGGTCACTATTAATTACTGATTGATGCAGAGTTTAGGTTATCCTCTTTTGTTGTCATCAGGTGAAGTTTTCGTGACATGCCAGGTGGCAGTAGCGGCTAATGTAAAGGTTGGCTGACAGCGCAGCTCAGATAAAAAATCGCAGCCGCAGTCATCAACGGTATCAAGTTCAGTAGAAATATCAGCATTCTGGATGAGGTTTATTGAAACATTTGTTCTGCATGGATGAAAATACGAAAAATGGTCAACATTTCAATATCCATGGGATCAATATCTATGGGGTCATTTTAATGTTGAATGGTCTGTCCTGAGCTTCAGTATTAATATTTTAAGAACTTGGAAGTGTTTGCATTTACGAGGTGGTCTTAATTCTGGAGTTGTCATTAAGCATGATTCCACAGTATATTAATTTGTGTATAATTTTTTACTGTATATACATTATTTTTATGATATATATATATATATATATATATATATATATTAATTTATATATATATTAAAATTTTTTATGTATATTAATTAATTTGGTATATATATATTTAATAATATATATAATTATTTATTATATATACAGCAGTTTCTATATAAAATTTAATATATATATATATACACACACACATATATATGTATGTGTGTATGTATATATATATATATATATATATATATATATATATATATATATATATATATATATATATATATATATATATAAATATTACATCCCTATTCAGTCAGACCCAATCCTGACCCTGGAGCCCGGAGCAGAGTACCTCTACTCCGCCAAGTGGTCACCAGTACGCCCTATGTTGTTCGCTGTTGGCGCACATGACGGCACATTGTTGATCTACGACCTGCGACAGAATCGAGCGACCCCAACGCTGCGTCTGGAAGCTGGCTCCAAGAAGGAGGCGGTCTTCTCTGTCGAGTTCAGTCAGGCGCAGTACGTAACCTCTTCACTCTTCAGCTGTGGATGAATCACTGTTTTACTTCAGGTTTGATGTCATGCAAATATAGTGCCAGGGATTTTGAGACTGTCTCCCTTTTGGCAGTTTTTTGTTGCCTGAAAAATTGTTTTTGAACAGGGATATGGCCATTTATCAGGACTTTGACACTTATGCTGTGGCCAGGTGAGCATTTCTAGTGGCGGGCTGTCAAAATGTGCACGTATCACTGACTGTTGGGCCCGTTGCACATGAAGACATGATGTGGTTGTTTTGGATGTCATGTGACAGGGAGCATCTTGTGTGTGGATTTTATGGAGAAAAATGACAGAATTTGACAAACTTATCCAGCAAGTTGATGAAAGAATAAATATTAGCACAGTTGATTTTCAGAATATTAAAAAAAATAATTTTTGAATAGCATTAAAACACACGTTAACATTGTCGCAATGGCAATGTCAAATAAATAGTGACCTGTCCCCTGATGATTATAATTTATTTAGACATGTCATGATCCTGAGAAAGTCTTTCAACTGACCTGAAGTGATAACAGTAAACATGGCTGTCCATTACATGTAGAATTGACTTACGTTGTTGGTTGACCTCAGATTGCCATGTTCATTACATGAAGAATTGACTTACATGGTTGATTAACCTCAGACTGCCCTGTCCATTACATGAAGAATTGACTTACATTGTTGGTTGACCTCAGACTGCCCTGTCCATTACATGAAGAATTGACATATATTGTTGGTTGACCTCAGACTGCCCAGTCCATTACATGAAGAATTGACTTACATTGTTGGTTGACCTCAGACTGCCCTGTCCATTACATGAAGAATTGACTTACTGGTACATTGTTGATTGACCTGCATGGATGCCATGAATATATCCTCACCTTTCATGCTGCTACCATCACATACCATTCATATTCAGCCATCATAGTATAAATTGCCCTCATGCTCGAAGTCAGCACCCTGCATCGATGTGCGACTCTAACCAAAACAGCTGCTAACCCCTAAACTAAACCAATTTTGTGTAGTGTCAATCAGTGTTTTGAGATCATCCCTAACTTGGAATCTAAGGCAAAAACAATTTATTAAGCAAACAAATTTATTCTGGGCAGGATTATTTTGACTACATTAACGGTCCTAGAAACAGGACTGTTCCTGCTAAAGCCAATATACAGCAATTTTTAATGGCTGATTTATTAGTATGTCGAAATAGACAGTAGAGTGTTTTTATATGTTGTAAAACTTGGTTATTGTTATATCATGATCATCGCCAAATTGTGTATTTTCGAATTTATAAGGAGTAACGCATTATGCATAGATGTTATTGAAATGTTATAGAATACTAATACATGTCAGTGTCACAATGTCTGGCCATAAAACAGTCATCGCTGGAACTGAAAAAGATGACATCATTCGGCGTGGAGGACTAGTTCTTTCTTGTTCCTCCTTTTTTTAATGGTAGATATCTACAGCAATACAGATTAAAACATGAAGTATAATATTGTAAATTTAGATGTAATTTGAGGTCAATAAGATAAGAGAATTTATGTATTTTTGTGATACAAAAGATCACTTATTTCATTAGTTAGAAAATCGCTGTACGTTCCCTTTAACACAGAACGTGTGATGTGTGTTATGTGTGTCATCAACCAACAGGAATAAACTGATCAGTGTTAATTCTGCATTTAGTTTCTGGCTACTTATTTATTATAGCAATGAATGTGAAGTGTTCGTCCCAGACAAGAATCTCTGGAAATTATACAGAATTATACATGATTGCTGCTCAAAATAGTTAGAGTTACATATAAATTAAATGTGCAATAATGTATTGTAATGTATAATTGACACTTTGTCATTGCTCTGACTGCAGCTGAGATGCAAATTTATGTAAATTGTACAGATTGTCTTGGACACACGCATTTCTGTCGTAATATACTCTTGTATAATTTCCAGAGATTCAACTCCAGGGCAGACATTAACGAATCATTGCTATAAATAGTTACAAAAGGCACATATTCTATTTTCTAACCAACAAATAATAATTTGTTAAAATAATCAGATTAGTAGAGATTGGCCAATGCACAGGCATCAAAACTTGTAATTTCATCTTTGCAGACCGCAGCTTCTAGCAACCGGCGACGGATCAGGCAACGTTGTCATCTGGAGACTAAACAATGAACTAACGCAACAATGGAATCACGAACAAGAAATGCTTGATGAACTGGCTGATGTTGTACACGAGTAGATGCTTGAAACTTGTATCTCAAATCTGCCTAATATGAAATCATTCCAGGCCTGGGGCAAGTTTGAACGCTCAGTAACATTACTGAATAATTTCCTATAGCTATTATCAAGTTATGGGCTATGTTGCTGGTTAAATTGTTTTAGTTTATTATGTTCCCATTTAATTTTTCTGTATATCAAATGTTCTGTATATTATAAGGAAAATACTTTGTTTACCGTGAATGTGAAATTAAAGCTAAGCATCAGCAGCAAGCCTTGAGTACGTCCTGTGGGACGATGAATTCTCAGCCATGAACACGTTGTGTATTATTATGTAATGATCTCAATAGTCTTTGTATCATACTAACTAATTTGCCCAGCATTGCTCAGGAGAAACGGCAACCACTGCAAGAGTTGATGACACCTTGCACTACACAGTCAAGTTTTGTTAGAGCAATGCCAGTGATAGATACAACTTCACGCCAGTTCCACGTGCAAAGGAACTCTTGTGGACATTTGACGTAGATCACGTAACTTGGATCAATCATAGAAATCACACATAGCTTTGCTAACAATTGTACAGAACTATGAACTCCTATATAAAAAATTCAAATATATTCCTTCGTAATATCCCCACCCCTCCAGGAATATAACTTTTTTACCACACAAACCATCCCCATGGGTGCGCAGGCACACGTACACAATGTGAGCCTCATGCATGCGGAACTGATGGAGATACGAGGGACAGACATAAATATGTATGACAAAAAAAATTGCACCACAGTAAGTATTATGGTGTTGAGTAAGAATACCAAGTTGAATGGGAGGTTGTTTTTACAAGGTGGACATAAACCTGGCAGAATTCCCCCATCGTGTTTAGTTAATGATAACTGAACATTGATGAAATGATGACTAACCAAAGATTAGAATTATAGTTCCTTAAAATGACATTATTTTGACAGTATTATTTATCAGTCATATAGACCCACAAAAAGCACTGCATCCCACGAATAGCCCGGATACAATGCGAGTGCCAGGTATTTGTAGAGCTGTCTGAACTAAGGCAATATGAAGCAAACAAAACTGACCACTTTTCGAAAGGAAAAGGATATTAAGAATTCTAACCAGTCAATGTTGCCGCACACATTTACACTGGTCAACCTTTCAGTTACTAGCTAATCTGCCCAAAGCAATAAAGGCTAACATACACATTTGTTAGTTGCTTTAATCAAATAATCTGTAGGAATGTACTGATGTGAGGAAACTGTACAAACGTTTTACTATTTGGCATTAATAAGATGAATTAAAGTACTTGCAGAGGATAGAGAAAATACAACTTGTTACGGACATCATTGGTTGCCTAATTGTGTACCTTATTCTCGGGTGGAAGCAAAGAGGATTGAGTGAGTGAGTGAGTGAATGAGTGAGTGAGTGAGGGGAGAGTATATGTGTGTGTATATGTACGTGTGTGTATGTGAATATTGCTAGACTACGGTACTCGTGACGTAGGGTTATCTAGCAATGAGGCTTACAGTAAATAACTGTGTGTGTGAGTGGGTGAGTGAGTGAGTGAGTGAGTGGGCCTAATTAACACAGTAAACAGTATTTTAAAGACATCCGTTATAGCCATCCATTTGAATCCTACTTAGAGTCTTCATACCAACAGTGACGTAACTTGCATGAAACAAATGCTGCATATAATATATTTCTGCCACTCACACTTCAATCTAAACTGATAGAACTGTTTGTCGCCACATTATTGTGAAGTGACGGCCACTGTTTCAGATGTCGTAGGATGGCATCTAACTTTTCCTGCGTCTTCTGTTCCGCGTCATCGATACGCTTCCCAAGGACTGTCACAATTCTCATCTCCGCCTCCGAGATACACTGTTTCAACATCTCCTCCAATGCTGCCATGTCAAATGTTTGTTTATCTATGCAGTGGACACAGGATGTGGTAGCCACGCCAAGACTAGAACTTGGGGCACTTGCACTGTCACCCGGGGCAGAAGCACTGTCAGCACTGTTCAGTGGAGCATTTATGCTATCATGATGAATGGTGCTAGTACCAGCACTGCTTCGTGGAAAGATAGCACTGTTGGTCAGACCACTGGCAGAGTCCGATTGTATCATACTTTCAGAAGTAAATTTGTGAGTTGCGTCGCCATGGTAACTCAAGTTATTGACAATGTCAGTCATTCCTGCTGTTAGACCAGTACCACTATTATCCGTGGTCAGTTCATTTACTGCGCCGTCCATGGCAGAGCCACATTTGATCTCATTTCCACCTGCTGTTGGCACGACAACAGATGTAGCATTGTGACCAATGTCTCTTGAAGTCGATGCAGCATTACTGCCCCTTCTAACACCAGGGGGCAAGTGTGTGCGGGGGGCTTGGGGGCGAATGCCCGATTGTCTTGTCGTGTTCATCCCAGCAAACATAGACATCATGGCTGCCATCATGGGTGGCATGCCATGAGCACTAGAGGCTCCCCCAAACCCAGCTCCCAGTGGGCCGACACTGGACTCCCTCTTCTGAAACAACGACTGGAAGACATTAGGAGGATCTGTCAGGGGGAGAATATGAGGTATTTCTCCACAAAACTTGTTATATCCATTTACTGTATTGTTAGCATGTTTGCCTTCATGTTACTGTCATATCAAAAGTCAGTCATATTATATTTTCATATTTATGGAAGATATGCCTGTGTGTATATAAAATAGTAAAATACTAGTGTTTTTTTGGAATAATAAAAAAATATTTGACAAGCTACAACTCTATTTATATACTTTTGAGGAAATTGGCCAAGGAGTACCTTCTGAAATGCTTCCACCGAATCCCACAACTGATGCGCTTTCTCCGGAATCTCCTGATGGATGTCTGATGTCAGTTCCCGAACCTTTTCCCAGTCAACACCTGTTCCCATCACACTCGACATCAGACTGGCCACTGATTGACCACTGCTTGTTGCTTGCCCAGTGATTGTTATGTGGAGACTGTGGACCCACAACCTGCTTCTTTCTGTCAGACCCAGAAACTGAGAAACAAACATTGGTCTTATAGAAGATGGTCATCAGGATGGAGATTGTACTACAATAGATATTGTATATCTCTTGCATTAACATAAATTTACCTTACAGAAGAGGTTCATCAGAGATTGTACTGGACTATTGTATAAACATTTGAGTGGTCAAAAAGGCAAGATTTGCTGAGAAAACAACTGTGTTAAAATTTCAGAGCAATCTATTGAGAGGAAAGTTTATAATTTTACATACAGCTGAATATACAAATTTAACCCAAAAGTGTTGATGTTGATATATATATATATATGTGTGTGTGTGTATGTATGTATATATGTATATATATATATATATATATATATATAATGCAATATCTCGAAAATTGCTGATTTTCATGAAATTTTCACTTTGACCTACTAATGGGACAAGGTTTATTCACTGACAAATTTTGCTCAATCAACTGGTTAGGATTCCCTAACCCAAACCATTTATCTAATCCAAGCCCTAACTAGTTGATGAAGCTACATTTTCAGGGAATAAACCTTGTCTGATGAAGAGGTCACAGTGAAAAATTCATGAAAATTGGTTCAGTAGTTTTCGAGGTATAGCACTATATATAGATATTGAAATTTCAAGGTTAAATCTGTATAAAATTTTATACGTATAATGGTACACTTTGTGTTGTGTGAACAGTAATTTCTTCTCAACAGATTGCTGTGAAATTTTAACACACGTTTTCTCATCAAACCTCACCTCTAGCCCATATGCACGGTTGTTTGAAGAAATATTTGTTCTCATAAAAAATTTACCACTAATAAACATTGATCTTACACTTATAGAAAAGGTTCATCAGATTGGCAATTGCACTATGATAGATGTTGCATCTATCAGGCATTAATTAAATTAACCTCCCAATTTTTTTTATTAAATTAACAATTAGTTTTAATTCAATTAACAATTAAATCATGTGTTGGTAGAAATGCTTACACATTTAAAACAGTTCTAAAATAACAAGACTGTACAAGAAACGTGTTTTGTAACTTTGTTGGAAAAAGACTTGTTCATACAATATCTACATGTGCAGACATTTCTTCATGGGGCATTTGATCACATTCTAAAAGTTGCAGATACTTGTTAAACAAAATTCTGAAAGGTTTGAAAAGTTGTGGCTGAAGATTTGCAGGTGTGATGTTTCCTCCTATATTCAAACACCAAATTAACAAAAGCTGGCAACTATATACATCATTTCTATGCACCAAGTTGTTATTTATGCAGTGTTTTATACTAAATCGTTAGTACACACTAGCACTTAAATATGTATACACTATTTGTTATTCATCACTACAACTGGCATGCTTTTGATTTAAGTTGGCACTATAAAAGATCCCAAACTAAAAGCTATATTACATTTCTCTACATCTTCCCATTAATAGTTATGTATACATCGAATGGCCCCTTAGGTCCACTTGGCTGCAAGTTGCAAGCCCCAAATGTTTACTTTAAACGGGGATTTGCAGAAGCCACCATTAGTCTCAATTTATCACCATACAGAGGACATTCTATTGTTTAGGCCTTGGCTCCAATTCACAGGTGCCTGAATGACCAGCCCACCCCAGTTGGTATAGTGTCTATTTGTTCTGTGATATTGCATCTATTGTATAAACATTGATCTAACAGAGAAAAACTTGGGTCAGTTACATTATTCAAATGTGGATAAAAGACGATGTCCAGCCATGACACTGATCATAGTTTTCTTGTAATTGTAATATTTATCCCATAAAAAAAGGTTTTCATGAAGAAGTATACAAAATATTAAATTAATCAGCCAAAAAATAAAATAAAAAAATTAATGGATTAGGCTAGTTCTTACAGTTTTGAGAAACCAGCAACTAAACTTTTCTCTTTTTACCACAAAACGGGAAAAGCCTTGTCAAAATGTACAAAACTGTAAAGAATGGCTGTTATGCCCATTAAAACCACAACATTTCAGAGAATATGCAAGAGTTAAGGGTAAAGTAGTAAGAGTTAGTTCGTATGATGTAACTAGGTCTTCATGCACAGATGCATGGATGGTAAAGATACAAACCTTTAATATGAATGACATCATTGGCACGTCAAAACTATGTTGAAGACAGTACAGCTTCTCTTGACCATCCTGGCCACTGATCTCCACTTCCCCGTCAATCCTCACTCCTTCACTAGTACATATGTAGTCGCCATGCACAGAGTACAGTTCCATAAACCTGGCACTGCACAGAGCATCAATGGTAGAGATGGCGTGCCCTTGGTCTGTCTGCGACACAGTGACGGAGCAGGGTGCATCTGACGGGCTCGTCTCGGTGCCTTGTATGACACCCACTGCACAGGGGTCTCTCAAATGTAAGCCACATGGACGGGCAGGAACCCTAGAAAGAAAATAAATGTTGATTGTAGAACTTTGTGTGAAGTTTTGTAGGTGAACTATAAAAGAACCTCCATGTGGATACAAATAGTGTGGTCCTTCCATATAGTGCTTATCTTCTGCTCTAACATGAGTCCGTCCACGACTTGTTAGAGATGTCTGTATATTGTCCAGTATTTCAAGTTTGATAACAATAAATATCACTTCAAAATGTGCACACAATGTTTTATGTGCTGCTGTCACCAACAAAATGTCAAACTATCTGCACAACTTCTCAAGTCAAAAGGGGCAAGGAGAATCAGGGTTCAAGGCTACAATGCTGATATTTTAAAGTTTGGACACCTTCATTCACCCTGCTTTGTTTGTGTCTTTCAGAACGGACAATAAAGATCCCACACAGGGGGTAAATGTGTAACTTGTCGCGGACTTAAGAGCTGGAGATTTATATATGTAAAACTCACTAACAGTGTTAGTGCCACTGTCAGTGCCAGTGGGGTAATACTAATACCCAACAATCTGGTACCGTACTCCACAATATTATAATACTATAGTATGTAAAGTCAAGACTAAAGACGTCAATTATACATCAATATTTTACAATAAGACAATAATATGCATAGTGTTATTTATACGATTAGTATTATAGACAATAATGACAATATGTCAATGACGAAGTTAAAATTAAATCACCCATTTTCGTCGTCCTCGTCTTCAAATCGGTACACGATAACATCCTTTATATCTGTGTTTTCCATTACGTCCCACTGTGTCTCAACCAAGCAGGTGTTTCTTAAAGACACCGCGGACATGGTCAGTTGTCTAACTGTCAGTGTCACCCAGTGCCGCAGTGGCAGTGTCAATTATGGGGTATCCCAATTACGATATCTGCTGGGGCCCGGGCGATAATATGACAGGATCACAGCTATTGCTAGTATTAGCAACGCTCCGTCAACTTATAAGAAACCATTTATTGGTGACATTCGAATTGCACACTATGAATATTTCTGCATAAATAAATAAAACAAAATTAAACAAATTATTAAATAAACGAGGGTGTCAGAATATTTACTCAATACACCTACACACCCCGCCAGGGTAGCACTTAACACAGCACCCCTAGCGACTAAAGCTAATACTAGTATCTTTCTCAGATCTCCATACGATTTAACAAGATTTAACAAGATTTGCCATCCAAGCCGAAGGCCCAGATGGCAAATGGACAAGGAAGCCATTGGCTTATCGATAGTCCAACAATGTTCATCTACGTGTAATCCGTCCTGCTGAGATATGTGTCAAACCTGCTTTAAAACATTATTCACGCTGCTAGAAGTTATACAATCCGTAGTAGACAATTTTATTTGTTCCATTAATTTATTGTCCTCTGTGATAACGAGTACTTCCTGATATTCAATCCACACCGATCCTTTGCTAATTTTGCCTCCTGTCCTGTTGTTCTTCTATCTTTCTTGAGTGAGAAAAACGATTTGATTTTTATGGCCTCTTCTTTCTGGCTTAGTTGATTCCCTGCCTCTGCTTATGGGGTAGACTGGAGTTCCACTCCTTTTTTATACTCTTGCATAAATTCGTAGTATATTTTTTTAGGTTCGGTGTCAAATTGAAACGTCTTCTTGGCCAACGTTGGACAGGCTACTGTGAAACTGAAAAGGTCATAATTGGCAACCATACTGCACTAGTTGACGTGGTTGAAGAGGCGACACGCTCACCTACCTTGCCATGTGCAGTAAATGGTCTTGCAGCTGGAATAGTGACTAAAATACAAGAACCGAAGTTTATCTTCATCGCTCATCTGCTTCATGCAGCGGTGTTCTTCAGCGGTCTTCTATTCGACTGTTGCAAGTTGAGATTATTGATGTGGCACCCACCACGCGTGAAGCTGGTTGCATGTTTTATTTACACTGGGACCAAGACGAAAACAACACTATGTACACGCGAAATTCTTATAGAGCGTGGTTGAGATGACGGTTGGCCAGAGCGGTGACGAAACAACAAAGCCGTCCGAAATAAAATGTGCTTTTCCGTCATTGATTGTACCTCGACGATCGGTTTCGCGAATGCTGTAGGCCGGTGTATACCGGCTTGACGACGTAGAGCGCCAAATATGATATTTCTCTTGATATAAAACGATGAAGTAGTTGTTGGACCTCAATCCAACTCCCCATTAATAAGTATGATCTATGTCACGAAATAGAAGTCGCAAGGCCTCTGATCAGTGTTTACAAAAGAAGATATTAGTTCATTACCAGTTGCTGATGCTAAATTTCAGGGTGCTAAATCTGACTATTTAGGACCGTTAGTTGTAACTCCAGAATTGGTAGCTAGGAAAATAAAGGCAATGAAGGATAACAAATCACCGGGAGTGGATGGGATTCCTCCAAAATTACTAATGGAAACAGTAGATCAAATCAGTATACCACTTGCAAGAGTATTCAACTTGTCATTAAAAGAGGGAGTTGTTCCGTTTGAATGGAAAGAAGCAAACATCATACCATTATTTAAAAAGGGTTCGAGAAATAAGTCAGAGAATTACAGACCAGTGAGTTTAACGTCAGTGATTTGTAAATTATTAGAAAGGTTAATTAAAGACCATATGGTGGACTTCCTCGTTAAGCATAAATTATTAAATTCATCTCAACATGGATTCCTTAAAGCGAGGTCATGCTTAACAAATGTGTTATGTTTTTGAAGAAATCACTAAGTGGATAGACGAGGGATCGCCAGTAGATATTATCTACTTAGATTTTCAGAAAGCTTTTGACAAAGTGCCACATCAAAGATTGCTACTTAAATTAAAAGCCCATGGTATCGGGGATAGCATAACTGACTGGATAGAACAATGGCTGACTGACAGAAGACAACGAGTTGTAGTAGATGGCGAAGTTTCAAATTGGAAATCGGTTTTGAGTGGGGTACCTCAAGGATCAGTATTAGGACCTATATTATTCTTAATTTATATCAATGACTTGGACGACAGTATAACAAGTAACGTACTGAAATTTGCGGACGACACAAAACTGTTTAGAAAGGTTAATACTGATGGTGATAAACAACATTTACAAAACGATCTAGACAGATTAGTGAAATGGTCTGAGAAATGGCAGATGCTGTTCAATTTTGGGAAATGTAAATGCCTACATACAGGACATGGGAACTTGAATGTAAACTATAAAATGGGAGCTACTGTTCTTGGTACTACTGTAAAAGAAAAGGACTTAGGAGTTACAATAAGCGCTGATATGAAAGTTTCAGAGCAGTGTGGTATTGCAGCTTCAAAGGGTAATCAAATTCTTGGATTGATTAGAAGAAACATAACATACAAGGGAAAAAAGTTAATTATACCTCTTTATAAAGCAATAGTTAGACCTCATTTAGAATACTGTATACAAGCATGGAGACCATATCGTAAGAAGGATATAGATACGCTTGAACGCATACAAAGGAGAGCAACTAAAATGATTCCAGAACTTAGAGACCTTAGTTATGAAGAACGCCTGAAAGAATGTGGTTTAACAACTCTAGAGACAAGGAGGTTAAGAGGAGATCAGATTGAAGTTTTTAAGATATTGAATGGGTATGAAAATATTGATAGAAATATGTTTTTCTCACTCAAGAAGGATAGCAGAACTAGAGGACATGAGGTAAAATTAGTAAAGGATCAATGTAGATTGGACATCAGGAAGCACTCGTTCTCACAGAGGACAGTAAATGAATGGAACAAACTGTCTACAGATTGTGTAACTGCTAGCAGCGTGAATATGTTTAAAAACAAGGTTGACACATATATCAGGAGGGCGGGTTATAAGTAGGTGAACATTGTTGGACTCTCGATAAGCCAATGGCTTCCTTGTCCACTTGCCATCTGGGCCTTTGGCTTGGATGGCAAATCCTGTTAAATCTTGTTAAAACGATGGTTACATACAGAGCAGCATTTCCAATGCTATTCAATGTTCTCACGTGTGCACAAACCTTCGATGCATCAATAGCAGTTTATGAAGTGAGCTTCTCAACATTTTCCCGCACTCTAATTACACCATTCGGAATGTCAATGTTACAGCAATGCCTCAGCAGCCTCATTATCCCGTCAGTCGAAAGAGATTTGACACAGAGCATCGCCCACGTTGAATTTATTCATCACTTTCAGAGACAGAACAGACGTGTCCTGTTCTGCTAGCTGCAAGACCGTCTAATTGCGACAGGTTGTAATGTGCTGCAACAATTGGCTAGTTAGTTCCACACCCATGATAACTGTTTTACTTTATATGGAAGAGAAAGGGAGATGTGTAAGACCAAGGGAAATACCGAGGCATCACGGTTCTAAGTTACATCATGACGCTGCTAGAGAGGACACTGTATGGGAGAATCCGAAAGAGAGTAGAGCAAGAATTGGGTGAAGAACAAAGGGATTCAGAAAGGGCAGAGGGACGACTGATGGAATGTTTGCATTAAGCTGGTAGCGTAGAGGTTGGAGATGCAAGGGTGAATGACAGTTGGATTTATGGACCTGGAGTAGGCAGGCGACACAGTCCAAAGAGAGATGGTGACGGCAACAGTGAGATGGATGGAAGTGCCAGAAGCAGAAGTCAGGGTGGTGGAAGCAATGTATGAGAGAACAAAAGGAAGAGTTGTGGTTGGATCTGGGTTGTGGGAAGAGTGTCCGGTTAACATTGATTCGGGGCAAGGGAGTTCCCTTAGCCATTTGCTAAGCAGGAAGATCAACACAAAGTATGTTCTCAGGAAGATGATGTATGCAAACAATATGGCCATGACACCAGAGAGCAAATAAGAACTACAAGAAGTGTTGGAGGAATGGAAGGGGGTGTTCAAGAAGCACGAACCGAGAATGAGCCTGGAAAAGACAGAAGTGATGTGGGTTGGACACCAGAGAGTTGAGTTGAACATCAGGTTGGATGGTAAAGAGATAAAGCAAGTGGATGGCTTTGTGAACCTTTGAGGAATGGTTACTGAGGATGGGCATTCAGAGGTAGAAATGCGACGTCGGATACAAGCGGGAACAAATGCTTGGAGAAAGGTAGAGGGAGTCATGTTGGACAGAAACATTTCGAAAAAACTGAAAGGGAAAGTCCTGAGAGCGTGTGTTACACCGGCATGCCTGTATGGTCTGGAGACAGTGGCGTTGACAGAACAACAACAGAAGCTGCAAGTTTGTGACAACAACTGGGTTCGTTGAATAACAAGAACAAAGAGAGTGGACAAAAGAAGGATGAACGACCCGAGGAAAGAGGTGGCGATGCAGTGCAGCCTAACAAGAAGATTGGTGAGAAGCAGGATGAGATGGGCAGGCTACTTGGTAAGAATGGATGCAAGCAAACTAGCAAAGAGAGCTGAGTGAAAAAGCACAAAGGACGCAGGAAAAGGGGAAGGCCACAGCTGAGATGGGAGGACTGCGTGAGAATGGATATGACAAGATCGGACGAGGATGAAAGATGGAGAGAGAGGGGGCGGCCGATAGAAAACTATGGAAAGAAAGAACAGAAAAAGTGGCTCGATAATACTTTTCCTGACCCTCACCACTGTACAGCAGGGAACAAGGAGGAAGAACACATCTCCCGCTACTCCAGGTAGTTGTTTTTATAAACTCATACGTGTACTAAAGGGTGTATATGTTGGTTTCGTGTAATATAAAGTGTTACTGTCCATAACAATACAGTTTCTGTTGTATACTACATTCGCCTATGTTGTTGACTCTCCATACATACAACTGGTACCCCTTCATATCTACCCTCCTATCTACTGGCCCCAGTGCATGCGTTGCATGTGAACTTCGATGGGTGAACATCGTTCATTCAATCAACACTAATAAAGGAAACCAGAACACAATTGCAGTATTAGCGTTATCCTTGTTGCGGAAGCCATATCAACAATAACCTAGAATAGCTTTCGTGTAGTGATTGTAAATTAAAGTGAATTAGTGGTCGAGTGATCTGCTGTGCCAGGTATGAAATGCAACGCGAGTCGACCGACCGACCGACCGACCGACCGACCGACCGACCGACCGACCGACCGACCGACCGACCGACCGACCGACCGACCGACCGACCGACCGACCGACCGACCGACCGACCGACCGACCGACCGACCGACCGACCGACCGACCGACCGACCGACCGACCGACCGACCGACCGACCGACCGACCGACCGACCGACCGACCGACCGACCGACCGACCGACCGACCGACCGACCGACCGACCGACCGACCGACCGACCGACCGACCGACCGACCGACCGACCGACCGACCGACCGACCGACCGACCGACCGACCGACCGACCGACCGACCGACCGACCGACCGACCGACCGACCGACCGACCGACCGACCGACCGACCGACCGACCGACCGACCGACCGACCGACCGACCGACCGACCGACCGACCGACCGACCGACCGACCGACCGACCGACCGACCGACCGACCGACCGACCGACCGACCGACCGACCGACCGACCGACCGACCGACCGACCGACCGACCGACCGACCGACCGACCGACCGAGTATGCACTATTTGTAATGCTTGTTCTGTGCAATTAGCCTACAAAACAAACAAGTTAACAAAAATATACAATTACGAGTGTTGTTGTGTGTGTGTGGATATAAGTCTTCTTTAAATATTTAATTTTAAGTCTTCTTTAAATATTTTTTATCAATGTCAGCGCCACTTTTAGCCTCGATCACCACACCAGTCAAGATGTGCTAAAGGCGTTATCATAGTCGCCTCGACCCACATTGATAGAAATACGTTAAGAACAATATGAAGATAATAAAAAGAGTCGGCTTCACAGTTTCATGTTTAATTAATCATTGGTACGACTTGCATACAATACAATACAATACCGTTTTCCACCGTATTGCCGCCCCTCGATTGAAGCACCATTATTTATTAAACAGAGTGCTGATGCAGTGTATTTTTTTTAGTTTCACAATGTTACCCAGTATTGTCATACTATAAAAGCGTAGTGATTACTCATAAATGCGTTGTGAACAATTCATTATCGTGACCTTCTCTTCTTCTTCTTTTCTTCTTCGTCGCTTTCTTCTTCCTCCCTACATCGATTGTACGGTGAGGGCCGGATCTATTCCATTCTCTCCCACTCTTCTCTGTTCACCTCTGCCCTCTCGAGATATATCTTAAAACTATCTCTCCATCTTAATTTCGTTCTTCATCTTCTCCCTCGACCACCCTCTTCTGCTGTCCATCCACCCTTCTCGGTCAGATCGAAATAAAAATTATATCCTGCCACCCAGGTAAAGGTATCAGTAGTGTAAGGTGAGGGGGGAGATGTGGTCAGTCGATGGAGCCGTCTTCCTAACGACCCAAGTGTTTGAGTTCTCTGTCCATTTGGCAGTAGATGAGCATGTTACAGCAGCCCATTTTGCAATAGTCGTCACACATACTGCCCTGAAAGCATAAATACATTTACAATGATGCAGTCGCGGCCAATTGTTCTTCCACATCTCCGCCACATTAACACCTGAAATCGTAACATGAAGATGGCGGGCATCGACAGAAGCAACTGGGAGGCAGCCGCCGATGACCGAGGCCATTGGAAGTTGATTGTTCAGAAGGGCATCAGAAGAGGAGAAGGGAAACAAACCACATAACTAGCTAAGAAGAGGGATTACATAAAAGAAAGATCGGCAAATACTGCCACTTCTCAGCCTACAACCTTTACCGGCAGCAAGTGCCCTGCCAGAGTGGGGCTGTTGAGTCAATATACGACACGGAGTTAACGACCACGGCTCAACCATTGAGTCGTACCATACAATGTACGACACGGAGTTAACGACCACGGCTCAACCATTGAGTCATACCATACAATGTACGACACGGAGTTAACGACCACGGTGCAACCATTGTCGTACGCGACAAAAGAAAGCCGAACAAACAATGGTCCATAAATCAACATTTGCAACGAAACGTGTTTACAACTAAATAACAAAATAATCAATGCTGGAGCAGTCTGGTCAGACAGGTTGATGCGTCTTGGTTCGACAGGCCTATTTGTATTCTGCTTTTCACACAAAGACTTTATTTGTAGCCTGTGAAACACCTGAGCCGAGAAATACTCTCTGCCAGTGCCAACTAGGTAAGCACATCTTACAGATAAACCCACCATGACAGTGTTGATCGTCGGCTATGCTATTTCTTGGAAGTTGCTAAATGTTTTAATAGTGAACAAATAAAAGTGCATTGTCTATAGGCTTACTTATTATCATCACTTACTGAGTGTAAAGTGCATTTCCAAATACGTGATTTTTTTTTAGAACTGGTTTGTTTAGCCCCAGGACTGTGGTAGTTAACGATAAGTTTAATTAGGATCTCAGAAGAGGAGCGAGAACAGGTGAACGGTGTTTAGTCGGGGCAGTATTCAAATTCAACAATTCTTTTTTAAAAGACAAAGGGGCCCATAGCTCAATACCCCTTTACATCCGCCACTGTTGAAGACGCTTTGCCACACACACGGATAGCTAAATACAATGACCGTGACAATAATGTACGACACAGACCCAAGCATGCATCGACGGGCCATAGTTAATTGTATCTTTTATAATAACAATAATGTCTTATATAATAGCGCTGGTGTCCGTCTTGACAAGGTGCTCGTTGTGCTTGCTACATCATAAGGTCACGTTTTGGCAGTAGATGTTTTAAATCGAGACAAGATTTAACAAGATTTGCCATCCAAGCCAAAGGCCCAGATGGTAAGTGGACAAGGAAGCCATTGGCTTATCGAGAGTACAACAATGTTCATCTACGTGTAACCCGCCCTCCTGAGATATGTATCAACCCTCAGCAGATTATGAAATCATTGTCTGACCTCTGACCTTCATACAATATGAAAAAACCAACTGGTCTATAGGTTGATGGCTTCAGAGATTACCTGTTCATTGAAACAAATCAAACAATGCAGACAAATAACTCCCTTGTGTTGTGTTGGCACTGTTGGAGTGGGTTGGGGTGGCAGCTTATTGGGGGAGTAAACATTAGCAATGCCAGCCCTGACTATCTACAGCCAGAGAGAGAGAGAGAGAGAGAGAGAGAGAGAGAGAGAGAGAGAGAGAGAGAGAGAGAGAGAGAGAGAGAGAGAGAGAGAGACAGAGAGAGAGAGAGAGAGAGAGAGAGAGAGAGAGAGAGAGAGAGAGAGAGAGAGAGAGAGAGAGAGAGAGAGAGAGAGACAGAGAGAGAGAAAGAGAGAGAGAGAGAGAGAGACAGAGAGAAAGAGAGAGAGAGAGAGACAGAGAGAGAGAGAGAGAGAGAGATATATATATATAGAGAGAGAGAGAGGGGGACAGAGAGAGAGAGAGAGAGAGAGAGAGAGAGAGAGAGAGAGAGAGAGATAGAGAGAGAGAGAGAGACAGAGAGAGAGAGAGAGAGAGACAGAGAGAGAGAGAGACAGAGAGAGACAGAGAGAGAGAGAGAGACAGAGAGAGAGAGAGAGAGAGAGAGAGAGAGAGAGAGAGACAGAGAGAGAGAGAGAGAGAGAGAGAGAGAGAGAGAGAGAGAGAGAGAGAGAGAGACAGAGAGAGAGAGAGAGAGAGAGACAGAGAGAGAGAGAGAGAGAGAGAGAGAGAGAGAGAGAGAGAGAGAGAGAGAGAGAGAGAGAGAGAGAGAGAGAGAGAGAGAGAGAGAGAGAGAGAGAGAGAGAGAGAGAGAGAGAGAGAGAGAGAGAGAGAGAGAGAGAGAGAGAGAGAGAGAGAGAGAGAGAGAGAGAGAGAGAGAGAGAGAGAGAGAGAGAGAGTGATTAGTGGTAGGTGTAATTATCCACCAGGTTATCTTTCCAGTTACCCAACCAGTGGACAGTCTATTGTCTTGGGTTCCCCTCTCATTCTGGCCCACCTGAAGGAATAACATTTCATTCCCTGCCATAGTTCCCGGTAAATTGTCAGTTGTCGATTCCTCCCTCCCATTTCCACCACCTCTGCAGGCCTGGAACTTGTGCGACTCAGTGTATGACTCTACAGACATGTTCGTGTAGTGGGACTGGTGGTTGTTGTAAAATCGTTAATATAAACCCAAAACATTTGAAATTAATTCAAATGCATTTGCAAATGTGTAACCAAAACATTTGCATCTACATTTGAATGCGTTCCTGAAACATGGCATTTGCATTCGCATTTGTATTTGAATCAATTGAAACATTTGCATTTGCATTCAAATGCGTTGATATGCATTTGTTAATAAGCCTGCTTTGTAGCCACAGCGTATCACCATGACAACCAGTGGTGATGATCAAGTTTGGAATTACTAGTCCATATTTTCAGGAGGCTCTCTTCACGAAGTAACTTATGCTTATATTTGACGGAGATTATGTAACTTGGAACAATTGTAGAAAACACACATAGCGTTGCGAACGTAGAACAATTTTGTACCCCGCTGACGTCATATCTGATTTGTTTCTCACTCAAAATAAAACTCGGGTAACTTGCGAAAATGTAAATATCCTTATGTCATGGTATATCGAGCATCACCACTTTTGCCCTGCGTCGCCAATTTTTTATATTATCCGGTAAAATATAATTAAATAGTCTGCCCGATGATTTTAACATCATTAATAACACATTTTATTGCCCAAACAAGGTAGCGCGTTGTGTGGTTAATTTTTTCGCCAATAGATTCTAAAACGAGACCAGCGGAAAAGTTTAATTGAGGAAAGACCAATACAGACCTTCCAAGTTGGCACTAGCAAATAGCGGGAGATTTCTCCACATGGGATTTCATTGTTGGAGCTTCTTTCAAGGAGGTTTGACGAATGTTTCCTGTCGGTGGTGCCACCTACCGACTATATTTACCCGATTTAGCACGAACTGTTATGCTATCTGTTTCTGCACCCGCCCCGCCAACGAGAAAACAAGAACAATTACAAATGATTTTCAGGTTTTTTGCTTTATTAAGTTTATTTACATCCATAGCTCGTTCAGTTTTACACGTGTAATTAAACTTAAAATCATGTCAAAAACCTTGAAAAGCAAAATACAAAAATTATATGCGAGAAAAGCGGGAGATCTCCCGCCAAATCGGGAGATAAGAAAGGTACCAACCAAATGAATATATTTAATAAAAAACAACTGGGTAGAAAACCCTATTTTATATCGCAAAAAAAGTATATACGTTTCAAAAAGTCAAAGAGGCCACGTAACGTAGTATGGGCGTAAATCAAAACTCACAGCCACCGCAGTCTTCGCAGCACCCACACGTCCCAGTGCTCGCCATGGCTTCGACTGTAGATAAACACAGAAACCAAAATGGCATTTCTAGATAACAACTGTAGACAACTACACAGTACTTAGCAACTCTGCGTTGCGATGTATGTGTGGATTAAAGCGAAACAAAAGTCATGGTTTGAGGTTAAGCACCTAAAGGAGTTAATAAAAACTAATCATTTTTAACTCCAATCAAGAATATCACGCTAATGATTTTGCTCAGAATTTGTTCTCAATTTGGGACATTCCGGTAACATCTCCATAACAGTGTGGCGCGGCTTACGAGATTAAACGGAAAAAGGTCATGGTTTTAGGCCTATGTACCTAACAGAGTTACGAAAACATAATCATCAACTACAATTAAGAATATCACGCCAGTGGTTTAATATAAAAACTTTGCCGAACACACAGCATCTTGATTTCATTGGCAGCGCCATACTGACAGATAACCCTACGTCACGAGTGTCAAAGTCTAGTAGCAAAATTCGGTTCATGTTCAAACTTCAACTTATGTAACATATGTTGTTCTTTGTTTACTAAACTAATCCTCTTTCTGACAAAATGTCGCGTTTGTTTGAGACTTTGCGTTGGTTCTGTGTATACCGGTTTTCATAGAACTGCGCATGAATGAATGAGCGCATGAATGAATGAATGAATGAATGAATGAAGCCCTCAGTCTCCCGGAGAACCAATTCTAGACAAGATTTTCCTAATCAACCACTTACGTAAAATTCTTAATTGAAGTTACAAATGGTTATTGTCACAGATCCCCCTGTCCTCTCCCTCTCTCCCCCTCTCCCCCTCTCCCCCTCTCCCCCTCTCCCCCTCTCCCCCTCTCCCCCTCTCTCCCTCTCTCCTCTCCCCCTCTCTCCCGCTTTTACATTGGTGTCTGTGATGATTCTAACATTATTGTTGCTGTTGCCTTTTTCAGCAGCCATTAACTACCCAGTAACTACCCAGCCACAATTCGTTGCAACAAATTAAGGTGGCTAAATGTGACTTTGTCGACTGTCAACGTAACAATTATATTTTTCTTCTTGATACTATTACGATCCTTCAACGAACATACACTAATATAATAATGACATGATAAGCTGGTCTGCATTGTTGTGAAATGTGAATGTTTACATTTTTCTGCAAAATGTTCAAATATATAATATTCAATGTAACCACTCATGTTTATTATATGTGAATTATATTTTTCCTATCATTCCCTGGGCTACGTGCAGAGGCTAGACTGGAACAGTGGTATTTGTTTGAAAAGATGTGATATTCTAATGTGATATTAGTTTTTACATCATGCATTGGGCATTGAAAATCACGTAACTTAGAAACAACATGGAATCCATACACCATAGCAATGAATATCAACGCCCACAATAACGTTGACACCGTTGACATCGTGGAGACAGTGCATTGAAGTGCCGCTCGGTTTACCGTAAATGGCAACCACCGTACAAAAAAAGCGTCAATGGCTTCGTTAACAAATTTCGCTGGCAGACACTACAAAAAACACGTTTGCAAAACCAACTTTCCTTCTTCTACGAAATGAAATGTAACCTAACAGTCCAGTCGTAAATGGGGCTTAACACGGATTCAGCTTCATAGAATCAATTCAAGCCAGAACATCGTTGTGGTGCATCCAGTTACCATTTAACGTGGGCTGTTGCAAAATAAACGCTCAACTATAGGACTCGCGACACAGACGCCCTTTTCATGTTTCTGTAGCTATCATAGCGATCAAGACGGGGTGACGCCGCGTCGGTTCATTTTTTTAACGACGCCATTCTGCGGTTCTGCGTCATTACCCCGGCGTTTCACCCCGTAGTGTGGATATAAATGCCTTCCGTAGTTCGCCTCGCTGTCTATGCGGAAGACAGCTAACCGATATTTCAACACGACACAATGCTTTTGTGTCAATGTTATGCGTCATCAAGATAACTGTTGGAAATGGTTCTTCTTCGAGTCCAAACCCCCCACTCTCGAACTGACACATATGTACGCTCCTTCTTCCCTTCATCAGGCCGACTCTAGTCAGTGTACCTGTAAATGTATCATCAGCTACACCCCTACCTTTATAATGGTCTTCACTGAAGGGATGAATGACGCACCACATATAATCATCAAATAGATAATTGACATTGTCTTTTATTAGTTCTTAATTTTAACATTATGATTATTTTTCTTTTTTAACTTTTAACGTAACTTTTATACCGCTGCCTTTTAATCACTGGAAAAGTGCTCGCTCCATACTCTATTCCCCATGTAGAGTTTACTCGGGGTATCTACGGTATTATAAAGAAAGAAAGTCCCAAATCACCACTATGGGAGTTTTAGTCAAGTTTCATGTTTTGTCCATACCAATAAAAACTACTACATCCGGGTGCAAGTGTGTCTTTCTGTCGGCACGCTGGCATCGATCAAAATGTGGGTCCGGTGTAACAACTGAGTTTTGCTCAGATCGCAGTTACACACACGAACATTAAACGGAAACAACAGTCATGGTTTTGGGCCTATGCAACTAAAGGTGTTACCAGACATAACCAATTGCAACTACAATTGAGAGTAACACGCCAGTGATTTCCTAGGAAGATCTTATTGAACACACAGCATCTTCATTTTCGCGCTATACTGTTAGATAACGCTACGTCACCCACCCTCTCACTCACTCACTCACTCACACACACACACACACTCACACACACACACTCTCTCTCACACACGCACACGCACACGCACACGCACACGCACAGGCACACGCACACGCACACGCACACGCACACGCACACGCACACGCACACGCACACGCACACGCACACGCACACGCACACACACACACACACACACACACACACACACACACTGAGTGTATCTTACCTCCGAATCCGGATCGTACGTCGCGTCTGCGAGGAAGGATAAGTGCAAATAACCGACGTTACCGTCAAGATCACGGCGATTCCGTCACTTTTCTTTTTGCTCCGTGGTTACCACAAAAGAGAAACACTCACGAACTTGCCAACAGACGATCGGCAAGTGTTCTTTCATAGCGCGGTATCTAGGTCAGCACAGAGCGCTTTTCACATCACCCCCTGGCGGGCGTTTTGATTTTATCACCAACGCGATTTCTCCTCTAAGCGCTCAGCATGGTATATCATGGTGTTTTGAAACAGAAAAACCATGGTAAAATACCATGGCATACCGTGAACCTTTGAAACAGGTAAACCGTAGTAAAATACCATTCCATCATTCCACACCATTCCATGTACAAAAATAAATACATATATTCTTTAGATTTAAAATATTATTTTGTTGGCATATGCAGTGAACGATAATATAAGCGGAACAAGCTGATGCAACCCGGCACTAATTGGACAGCAAAAACAATTTATTTTTAACTAATGTATGTTTTTAGTCCATGGCAGTGGTTTTTAATAATTTATTGGAGTACTAATGTTTGCTAATGCACTTTTCTTCTACTCACTACTAAAGAATTATAAATTATTCTTGTATGGTAACTTTTAGCCACTTTTATCTCGGTAGTATATTATAGTATGTTTTAGCGGCATTGCTTCGCTGCACATCCTGCAACGCTATTTTCAGTGCCAGTGGTAACCAGACTCGCCCGATTTCGCAGAACTCGGTGGTTCTGGTGGAAGTCTGGACATGTTGCCTGCCAATCTACGCGATTAGCCACACAACGCGGAAAACTCCTTTTTTGGTCAACAGTTGTATTCGTGTAGGACTACGTATTGAGTGTCTGCTAGAAAGGGAAACATGTTTTGCTTTGAATTCAAGCTGCCGCTTTTATTCGGGTGACAGCAACGTGTCGCTTTGTTCCGCCGGAACGAGTCTGCAGTCTATTCAAACAGGAAAATTAAAAAAAAACTACCGCTGTAATTTTACCCCACACAATAATGCTTAGGTATTTGTAGTTGCCAAACGGCCTGGGGTGGCGACTGTCATGCTTGTCATGCCTCACTGACCTCAACGTGTCGAGGTTGCAGGCGGTTTGATGGGAGAGCACGCACTATTTGTAATGCGTATTCAAAACTGAATATTCATAACTTCAAACAAAATACGTTAAGAGCGTCACTGTATTCACCGGACCTTAGACCGCGTCGTGTGTGCGCCCTTTTCTGCCTGCTACATAATGACACGCCCTCTTTAAAATGCCCTCACTCACTCACTCACTCACTCATTCACTCACACTCACTCACTCTCACTCACTCTCACACTCACTCACTCACTCACTCACTCACTCACTCACTCACTCACTCACTCACTCACTCATGCACTCACACTCACTCTCACATTCACTCACTCACTCACTCACTCACACTCACTCAATCAATCACATTCACAAACTAACTTACTCACACTCATTCACTCACTCTCTCTCTCTATCACTCACTCACTCACTCACTCACTCACCCACTCATTCACTCACTCACATTCACTCACTCGCGCGCTCACTCACTCACTCACTCACTCACATTCGCACTCCCTCACACTCACTCATTCACTCACCCACTCATTCACTCACTCACATTCACTCACTCGCGTGCTCACTCACTCACTCACTCACATTCGCACTTCCTCACACTCGCACTCACTCGCAATCACTTACATTCACTCATTCATGCTCACACACACTCACTCACGCTTATTAACATTTTCTCATTCACTCATTCACTCATTCACACTCCCTCACGCTCACTCACTCAATCACTCACGCACACTCACTCACACTCACTCAATCACACTAAGATCACAATCACTCTCACTCACTCATTCACTCATTCACTCATTCAATCACTCACTCACTCACACACTCACACATACTCACTCTCACACTCCTTTACATTCACTCACTCACTCATTCACTCACTCATTGACCTACACTCTCACATCCACTCGCACTCTCCCTCACTGTCACTATCACTCTCACTCACTGACACTCTCATGCATTCGCTCACTCGCAATCACTTATACTCACTCACTCATGCTCACACACACTCACTCACATTCACTCACATTCACTCACATTCACTCATTCACACTCTCTCACGCTCACTCACTCAATCGCTTACACTCACACTCACTCACCGTTCACTCACTCACTAACTCACTCACCGTTCACTCACTCACACACTCACCCACTCACGCACTCACGCTCACTCACTTTCACACCTTCACTTTCTCCCCCTCCCCCCTCTCCCCCTCTCCCCGCTCACCATTTCACTCTCTCTCTCTTTCTCTCTCTCTCCTCACCATTTCTCTCTCTCTCTCTCTCTCTCTCTCTCTCTCTCTCTCTCATTCTCTCCTTCAATGAACATACACTAATATAATAATGACATGATGAACTGGTCCACATTGCTGTTAAATGTGAATGTTTACATTATCCTGCAAACTGTTAAAACACATATATTCAATGTAAACACTCGTGCTTGCTCTATGTGAATTCGATTTTCTCCTATCGCTCCCTGAATTACGTGCAGAGGCGAGACTGGAACAATGGTATTTGTTTGAAAAAAGGTGACACTCTAATGTGAGATTACGTTCTACTTATGCATTGGGAATTGAAAATCATGTAACTTAGAAATAACATGGAATCCATACACCATTGCACGGAATATCAACGCCTAAAATAACTTTGACATCGTGGAGAAAGTGCATTAAAGAGCCGTTCGATTTACCGTAAATGGCAATTACCGTACGAAAAGCATCACTGGCTTCATAAACAAACTTGGCTGGCAGACACTAGAAAGAACACGTTTGCAATACCAACTTTCCTTCTTCTACGAAATGAAATGTAACCTAACAGGATTCTGTTTAAAGGAATACATTCACGCCAGAACAATTTTATTCTTCTAAGTGGGTGATTCAATTAAGCGGAACGTTTTAATACAGCGTAAATATGGATTAAATTCGTCCCAGTTAACATATTTGACTCTACTAAACGGCTGATTCTGTTATCCGCGATTCCGTTAAGCGGAGTCCCCTTTAGAGTGTATAGAATCAAATTGATCTGGGTCGAAGTGATTCTATTAAGCAGAGTGCATTGATAGTTTGGTAGTGGTAGCTATTTCATGTAAACAATTGTGCAACCCAATTTCACAGTATTATAATACTGTGTTCTCAATTTATATTTTTTAAACAACATAATTTTGAAGTATGCGAGATTTCGGTCACGGAATGTCACATTGGCTTTGGTACTGCATCGTTGTGGTGCATCTAGTTACCCGTTAGCGTGGTTTGTGGCAAGAGAACGCTCTATTGTAGGACTCTCGACACAGAAGCCCTTGTCATGTTGCTGTAGCTATTATAGCGATCAATGCGTCGTGACGCCGCGTCTGTTCAGTTTGTTCAACGACGCCATATGCGGTTCTGCGTCAATACCCCGGGGTTTCACTCCATTGTGTGGATATAAAGGCCTTCCGTAGTTCGCCTCGCTGTCTATGCGGTAGACAGCTAACCGACATTTCAACACGACACAATGTTTGTTGTGTCAATGTCATGTGTCGTCAACATAGATATAGGTAATGATATAATCAACTGGATAGAAAAGTGGCTTACACACAGAAGACAGAGAGTAATAGTAGATGGTGAGATTTCAAACTGGAAATCGGTTTTGAGTGGGGTACCACAGGGATCAGTATTAGGCCATATACTGTGTTTAATATATATATAGCAAAGTACTCAAATTTGCAGATAACACAAAAGTATTCAGAAAGGTTACAAATGATACAGATAAACAAAGTTTACAGGATGATCTAGATAAATTAGTTAAATGTTCAAAAAAATGGCAAATGTTATTACATTTTGGGAAGTACAAATGTATACGCATAGGACATGGAAACATGGACGAATAATATAAAATGGGGGGTGTTGTACTAGGTAGAACCACACAAGAAAAGGACTTAGGAGTAACATTTAGTGCTGACATGAAAGTTTCAGAGAAATGTGGGATTATTGCTTCAAAAGGAAATCAAATTATATGGCTAATTAGGAGATATATCATGTATAAGGAGAAACAGCTAATTGTACCCCTGTACAAAGCAATAGTTAGACCACATTTGGAATATTGTATTCAAGCATGGAGGCCGTATCGTAAAAAGGACATAGACAAGCTAGAAAGAATACAACGAAGAGCAACCAAAATGATTCCAGAATGGAGAGATCTTAGTTACGAAAGTCGCTTAATACAATGTGGTTTGACAACACTAGAGACCAGGAGACTAAGAGGAGACAAAATAGAAATATTTAAAATAGTGAACGGTTATGAGGATGTTGATAGGAATATGTTTTTCAAACTTAAAGAAGGCAGTAGAACCAGAAGACACAAAGCAGCATTAGCTAAGGAGCAGTGTAGGTTGGACATGAGAAAGTACTCTTTCTCAGAGAAGGTGATAAATGAATGGAACAAACTGCCAAATGATTGTGTTAATGCTAGTAGTGTAAATATGTTTAAAAATAGAATTTACAGATATTTAATAAGGGTGGACTACACTTACATGAGAAAATTGTTGGACTCTCGATAAGCCAATGGCTTCCTTGTCCATTTGCCATCTGGAACTTGTTGTTTGGGATGGCAATCTTGTTAAATCTTGTTAAATCTTTTTAAACATAGCTGTTAGAAATGGTTCTTTTTCGAGTCCAATTCTTCTTCTTCGAGTCCAAATCCCCCACTCTCGAACTGACACATATGTACACTCCTTCTTCCCTTCATCAGTCCGACTCTAGTCAGTGTACCTGTAAATGCATCATCAGCTACACCCGTACCTTTATATTGGTCTTCACTGAAGGAATGGATGGGGCACCACATATAATCATCAAATAGATATTTTATTAGTTCTTAATTTTAAAATTATGAATTTTTCTTTTTTAACTTTTAACGTCATTTTCATACCGCTGCCTTTTAATCACTGGAAAAGTGCTCGCTCCATACTCTATTCCCCATAAAGAGTTTACTCGGGGCATCTACGGTATTATAAAGAAAGAAAGTCCTAAATCGCCACTATGAGAGTTTCAAGCTTTGTCCATACCAATGAAAATGCTACATCCGGGTGCAAGTGTGTCTTTCTGTCGGCATCGATCGACATGTGGGTTCGGTGTAACAACTGAATTTCGCTCAGATCGCAATTACACACATGATACATTAAACGGAAACAACAGTCATGGTTTTGGGCCTATGCAACTACTATGCAACTAAAGGTGTTACGAAGACATAACCTAGGAAGACCTTGTTGAACACTCAGCATCTTAATTTCATGGGCCGCGCTATACTGTAAGATACGTCACGGGTACTGCAGTCTAGCAATATTCGCCAGTCAAATAAAAAATATATTTTGTTCTCACTTACACTCACCCACTCACTCACTGAAAATATACGTGTATACACGCATTCATATACATACAAAGACAAACATACATACACATACATACATACATATATACACATACATATATCCTAAAAAACGAAAAATTAAATATAAAATCAAATATTCAGTACGCACGTTCTAAGTGAGTATCGTGTATTTAAACAACTAGAAAGTGTGAAGTAAGCCGCCCTATATATATGTGTGTGTGTGTGTGTGTGTGTGTGTGTGTGTGTGTGTGTGTGCGTGCGTGCGTGTGTGCGTGCGTGCGTGCGCGTGAGTGCGTGCGTGTGTGCGTGCGTGTGTGTGTGTGCGTGCGTGCGTGCGTGTGTGTGTGTGTGTGTGCGTGTGCGTGCGTGTGTGCGTGCGTGCATGCGTGCGTGCGTGTGGGTGTGTGTATGTGTGTGCGTGTGTGCGTGCGTGCGTGTGCGTGCGTGCGTGCGTGTGCGTGCGTGCGGGCGCGTGCGTGCGTGCGTGCGTGCGTGCGTGTGTGTGTGTAGCTGAATGTATCTTACCTCCGAATCCGGATCGTACGTCGCGTCTGCGATGAAGGATAATTACACATAACCGACGTTACCGTCACGATCACGGCGATTCCGTCACTTTTCTTTTTGCTCCGTGGTTGTCACAAAAGAGAAACACTCACATCGTTCTGGTGCGTCCAGGTACCATTTGACGTCGGCTGTTGCAAAATAAACGCTCTACTATAGAACTCTCGACACAGACGCCCTTTTCATGTTTGTGTAGCTATCATAGCGGTGAAGACGGGGTGACGCCGCGTCGGTTCAGTTTTTTCAACGACGCCATTCTGCGGTTCTGCGTCATTACATTGGCGTTTCACCCCGTTGTGTGGATATAAATGCCTTCCGTAGTTCGCCTCGCTGTCTGTGCGGAAGACAGCTAACCGATATTTCCACACGACACAATGCTTTTGGTGTCAATGTCATGCGTCATCAAGATAGCTGTTGGAAGTGGTTCTTCTTCGAGTCCAACTCTTCTTCTTCGATTCCAAATCCCCCACTCTCGAACTGACACATATGTACACTCCTTCTTCCCTTCATCAATCCGACTCTAGTCAGTGTACCTGTAAATGCATCACCAGCTACACCCCTACCTTTATAATGGTCTTCACTGAAGGAATGGATGGGACACCACATATAATCATCAAATAGATAATTGACATTGTCTTTTATTAGTTCTTAATTTAACATTATGATTTTTTTCTTTTTTAACTTTTAACGTAAGTTTTATACCGCTGCCTTTTAATCACTGGAAAGTGCTCGCTCCATACTCTATTCCCCATGTAGAGTTTACTCGGGGCATCTACGGTATTAGAAAGAAAGAAAGTCCCAAATCACCACTATGGAAGTTTTAGTCAAGTTTTATGTTTTGTCCATACCAATAAAAAATACTATATCATGGTGCAAGTCTGTCTTTCTGTCAGCACGCTGGCATCGATCAAAATGTGTGTCCGGTGTAACAACTGAGTTTTGCTCAGATCGCAGTTACACACACGAACATTAAACGGAAACAGCAGTCATGGTTGTGGGCTTATGCAACTAAAGGTGTTACCAAGACATACCCAATTGCAACTACAATTGAGAGTAACACGCCAGTGATTTCCTATGAAGACCTTGTTGAACACACAGCATCTTCATTTTCGCGCTATACTGTTAGATAACGCTACGTCACCCACCCTCTCACTCACTCACTCACTCACTCACTCACTCACTCACTCACTCACTCAGTCAGTCCCTTACTCCCTCACTCACTCGGTCGCTCGCACGCACGCAGGCACGCACGCACGCACGCACGCACGCACACACGCACACACGCACACACGCACGCACACACACACACACACACACACACACAGACACACATATGTAGCTGAATGTATCTTACCTCTGAAACTGGATCGTACGTCGCGTCTGCGAGGAAGGATAATTGCAAATAACCGACGTTACCGTCACGATCACGGCGATTCCATCACTTTTCTTTTTGCTCCGCGGTAATCACAAAAGAGAAACACTCACGAACTTGCCAACAGACGATCGGCAAGCGTTCTTTCATAGCGCGGTATCTAGGTCCGCACAGAGCGCTTTTCACATCAACCCCTGGTGGACGTTTTGATTCCAACACCAACGCGACTTCTCTTCCAAACGCTCAGCATGGTATATCATGGTATTTTGAAACAGGTAAACCATGGTATATCATGGTGTTTTGAAACAGGTAAACCATGGTAAAATACCATGGCATATCATGAACTTTTGAAACAGGTAAACCATGGTACATCATGGTAAACTTAAACGACATTCTCACCAATGCGTTCATTCCATCATTCCACACCATTCCATGTACAAAAAATATATTCTATTGCTAATACATTTTTTCTACTCACTCAATGTACATACTAAATAATTATAAATTATTCTTGTATGGTGACTTTTAGCCACTTTTATCTGGGTAGTATATCATAGTATATTATAGTATATTATAGTATGTTTTTGCGGCATTGCTTCGCTGCACATCCTGCAACGCTATTTTCAGTGCCAGTGGTAACCAGACTCGCTCGATCTCGCAGAACTCGGTGGTTCTGGAGGAAGTCTTGACATGTTGCCTACCAATCTACGCGATTAGCCACACAACGCGGAAAACTCCTTTTTGGGTCAACAGTTGTATTCGTGTAGGAATACGTATTGAGTGTCAGCTAGAAAGGGAAAAATTGTTTGCTTTGAATTCAAGGTGCCGCATTTATTCAGGTGACAGCAACATGTCGCTTTGTTCCTCCGGAACGAGTCTGCAGTCTATTTAAACAGGAAAATTATCCCGGTAGAAACACGCCCTTTATGAAAAACTACGGTTAGTCGGGTCTTTCAATAGTTCTCAGCGGTCTACCTGAATTATGTTTTTTTTTGTAGTTTTACCCCACGCAATAATGCTTAGGTATTTGTAGCTGCTAAAAGGCCTGGCCTCAATGTGTCGAGGGTGCAAGCGGTTTGATGGGAGAGCACGCACTATTTGTAATGCGCATTCAAAACTGAATAATCATAACTTCAAACAAAATACGTTAAGAGCATCACTGTATTCACCGGACCTTAGACCGCGTCGTGTGTGCGACCTTTTCTGCCTGCTACATAATGACACGCCCTCTTTAAAATGCCCTCACTCACTCACTCACTCACTCTCACACTCACTCACACTCACTCACTCAATCAATCACATTCACGAACTCACTATCACCCACTAACTTACGCACACTCATTCACTCACTCTCTCACTCACCCACTAACTCACTCACTCAATCACTCACTCACATTCACTCACTCGCGCGCTCACTCACTCACTCACTCACTCACTCACTCACACTCGCACTCCCTCACACTCACATGCAATCAATTACATTCATTCACTCATGCTCACACACACTCACTCACACTCACTCACATTCTCTCATTCGCGCATTCACTCATTCACACTGCCTCACGCTCATTCACTCAATCGCTCACACTCAGTCACTTACTCACACTCACTCACTCTGTCACTCACTCACACACTCACCCTTCACTCACTCACACTCACACACTCACTCACACTCATTCAGCCACGCACACTCACTCATTTACACTGAGATCACAATCACTCTCACTCACTCACTCACTCACTCATTCACTCACTCAATCACTCACTCACTCCTTCACTCACACATTCACTCAAACTCACTCACTCACCTACACTCTCACATTCACACCAACACCCACACCCACACCCACTCGCACTCTCCCTCACTCACACTCTCATGCATTCGCTCACTGGCAATCACTTACACTCACTCACTCATCATGCTCACACATACACACACTCACTCACATTCACCCATTCACTCATTCACACTCCCTCACGCTCACTCACTCAATCGCTTACACTCACTCGCAATCACTCACTCAGTCACTCACTTACACACTATCCCCGTTCACTCACTCACTCACACACTTACACTCACTCACTTTTACACCTTCACTGTCCCTCCTGTGGCCCTGTCCCCCTCTCCCCCTCGCGCCCTCTCGCTCTCTCCTCACCATTTCTCTCTCTCTCTCTCTATCTCTCTCTCTCTCTCTCTCTCTCTCTCTCTCTCTCTCTCTCTCTCTCTCTCTCTCTCTCTCTCTCTCTCTCTCACTCTCTCTCTCTCTCTCTCTCTCTCTCTCTCTCTCTCTCTCTCTCTCTCTCTCTCTCTCTCTCTCTCTCTCTCTCTCTCTCTCTCTCTCTCTCTCTCTCTCTCTCTCTCTCTCTCTCTCTCTCTCTCTCTCTCTCTCTCTCTCTCTCTCTCTCTCTCTCTCTCTCTCTCTCTCTCTCTCTCTCTCTCTCTCTCTCTCTCTCTCTCTCTCTCTCTCTCTCTCTCACTCTCTCCTTCAATGAACATACACTAATATAATAATGACATGATAAACTGGTCCACATTGCTGTTAAATGTGAATGTTTACATTTTCCTGCAAACTGTTAAAACACATATATTCAATGTAAACACTCGTGCTTGCTCTATGTGAATTCGATTTCTCCTATCGCTCCCTGGGCTACGTGCAGAGGCGAGACTGGAACAGTGGTATTTGTTTGAAAAGAGGTGATATTCTAAAGTGAGATTCGGTTCTACTTTATGCATTGGGCATTGAAAATCATGTAACTTGGAAATAACATGGAATCCATACACAATTGCACGGAATATCAACGCCTAAAATAACTTTGACATCGTGGAGAAAGTGCAGTAAAGAGCCGCTCGATTTATCGTAAATGGCAACTACCGTACGAAAAGCGTCACTGGCTTCATAAACAAACTTGGCTGGCAGACACTAGAAAGAACACGTTTGCAATATTCCAACTTTCCTTCTTCTACGAAATAAAATGTAAAACAATAAATAAAAAATAAATTAGTTCCAGTCAACATATTTGATTCTACTAAACGGCTGATTCTGTTATCCGCAATTGTGTAGAGTCTGTAGAATCAAGTAGGTCTGGGTCGAAGTGATTCTATTAAGCGGAGTGCATTGGTAGTTTGGTAGTGGTAGCTATTTCATGCAAACAATTGTACAACCCAATTTCACAGTATTATAATAGTTGTTTTCTCAATTTCAATTTGTTGAACAACATAGCTTTGAAGTATGCGAGATTTCGGTCACGGAATGTCACATTGGCTTTGGTACTGAATCGTTGTGGTGCATCTAGTTACCCATTAACGTGGGCTGTGGCAAGAGAAACGCTCTATTGTAGGACTCTCAACACAGATGCCCTTGTCATGTTGCTGTAGCTAGTAAAGCGATCAATGCGTCGTGACGCCGCGTCGGTTCAGTTTGTTCAACGACGTCATTCTGCGGTTCTGTGTCGTTACCCTGGGGTTTTACCTAACTGTGTGGATATAAATGCTTTCCATAGTCCGCCTCGCTGTCTATGCGGAACACAGCTAACCTACATTTCAACACGACAAGTCACGTAATAGATCTGACAATTACAACACGTACAAAATAACCAGCTTTCGGGTAGCTCCATTGTTCGTTGTTGGAGTTACGCAAATGTTATTTTTTACGAAACTTTGATTCGTACAAATGTAAGGAACGAAGCTGCGTATATAGTTATTTATTCACTTATAGTCGGCGTCAACAACAATAATCTGGCAGTTTAACTGCATTAAACAACACAAATTGGCAAAACTAGGTCACCAACAAACTAGGTCACAAAAACCAGGTCACCAACAAACAGGACGGAAGGTTACACTATAGTTATGGCGTCATCACACATACAACGTCACAGAATACAACGTTGTGACATTAGATCTTATTTCTTGTAGCACAGAAGATGCGCAGGCTGCACAGTTCAATATTTAACCTGAACGACAACATGCATATACCCTGAACGAATGAACTTCAAATGACCCATACAGAAAGTTTTGTAAACTTCAAACAAATGCTGTCGCGGTGATGGATTGCTATACTATATTCGCTCCGATCACAGTTATTCACATCATGCCCATATATATATATATATATATATATATATATATATATATATATATATATATATATATATATATATATACGCGACTATAGCACACCAAAATCAGTGTAATCTTTGCGTCGCCGACTTGACAATTCTAACAAAAGTGGAGTTTTTTTCATGAGGGTTAGCAGATTTTATCATTAATGGCATAACAAAGGAGCTATACTTTCGTTAAAATTGTCATGTCGGCGGCGCAAAATCGAAGGCGAGCTGGCAAGGCACGAGTTCACAGTAAACAACACATTACTTGAATTTCTTAACTTTGTCATGTGATCGGCGAGAGGATGGAGGTCACGCCTATGATCAGAATTAACTCACACAGTGTTTACCATTTTGGATATCCAGATTCGCGATGGGTTGAACCATTTGAGGAAGCAACTTTAAGACACTCTGTAAGGGCACTACACGACCAGCATGCACCAGACCCCCACGTTGCTAATCCAGCACTGGATACAGATGGTGACTTTGTGCATGTTTTATACACGCTATGGTTACTAGCCATTGGCTATATTATGCAACTCGCAGAGCATAGTGTCTGCCCTGCCGTTCTGCAAGGGACGTCGAACCCTGAGCTTTCAGTACACCTGTCACATATATTACAGATAGATACTATCACCGCAGCTGCTTTTCGACAGACAGTGTGTTGCACTACACGGAGGAACCGGAAGCGACGATGATCAACGTGGACCACGGCGTCATTTATCTACGACGAAGAGTATATGACTACTACGACTCTATAGATTTTGTTACGATATAACACCATTACTTAGTAAGCAGAATGTTGATGATCACATCTGCCCTTTTGAGAAATGTCTTAATACTATCTCTCCATCTTAATTTCGGTCTGTCATACCCTTCTCGGTCAGATCGAAATTAAAAGTATATCCTGCCAACCAGGTAATGCTATCAATAATCCAAGGTGTGGGGGGAGATGTGGTCAGTCGATGGTGTCTTCTCCTAACGACCCAAGTGTCTGAGTTCTCTGTCCATTTGGCAACAGTCATCACACACACACACACACACACACACACACACACACACACACACACACACACACACACACACACACACACACACACACACACACACACACACACACACACACACACACACACACACACACACACACACACACACACACACACACACACACACACACACACACACACACACACACACACACACACACACACACACACACACACACACACACACACACACACACACACACACACACACACACACACACACACACACACACACACACACACACACACACACACACACACACACACACACACACACACACACACACACACACACACACACACACACACACACACACACACACACACACACACACACACACACACACACACACACACACACACACACACACACACACACACACACACACACACACACACACACACACACACACACACACACACACACACACACACACACACACACACACACACACACACACACACACACACACACACACACACACACACACACACACACACACACACACACACACACACACACACACACACACACACACACACACACACACACACACACACACACACACACACACACACACACACACACACACACACACACACACACACACACACACACACACACACACACACACACACACACACACACACACACACACACACACACACACACACACACACACACACACACACACACACACACACACACACACACACACACACACACACACACACACACACACACACACACACACACACACACACACACACACACACACACACACACACACACACACACACACACACACACACACACACACACACACACACACACACACACACACACACACACACACACACACACACACACACACACACACACACACACACACACACACACACACACACACACACACACACACACACACACACACACACACACACACACACACACACACACACACACACACACACACACACACACACACACACACACACACACACACACACACACACACACACACACACACACACACACACACACACACACACACACACACACACACACACACACACACACACACACACACACACACACACACACACACACACACACACACACACACACACACACACACACACACACACACACACACACACACACACACACACACACACACACACACACACACACACACACACACACACACACACACACACACACACACACACACACACACACACACACACACACACACACACACACACACACACACACACACACACACACACACACACACACACACACACACACACACACACACACACACACACACACACACACACACACACACACACACACACACACACACACACACACACACACACACACACACACACACACACACACACACACACACACACACACACACACACACACACACACACACACACACACACACACACACACACACACACACACACACACACACACACACACACACACACACACACACACACACACACACACACACACACACACACACACACACACACACACACACACACACACACACACACACACACACACACACACACACACACACACACACACACACACACACACACACACACACACACACACACACACACACACACACACACACACACACACACACACACTGCCCTGAAAGCATAAATACATTTACAATGATGCAGTCGCGGCCAATTGTTCTTCCACATCTCCGCCACATTGATACCTGAAATCGTAACATGAAGATGGCGGGCATCGACAGAAGCAACTGAGAGGCAGCCGCCGATGACCGAGGCCATTGGAAGTTGATTGTTGAGAAGGGCATCAGGACAAGAGAAACGAACCACACAACTGGCTGAGAAGACGAACTACATAAAAGAAAGATCTGCAAATACTGCAACTTCTCAGCCTACAACCTTTACCGGCAGCAAGTGCCATGGCAGAGTGGGGCTATTGAGTCAATGTACGACACGGAGTTAACGACCACGGCGCAACCATTGAATCATACCATACAATGTACGACACGGAGTTAACGACCACGGCTCAACCATTGAGTCATACCATACAATGTACGACACGGAGTTAACGACCACGGCGCAACCATTGAGTCATACCATACAATGTACGACACGGAGTTAACGACCACGGCGCAACCATTGAGTCATACCATACAATGTACGACACGGAGTTAACGACCACGGCTCAACCATTGAGTCGTACCATACAATGTACGACACGGAGTTAACGACCACGGCGCAACCACTGAGTCGTACCATACAATGTACGACACGGAGTTAACGACCACGGCGCAACCATTGAGTCGTACCATACAATGTACGACACGGAGTTAACGACCACGGCTCAACCACTGAGTCGTACCATACAATGTACGACACGGAGTTAACGACCACGGCTCAACCATTGCCAGAGTGGGGCTATTGAGTCTCACAAGACGATTCACAACAAGGAGTTAACCACCACGACGCAAACCATGTCACACGCGACAGAGCTACTGTGTCGTCGATTTGATTCATATTAGTCCGGAAGGAGGACGGCGTCTGCCGAGGATCGGTCGTGTGTTTTGAGGTGAATCGGGAGCCAGATTCTTTGTCTGCAGATCTTACAGCAGTGCGGGTGTTTTCATTGTTACGTCCCCTCTGGATCGCTTCAGTTCCAGCCCAGCTCGGATTTCAAAACTTAGAGAGCCCGGTTTAACGATGTATGTGTTGCTATGTGTACGTCAGTAGGTCTAAAGTAGGCCTAGGCCAGGTATGTATATTCACATTATGAAAAGAGAAATGCTTAAAAATCACATTTTATACACAACCAAAACTTTGCTTGGAACTATTTGTGGGGTAGTCGTGAACAAATTCACTAGTGATTCGCATAGTCCCAAAACCATGACTTTTGTTTCGCTTTTATCCACATATGCGTCGCAACGCAGAGTTGCCAAGTACTGTGTACAGTACTTGGCAAGTACTGAGTACAGTACAATTCGGTTAACCATGACACAGTTTGCAAACTGAACATGTTGCGTACCAATCTACGCGATTAGCAATATCACGTGGGAAAACTCTTTTTGTGCATTCGTGTAGGAGGACGTACAGTGCCAGCCAGAAAGAGAAATAATTCTTGCTTTGAATGCCAGGTGCCGCATTTACTCAGGTGATAGCTAAATAAAGCAACATATTGCTTTGTTCCGCCGGGACGAGTCTGCATTCTAATCAAACAGGAAAATGATCCCTGTAGAAACACACCCTCTATGAAAAACTATCGCTGGTCGAGCCCCTAAACATTTATCAGCGGTCTACTTGATTGTTGGATTTGTTGTTATTCTACAATACAGAAATGATGCTTAGGTATTTGTAGTTGACAAACGGCCTGGGGCGGCGACTGTCATGTTACGCATTTAGCCACAACAAAGCAACAGCTTCTATGCAGTGTGGGAGCGAGCTGTGGAACGACCGTGTCTCGCGTGCCAATTGATAACCTTGTTAGCGAAGCATTCAAAGGATATTTCAAAGGACATTGGAAGAGAGGAAAGAGGTGGAGTGATCAGTTCAGAATGGATAGTAGGCATCCGGTGTATTTTTCGCCGATGAAGAGCTTTTTACACATGATCGCCAGCAGCAGTTCTGATTAAAGTGTTTCGTTGTTGATAACATGATATTTATACGAACGGGCGGGCTGACGAATAAATGACTCACAACGAGACAGTGTCTGCGCGATTGGGGGAATTAGAAGATAGCGTAATCTTCATATGTTATCTGATCGACTTTGCGTCGCCGACTTGACAATTCTAACAAAAGTTAAACTTTTTCACAAGGGTTAGCAGATTTTATCATTAATGACCCGCGCATATCAAAGGAGCTACGCTTTCGTTAGAATTGTCACATCGGCGGCGCAAAGTCAATCAGATTAACATACGAAACATACTTGCGGGCGGGCGTGTTTCTATCATTGTTACATGATCTATGTCAAACGTCCACCTCTTCGTAAAGCCAGCAGTTGTTTGCAATTTTTTGGACATGAAGGTGTCATTACCACGGCATTGCCCTACCAAAATTTGACTGGATAGTGCAAGGAGTCATAAGCTCTTGCAGTGGTTGTGTTTTTGTCCCGTGCAACTCGGCTACGTAAACATATTTCTCCTCTTATGTTAGTTTTTATTACTTGTATGTGGTCGGTATTTCATTGTGGTCATGTGCACCTTGATTCGAAATATGGTAATTTCTCATACATGAATGAATGAATGTTTCAGGACTAAACACACTTGGAGTGCTGGACCTATTGTCGACAGCGTGTTGACCTAGTGGGACAGTTCTTGCTGCGGGGTCAGTCAGTCACCTTAATAGACTCTCCTATTTCGTTTGGTAGTTTGATTGAGGTCAAGCTGTCCCCCAAAGAAAGCAGCTGCCGGGAAGTAGCGCTTCCTCTTAATGTCTGTTGAGAGTCTATAAGCATTGAAGAGACGGTTGAAGAAGAAGAAGAAGAGAGTATGCATCGTGCAATAACTAATACATTGTAAACATTCAAATAAAAAATATGTTTCAGATACATCAAAGACATTCATTTGTGAAATAGGCCGCCAATCTTGTAAATGTGCACATTTTAAATCTTTGATTAATTCAGTAACACTTATTTCGTGAGAATATTGTGACTGTTCATCTCGCTGCACGTCTCTGGATTGCTTCCAGACAGTTGGTATCTTACGTCGTCCATATTAGTTGTACTCAGGCCTTGACATTAAGCTTTTGTACCAAGTGGCCAGTCGCGCCAGTAGATGTTAAATTCGGTGGCCCCCAAAACAAATGGCTCGAAATGTTTTTTTATTTATTTTAATATTTTTTGCAATACATCGCATTACAAGTCGAAGGACGCGAGTTTGGCCGATTGCAGACAATGTTGCTGCAGGAATCGTTTGAGAATCATTGATGCCCTCTGTCGAAGCCGCAGGCTCAGCATGTCGCGTTTTGAGAATGACTGGTGATGCCGCCGCGAGTTACATATAGTTATACTCGAAAATGCGATGGGCGTATCAGACCTGACACCATATAACTATGACTGTTGTAATTGGGTTTATTTCTTGTGACACCTAACGGACAGTTCGTGAACCAGTCGGTTTCTATGGAATCGGTACGTCGAAGGCGTATCGCGATAGCCGATACGTATCGCGATAGCCGATACGTATCGCACAAAAGAAAATGCTGCGATATACCGGTATTATACAGGTAACACGGCGCAACCCTAGTAAAACATAGGCTTCTGCAATTTACAAAAAGTCCGCACGTCGTCGCTAGTAGCGACGTCATGCGGACTGTTTTGTGAGGCTCGTACATATCAAAACAAGATGGCAACAATACGAAGCGACGACAAAAAATCAGGTGACATGACGATTGCGTTTAATTGTAGTGCTGGGGTGGATGGCAAGAACAAGCGATTGAAACGATGACCTGTGGCTGTGACTAATGGGATAAAAACCATGTGAAACTATGTTGGCCCACCGGGCCTGTAAAATATGGAAACTTGTGACCCGAACTGGCCCGAAAGCCAAAACAAAGGCGCCCGGCTAACGGGCCAGTGTTAATGTCGAGGCCTGGTACTGCTTCGTATTTTGGTAAAATTAAAACAAAAATGTGGCACGAGAACGTACACCTGTTTTAACGCAAGCAGATGAAACAATCGTCACTTAGGCCTACATCTTGTCGTTCCCGGCAGCGCTCCCCAATCACGAGAACGAACCCACAAAGGTGAAGTCGCTGCATGTTTTCGGGGACTATTCATTTGTTCATCCTACAATGATATGACGGAGGGGGCGTGTAGAACACAGGCAAAATAAAAATTGTCCAAGGGTGACAAGGTGTCACACGACATTTTTTTAAATTGTACACCCTAGTCTTCCTAAATCAGCAGGAAAAAATTATAGACCCCAAATCCACGTTTCACCCACTTCTGCTGGACTAACAGCTTAAACCAGCGCAGCAGGTGCCGACCTCTCGCCCCGAACCTGGACAAGGCTAAACCGTCTACGGTCTGACGTTGGAAGGTTCGGCGCTTCCATGCTACACTGGGGCCTGAGCCAAAGTGACCGCTGCGACTGTGGGGCAGTCCAAACGGCCGACCACGTCATCAGCGAAGACTGACGTGTCTACCAACTACCCTGGTCATGCGAGGACTCGCGGAACTGAACCGAACTTGATATCTGACCCGTGATGATGGCATACGCAAGAATATATAACATGAATTACACGCGTAAACATATATGAATTAATCCGATCAGTGATGTCATCTCACGGCGGTCACGGTCATACCATGCGTTTGCAGCCAGACTCTAATCTCGGTGAGTTCACGCAGGCGAGAGTCGGCGTGTCATTCACGCTATCATTGCGACGCGGCCGACCTTGTTTGACATTCAATCGCCGTGACATTGATCTGATTTTGCAAAAGTTATTGTTCAGGTGTTAGGTGACGTTTGTACACGTCTTTGAGAACAAACCCGTAGGCACCAGGTCCCACCGCAGTTACTATTCAATTTTGTTCACAATGTTTTGCGTGTCATTGTTAATAACAACATTGCAACACCATTGTGTCGCAAAACTAATAATCTCCCGTCACTCAAGTCAAGGGTGAGTACATTCGGATAGCAACCAGCAAATGTTTTCGTTTGTATGTCATGTTGCCTATCAATGAGACTTATTTACACCCGGTAACCTCCACATGCGTTTAGCTATACCGGCTATCGTTGCGCGCGCGCACACACGCAACGATAACGACATCACACCATTACACCATTACTTACTAACGACATCACACCATTACACCATTACTTAGCAAACAGAATGTTGATCCAATGTATTCTTCCTTAGTTCCACAATGTTACCCAGTATTGTCTACAAAGACATAGTGATTACTCATTAAATGAATAACACGTTCATTATCAGAAAGTAAAAATAAGAAAACGTACAAGAGAAACTTCCACAAAGGTAACTACAAAGATATGAGAAAATACTTAGCACAGCTAGATTGGAATAACATGCTGATGAATAAGACTGCAATTGAATGTTGGAATATTCTAAAATATGAAATTGAGAGTATCATTGATAAATTTGTTCCCTTCCGAAAACAAGGAAAACGGTGTAGAAAGAAACACGTGTCAAAAGAGGCAATTAGAAAAATAATGCTAAAACAAACTATGTGGAGGGTTTATAGGCGTACCAGAAAGGAAGAAGACTATGCAAAATACAAAGAGGCACTTAATGCAGCTACAACTGAAATCAGACAATCTAAAAGAAGCTATGAGCAAAAACTGGCATGTAACATAAAAACTGACAGCAAGAGTTTTTATGCATATGTCAGGAGTAAACAAAACGTACAAGACAAGGTTGGACCTCTAGAAGACAGTGCTGGAAATATAATATCACAGGGGTTTTTAATGGCGGAAGACCTAAATGGTTACTTCAGTTCAGTGTTTACAAAGGAAGATATTAGTTCATTACCAGTTGCTGATGCTAAATTTCAGGACTAAATCTGACTATTTAGGACCGTTAGTTGTAACTCCAGAATTGGTAGCTAGGAAAATAAAGGCAATGAAGGATAACAAATCACCGGGAGTGGATGGGATTCCTCCAAAATTACTAATGGAAACAGTAGATCAAATCAGTATACCACTTGCAAGAGTATTCAACTTGTCATTAAAAGAGGGAGTTGTTCCGTTTGAATGGAAAGAAGCAAACATCATACCATTATTTAAAAAGGGTTCGAGAAATAAGTCAGAGAATTACAGACCAGTGAGTTTAACGTCAGTGATTTGTAAATTATTAGAAAGGTTAATTAAAGACCATATGGTGGACTTCCTCGTTAAGCATAAATTATTAAATTCATCTCAACATGGATTCCTTAAAGCGAGGTCATGCTTAACAAATGTGTTATGTTTTTGGAAGAAATCACTAAGTGGATAGACGAGGGATCGCCAGTAGATATTATCTACTTAGATTTTCAGAAAGCTTTTGACAAAGTGCCACATCAAAGATTGCTACTTAAATTAAAAGCCCATGGTATCGGGGATAGCATAACTGACTGGATAGAACAATGGCTGACTGACAGAAGACAACGAGTTGTAGTAGATGGCGAAGTTTCAAATTGGAAATCGGTTTTGAGTGGGGTACCTCAAGGATCAGTATTAGGACCTATATTATTCTTAATTTATATCAATGACTTGGACGACAGTATAACAAGTAACGTACTGAAATTTGCGGACGACACAAAACTGTTTAGAAAGGTTAATACTGATGGTGATAAACAACATTTACAAAACGATCTAGACAGATTAGTGAAATGGTCTGAGAAATGGCAGATGCTGTTCAATTTGGGAAATGTAAATGCCTACATACAGGACATGGGAACTTGAATGTAAACTATAAAATGGGAGCTACTGTTCTGGTACTACTGTAAAAGAAAAGGACTTAGGAGTTACAATAAGCGCTGATATGAAAGTTTCAGAGCAGTGTGGTATTGCAGCTTCAAAGGGTAATCAAATTCTTGGATTGATTAGAAGAAACATAACATACAAGGGAAAAAGTTAATTATACCTCTTTATAAAGCAATAGTTAGACCTCATTTAGAATACTGTATACAAGCATGGAGACCATATCGTAAGAAGGATATAGATACGCTTGAACGCATACAAAGGAGAGCAACTAAAATGATTCCAGAACTTAGAGACCTTAGTTATGAAGAACGCCTGAAAGAATGTGGTTTAACAACTCTAGAGACAAGGAGGTTAAGAGGAGATCAGATTGAAGTTTTTAAGATATTGAATGGGTATGAAAATATTGATAGAAATATGTTTTTCTCACTCAAGAAGGATAGCAGAACTAGAGGACATGGGGTAAAATTAGTAAAGGATCAATGTAGATTGGACATCAGGAAGCACTCGTTCTCACAGAGGACAGTAAATGAATGGAACAAACTGTCTACAGATTGTGTAACTGCTAGCAGCGTGAATATGTTTAAAAACAAGGTTGACACATATATCAGAAGGGCGGGTTATAAGTAGGTGAACATTGTTGGACTCTCGATAAGCCAATGGCTTCCTTGTCCACTTGCCATCTGGGCCTTTGGCTTGGATGGCAAATCTTGTTAAATCTTGTTAAATTATCGTGACCTTCTCTTCTTGTTTTCTTCATCGTCTTCTTCTTTCTCCCCTTGGTCCTTTGTGTGATGGGGACCCACCACTTGTGTGATGGGGGACCCATCACTTGTGTGATGGGGGACCCACTACTTGTGTGATGGGGGACCCACAACTTGTTTGATGGGGTGACCCACCACTTGTGCGATGGGCACCCACCACTTGTGTGATGGGGACCCACCACTTGTGTGATGGGGGGCCCACCACTTGTGTGATGGGGTGACCCACCACTTGTGTGATGGGGGACCCATCACTTCTGTGATGGGGGACCCACAACTTGTGTGATGGGCACCTACCACTTGTGTGATGGGGGACCCACCACTTGTGTGATGGGGGACCCACCACTTGTGTGATGGGGGACCCACCACTTGTGTGATGGGGGGCACCACTTGTGTGATGGGGTGACCCACCACTTGTGTGATGGGGGATCCACCACTTGTGTGATGGGGGGACCATCACTTGTGTGATGGGGGACCATCACTTAGTCTGTTCCGCCCTCTTGACGAGTGGTATCCATCCTTCGCGATATTCTGCCATTCTCTCACAATATCGGCTGTTCACCCCGTCCTTTCGAGATCTCTCTTAATTTTGGTCTTCCTCCTTTCTCCTTCTACCATCTCGTCAGCTGTCCGTCCACTCTTTGTCAGTCATGGCCTTCTCGGTGAGATTGAAATTAACAGAATATCCTGACAACCAGATAATGGTATCAATAGTCCAAGGTGAGGGGGGATATGTCGTCAATCGATGGTGCTGCCTTCTAGCGACCTAGGTGTTTGAGCTCTCTGTCCATTTGGCAGTAGATCTGCATGGGGCAGCAGCCAATTTGGCACCAGTCATCACACACGCTGCCCTGGAAGCATAAATACATTTACAATGGTGCAGTCGCAAACTATTGGTCGTCTACATCTCCACTACAAAGACACATGGAAGCGTAACATGAAGATGGCGGACATCGAGACAAGCACATGGGAGGCAGCCGCCAATAATCGAGGCCGTTGGAAGCTGATTGTTCAGAAAGCCACCAGAAGAGGAGAAGAGAAACGAACCACACAATTGGCTGAGAAGAGGGACTACATAAAACAATGATCTGCAACTCCTCAGCCTACAACCTTTACCGGCAGCAAGTGCCATGGCAGAGCGGGGCTATTGAGTCAATGTACGACACGGAGTTAACGACCACGGCGCAACCATTGAGTCATACCATACAATGTACGACACGGAGTTAACGACCACGGCTCAACCATTGAGTCATACCATACAATGTACGACACGGAGTTAACGACCACGGCGCAACCATTGTCATGCACGACAGAAGAAAGCCGAACAAACAATGGTCCATAAACCAACATTTGCAACTAAACGTGTTTATAAACTAAGTAATAGAGTAATAAATGCTGGAGCCGTCTGGTCAGATTCCATTTCGGAACGTTGATGGGTCTTGGTCCGGAAGTCATTTTCATTCTTCGACCTTATTTGTAACCCGTGAAAATGTTGAAACGAGTAATACTCTCAGCCAGTGCCAAAGGGAAAGGACATCTTACAGATAAACCCGCCATGGCAGTGTTGATCGCCTGCTTTGCTATTCCTTGGAAGTTGCTACATGTTTTAATAATGAAACAAAAAAGTGCACGGCCCATAGGCCTACTTATTATCGTCACTTACTGATTGTAAACTGCATTTCGAAATACGTGACTTTTGAAATCGGTTTTGTTTAGCCCCAGGACTGTAGTCGTTAATGATAAGTTTATTTAGGATTTCAGAAGGGGAACAAGAATAGTATAATAGTGATAGTGTCTTATATAATAGCGCCGGTATCACCCCATTGCGCTTATTGCATTATGAGGTCACGCTTTGGCAGCAGATAATGTTTTTAGATCGAGACCAGTGGCTGTGCGAGACGACATTTTTTTGGGGTAGTCGTGGACGATTCACTAATGATTCGTGGCCTCACGTAGGAATTGTTGTGATATCGCCTAGGTAAATGCTGATATTTTTGCCATAAGTGTTCACGTGGTTCGACGTCAGTGCCCGGATGTTGCATCCGCCGATTTCGAGTTGTCAAAGGAAATTATCCATCTTGTCAGAGCAAAAATCCAACGTTTCTGGCTTGAACGTCAGCAATAACTGTGGAATGGACTTACCTTGATATTATTTTCAGTCCTGAGCTTGGTCCTCATCGCGATAGGAGCGACGTGCATTGCTAAACAGTTCTCGTTCATTCTCGTTGACAGTGAGCACAAGAAACAATTGGGACACAACAGGGCGTACCAACCTGAAACAGAGAATGTTGTCGACATTTTGTTGTCGGTAACCATGGCAACGTAGGGAGACAGGGGCCGGTTGTGTACGGGGGGCACGTTGTTACAGAGTAGTTTTACGAAAACATAGCTACCTGAAACTGTTTTGTTATGCCCACTTAATATTATCTCAGGCAGCCACTCTTAATGTTTCATGAATGGAACAACATACCATATGGTATACGGGGTTATGACAAGTAGAAATTAAACTAAAAATCAGGGTTTGTTTTCGTCCACGTGCATTCAACTGCACAAATAGTGTTTGGGGCAAGTTGTTGCAATCACATTGGGGCAACGACTCTCATCATTCAATCAAATAGAAGTCGCACTACAGAAATATTTCTGTATATTTCACTATTTCATATTCCATTCAATAATTTATATTCTTTTCACAGTTGTTTGTTGTGTAAGAATCCGGGAAATGTGTCACTTTTGGTAACTACAAAAGCTAAAAATATGACGTTGTGAACACCTACATTGTAATAAATAATTCATCTAACATGCTTTTCACAAAAAATTACTTTAACAACAAATAGTAACAACTAGCCTCGGTCTCCTCTATCTACTTCGTAACTACAACGTTTCACCAGGACAACGTGTCACCATGACAACCAGTGAGGTGAATAATAACTAACACCCGTAGAGTTACCTTTCCGTGCAGTGTAGCCCCCGAAACATTCAAATTGCCCTGAGTAAAACATCCATAGAATTTTATAGAATATTCTATAGGATTTTTGCGGACATAGTTATAGAATTTGTAGCATTTGGTATATGGTTTTCTACACAATATTATGCTACGCTCTGTAGAATAAAATGTTATGACATTCTAAACAAATCTATAAAAAATTGAAGTAGACGTAATCTATTTATATAGAATATGTAGTATTCCATAGTTTTCTATGCAAAATTCTACTAAGCTCTGTAGAATGTTATAGATTTTATAGAATTTTTTTAGTATTCTATAGATTGTTTGTTAACGGTAAACAGATAACGGCCAAAGTATATTTTTAACGTGGTTCACAAAACACATTTGGTCTGTCAATATGTTTGAATAGATATAGTGTTACTGTATATCGTGGCTTTATGATAACAAAACTATCAGACTTTGTACCTTTATGATATTCTTCATGCTAGAAAGCTTTATCTGTCTCTCGGCCACGGTTACCAATTCACTGGTTCATTTCCGATATCAGTACTTGTCTAGTGTTGATATTGTTTGATTGTACACGTGTTTAAACATGTTATTAAAATTATTTGACAGTATAGTCATATGCATTTTATCATCATCACAGGTAAACACACGACTCATTATTAAACACGCAGCATACATATCGAATTACAAACCTTTTACATAGATGGGTTGAAGAAAAGGGGCGACGTTTTCGAGTGAATGAAGTAAAATCTGGTTTGGGTTTTATTTTATTTATGATCTGCATTGTGTGCTTTAATTCTTTGTCACCGCGACTAATGATACCCAATCGGCCACGATTGAAACAACAAAATATATAAAATATTCTCATATGTCAAACAATTGCTTTATATATATATATATATATATATATATATATATATATATATGCCTACGACAGATTTAGAACTTACATAAATATAACTTGTCGTTTAGAAACGTACCAGGTCTGCAACTGTTTATGAAATTTTAATTAGGGTTTGTGTCATTTGTTACCAATATTAAATGTTACCTTCAAATGTAGCTCAAATGTTTTTTTATAGAAAACTAATTGTTTAGGGGATATGTTTAAACCATATAATTTTTTTTCAGAATATAATCCATGTAGTGTCTATCTGGTCAACTTTGCGGCTAGTATAGGTTTGACAACCATGAACATAAAGATAACCAACCAACCAACCAACCAACCAACCAACCAACCAACCAACCAACCAGCCAATCTCAAAGCCGCCGTGGCGCAATGTGTGGTCAATGTAGAGTAAAGCATGTCGTTTAACAACACTAGATATACGAAGATTAAGAGGATATTAAGTAGTGTTTTTAAGACATTGAATAGTTATGACATTGCATAAAAAACTTTCACACGTAAAGCGCCTATTACACGGCTGCTGCAAGTTATTATTATGTTTGAAATTTTTGTTTAACCTATTACAATACTTTCACAGTAATACAATTCACGACTTTACACATCCAACCGATATATTCATCAGATCATGTGATAATTCGCAGCGATCTCGCAGCTGGTTCTTCTACTGCGGTCGCGCCATTTTGTGACGTCAGCGGGGTTATATATACGAACTATATCTACAAACTATATATACGAACCTGGAAGAGAAGTCGTTCAAGGTGTATCTATAGGGAAAATGAAATTTTTGGCGGTGCAATAATACACCACAATTTTAGACAGCCATTTTTTCCGATTTTAAAACTGTAAACCCCCTTAGCAAAAACATTGGTAGAGAACGTTTTTGCACATGTTCGTGTTAGGAACCAACCAATTGAATATATTTAGCAAAACAACTGGATTGAAAATGTTTTTTTATATAATCAAATATGTGTATCCGTTTCAAAAGTGAAAGTGGTCAGGTAACGTAGAATGGCCGTAAATCAAAACTCACAGCCGGCGCAGTCGTCGCAGCAGGCACACGTCCCAGAGCTCCAATCTCTCTGCGGTACATAGACCGGGGCAGGAGCCGCAGGTTGTTGCATCACCACGACAGTCGTCATGTCTTCGACTGTTGAGAAATACAGTAACCAAAATGACATTTCTAGAGAACAACTTTAAACAACTACATAGTACTTGGCAACTTTGCGTTGCGACGTATATGTCGATTAAAGTGAAACAAAAGTCAATATTTTGGGGCTAAGCATCTAAAAGATTGAATACAAATTTATAATTTGCAACTGCAATCAAGAAATTCACGCAAGTTGTTTTTCTCATAATTTGTTCTCAAAGTAGGATATTCCGGTATAGTCTCCGTTACAGTATCGAAATTAAAGTCATGGTGGTGTTGGGCCTATGCACCTAAAAGAGTTACTAAAACATAACCATCTGTAACTACTAGGAAAATCTTGTTGAACACACAACATCGTGATGTCATTGGCCGCCCCATAGTGTTAGATAACCCTACGTCACGAATGTCAAAGTCTAGCAAAATTCGCTCGCGTGTCCAAACTTCGACTTGTATGACATATATTGGCTTTTGCTTATTAAACTAGTCTTTTTTTGTTTGTTTGAGACTTTGCGTTGGTTCTGTATATACAGGCTCCACGTAATACGGTTTTAATACATTAATCATTGGTTACCAGGTTTCCATAGAACTGCGCATGCGCTTATTGGTTGCGCTGGTTAACATGTCTGCCCTCAGTCAACTAGAGAAATGGTCGACATCTCCCACTTCTTAGAATGCATTCAGGCGTGATATTCTTGATTTCAGTTGCACATGGTTAGTTTTTATTATCTCTTTTAGGTGCATAGCCCCAAAACAATTACTTTTGTTTCGCTTTAAAATTATGTGCGTTCAACAAGGTTTTCCCAATAAACCAACTGCGTGATATTTTTTTTATTGTAGTTGCACATGATTATGTTTTAGTAACTCTTATAGGTGTATAGGCCCTAAACCATTACCTTTGTTTCCCTTTAAGTAATTTATTCATTGAACGTCAACATTGATATAATTAAGTTGGTGAGGTTTGAAGTTTACCGTGGCCTGCACGGAACACTGGATTGTGAACAGTTATACAAGAATTAATTCGAAATAGTTTTGACGTATTCTACCTTCGAAAAAACTGCCAGAATTCCGCTAAAGCATTACAGGAATACACCCACGATTTTTTTTTTCGTTTTCAATGTATTAGTGCGTCATCAATGACATGAGTTCAACATAAATGTTTATTTGAACTATGTCAAACGTTTTGCACATTATCGCGAAGCAATTTTGTTACGTATATATATTTTCACAAGAAACTATGGAAAAGTTCATTACATGCCTACAAGTCTACATTACATGCAATTTGCATACATTTTGTTGTGACATAAAATGAAACGAGAAACTTAGAAACGAAAAATAATAACAAATAATCGGTACGCACGATCTAAGTGAGTATTATTTATTTAAACAATTACATAGCTTACAGGAAAATACAGCGTATGGAGCTGGACAAGAAACTACAGCATTCAATGACACACCAGATAATAATAGAAGGAAATACAGCGTATGACGATAGACAAGAAAATACAGCATTCAATGACATACCAAAAAATAATACAAGGAAATACAGCACAAAATAGATACCGTACAAGTTTTCCTGGGCAAACAAGATATACAGTGTACATCCAAAGAGATACAGTGCACATCCAAAGAGTTACAGTGCACATCCGAAGAGATACAGTGTACATCCAAAGAGTTACAGTGCACATCCAAAGAGTTACAGTGTACATCCAAAGAGTTACAGTGCACATCCAAAGAGATACAGTGTACATCCAAAGAGATACAGTGTACATCCAAAGAGTTACAGTGCACATCCAAAGAGATACAGTGTACATCCAAAGAGTTACAGTGCATATCCAAAGAGTTACAGTGTACATCCAAAGAGTTACAGTGCACATCCAAAGAGATACAGTGTACATCCAAAGAGTTAGAGTGCACATCCAAAGAGTTACAGTGCACATCCAAAGAGATACAGTGTACATCCAAAAAGTTACAGTGCACATCCAAAGAGTTACAGTGTACATCCAAAGAGTTACAGTGCACATCCAAAGAGATACAGTGCACATCCAAAGAGATACAGTGTACATCCAAAGAGTTACAGTGCACATCCAAAGAGTTACAGTGTACATCCAAAGAGTTACAGTGCACATCCAAAGATATACAGTGTACATCCAAAGAGTTACAGTGCACATCCAAAGAGTTACAGTACACATCCAAAGAGTTACAGTGCACATCCAAAGAGATACAGTGTACATCCAAAGAGTTACAGTGTACATCCAAAGAGATACAGTGTACATCCAAAGAGTTACAGTGCACATCCAAAGAGTTACAGTGTACATCCAAAGAGTTACAGTGTACATCCAAAGAGTTACAGTGCACATCCAAAGAGATACAGTGTACATCCAAAGAGTTACAGTGCACATCCAAAGAGATACAGTGTACATCCAAACAGATACAGTGCACATCCAAACAGATACAGTGCACATCCAAAGAGTTACAGTGCACATCCAAAGAGTTACAGTGTACATCCAAAGAGATAGAGTGCACATGCAAAGAGATACAGTGCACATCCAAAGATATACAGTGCACAACCAAAGAGATACAGTGTACATCCAAAGAGTTACAGTGCACATCCAAAGAGTTACAGTGTACATCCAAAGAGTTACAGTGCACATCCAAAGAGATACAGTGTTCATCCAAAGAGTTACAGTGCACATCCAAAGTTAATAATAGAAGGAAATACAGCGTATGACGATAGACAAGAAAATACAGTATTCAATGACATACCAAAAAATAATACAAGGAAATACAGCACAAAATAGATACCGTACAAGTTTTCCTGGGCAAACAAGAGATACAGTGTACATCCAAAGAGATACAGTGCACATCCAAAGAGTTACAGTGTACATCCAAAGAGTTACAGTGCACATCCAAAGAGTTACAGTGCACATCCGAAGAGATACAGTGTACATCCAAAGAGTTACAGTGCACATCCAAAGAGTTACAGTGCACATCCAAAGAGATACAGTGTACATCCAAAGAGTTACAGTGCACATCCAAAGAGTTACAGTGCACATCCAAAGAGATAAGTGTACATCCAAAGAGATAGAGTGCACATGCAAAGAGATACAGTGCACATCCAAAGATATACAGTGCACATCCAAAGAGATACAGTGTACATCCAAAGAGTTACAGTGCACACCCAAAGAGTTACAGTGTACATCCAAAGAGTTACAGTGGACATCCAAAGAGATACAGTGTACATCCAAAGAGTTACAGTGCACATCCAAAGAGATACAGTGCACATCCAAAGAGTTACAGTGCACATCCAAAGAGATACAGTGTACATCCAAAGAGATAGAGTGTACATCCAAAGAGTTACAGCGCACATCCAAAGAGATAGAGTGCACATCCAAAGAGATAGAGTGTACATCCAAAGAGTTACAGTGCACATCCAAAGAGTTACAGTGTATATCCAAAGAGTTACAGTGCACATCCAAAGAGATACAGTGTACATCCAAAGAGTTA
>BSQZ01000050.1:2255000-2702500 GCA_033239005.1 Lamellibrachia satsuma | reverse complement strand
GCGTGTTAAAAGAGCTGGAGGTATGTGATTTTGATAAAACTTGGTCATCATGTCAATGAGATGATGGCAGATGCTGTGAAAAAGTTTCAGAATTTTTAGTGGTCACGTTTTCTTATAATCTAACAAAACGTTAACATGGCCACCAATGCAATTTTCAACTGTGGTCTGACTCCTACAGGTGGCGCAACTTATAGGTCAAGATATATAATGTATGCATGTGTTTACGAGCTCTAGCGTTTTTCGTGGTTTCGCGCCTTTCCACCGCTCGCGTTTTTCTGCCTAGAAACGCGGTTGATTTTCGGCTGCTCGTGTTTCTCTGGCGAAAAACGCAGCTGTCCTGGGCGTTCACTCGTGGAGTATCTGGGGATGCGTTTGCCGCGTTTTTTTTTTGGTGTAAAGTGGGTCTAAAATGAGCTGTGAAGTCGTATCGCTGGATTAAAGTATACCATCCTTGATAGTTTGTTTAAATGAACCCAAAACAATTTTAGACTTCTGCCAAAAAGATACTCTTTTGAAGCTAAGTTGAATGTGTTGCCGTGCACGACCTTTAACGTCAGAGATATGCATTGTTGTACAATATAAATTACTTCACTAACAAGTCGGATTAAATATTAATGGGCCTTTTAAATTTCTACACTTCATCATAAAATTTGTCAAAATTTATATCCTTCATTATCCAATAAATGGGGTTTGTGATTTGACACATAAAATGCGTTGCGTGCGTTGGACACATAAAACATGGTATTCATCTCAAAGTGGCGTTGAGTGATTTTCGTCCCCCCACACCCCGTCCCCCCACCCCCGTCCCCCATCCGGGTACACTAAGTTTATTCCGCACAAAAACAAGGAAGCGCTGTTGGTGTTCTACGAGTTATGCAAAACGGTTACTTTAATCGGGTCTTAGTCATTCCTCATAGTGTGCCGCTCCTTGCTGATATCATAGATATATAGTACCAATCTTATTTATATCTATGCTGATATTTAAAAGAGGGACACACTACGGATTGTTGTTATGTGCCAGAATCAGAAGTACATTTATTTGATCGGAACTGTACACGCATTCAATAATATTATATCAGTAAATAATTGTACGTTATAAAATATCACCATATAGAGGACCATGGAGACTCCCACAGACTTATTAATAGTAGCTACCGTAGGACCACCATGTATGTCACGTTTCATGGAGAGATTATTTTGACGGCAAATAATAACTTTTACTAAAAGGCTAATAAAAGCCATTTTCGAATTAGCGTTGCCGTAATTGACAGATCCATAGTCTGACGTCACGGTCCTGATTATTATCTTAATTAAGGTATTAGCTATTAGTTTAATTTATTAATTAATCATATATTGTATATTTTACAGTATTTTAATTGTATATGTTCGCACATAAGTAGTCTTAATGTGAATATTTATAATATAGACACCGTTGAATAGCGCCGAGAACAACTATTTGGATAGAGCGCTATATAAGAAATGTATCATTATTAAACTTTGCCTTATCAACTATGTTTACTCATTCATTACATTAGTAGGGCGGCATACACCTGCTAAATTAACACTTCGCTTCTGCCGTAACGACAAATATTTGGGTCATAAATTCAACGAGAAATACGACAGAAAGTCAGACAGCGGCGGCCACGTTAGTTTGCTTGTCGAGCCTAGGTGCTGGGCAAAGTCACCTAATGGATGATCTAACAATTATAACACGGCTGAAATGACCAGCTTTCGGGTAGCTCTATTGTTCGTTGTTGGAGTTACGAAAATGTTCTTTTTACGAAACGAGATTCGTACAAATGTAAGGAAGGAAGCTGTGCGCATATTTATTTATTCACTTATAATCGGCGTACAACAGCAATAATCTGGCAGTTTAACTGCATTAAACAACACAAATTGGCAAAACTGGGTCACCAAGAAATTAGGTCACAAAAACTAAGCCATCAACAAACAGGACGGAAGGTTACACTATAGTTGTGGCGTCATCACACATACACGGTCACAGAATATAAGGTTGTGACACCAGATCTTACTTCTTGTAGCACAGAAGATGCGCAGGCTGCACAGTTCAACATTTACCGTGAACGACAACATACATTTACCGTGAACGAAAACATACACTTACCGTGAACGAAAACATACATTTACCCTGAACGAAAACATACATTTACCGTGAACGAAAACATACACTTACCGTGAACGAAAACATACACTTACCGTGAACGAAATAGCTGCATGCAAATGATCCATACAGAAAGTTGTGTAAACTTCAAACAAATGCTGTCGCGGTGATGGATTGCTATAATACATTCGCTCCGATCACTGTTATTCACCTCATGCCCCATATATATATATATATATATATATATATATATATATATATATATATATATATATATATATATATATATATATATATATATATATATACTGTTATTCACCTCATGCTCATATATATATACACGACTATAGCACACCAAAATCAGTGTAATCTTCGATATGTTGAACACTGTTCGATCTGCAAACTGACAAATGCATCTGAATTGAAAGCGAGCTGACAAGGCACGATTTCACAGTAAATAGAACCGGTATCACATGCCAGAAGTGGCCCCGGGCCAGAAGTAGCCTCAGCCAAAAGAAGGAGGCCCCTACTTTCAACAATGTACAAATACAAGACACTGAATGTAATTCCAACGTTTTAATACACATACGTCATCTAATAGTTATACATGTTTCTTCTTGGCACAACTATGAAGTTAATTCACTTTCGACAACCTTCAGATGTCTTTTTCAGGATCAGAATCGTGTTGTGTTCCACGAATTAATCCAACGAAATGACAGAATCAGATGTACCTGTATTAAAATAAAAAAACACTGGTGACCCTTGGAGGAATTCAGTTCAATTAACGGAGGCAACATTTATTTATTTATTAATATTATTACATCCGATTCAGTCTTATTTCATTGCAATAATTTCATGGAATAAAGCACATTACTTAGGCGCTACACGTCTTAAATTAAGTTACACTAAACAGGCTTTACAATGAAATCATATGTTTTATGGATTACCTATAGAACTTAGCTGAATACAGTTACTTGACACTATCGAAAGCTCAACGACACAGCGCCCATCTGTAAGAAACCTTTGTCCAATTGCTAGATAACACAAAAGAGAACGCCACTAATATCATACAGGTTTCCAGGCACAGGTAACAATATACACTCAGACGCTTTGCTTTATAGATTAAATATATGTGAACATTGGAACTGTATTCGTCATCTTGTATTTATGTATTGTTAAAAGTAGGTGCCTACTTCAATTCTGGCCAGGGGCTACTTCTGGCCTGAGGGCTACTCCTACTTCTCACCTGGGACTAATTCTGGCATGGGCTACTTCTGACCCGGAGCTACTTTTGGCCTGGGCGTACTTCTGGCCCAGGGTTACTTCTGACTGTAACACCAGGGAAACAAGCTAGTGTTCTGAGAGTAGCCAGGATCCATTCTATAGCTGGAGTGGAATGCAAACTTCAAACAAACACTAGTCGACCGCGGCGGTCTCCGACTGAATGAATAACTAATAGCAACACACTCGTCCTCTCATCAACTCTCTCCCTCTGTCTTCTGCCTCTTGGTTCCGTGTCCCGATCCTTTGAGCTTCTTCGACATGTACCTGGTTGAAATAATTTTTTAAAAATAATAATACATTTGTTAATTAAAACACATTTGAGTGGTAAACATGGTAGAATATTGAGAGTTCATATTATAGTACATCATTATACAATAAACGTGATGAGACTTTGCTTCTAAAGTCCGCAGCACACTAGCTGAATTTTCATCGGGGGACAAATAATCTTCAGTTGTCGGGTAGTGTGCTGCGAATTCGAACAAGATCGGGGCTTGTCAGATAATATTTGATAGTGCTAGATCTCAGGACGTCCTGACGGGCCTTGTCGGCTAGTGTGCTGCAGACTCCAACAAATTGCTGGGGCTCGCATGATTAGCGATCAATAGGAAGCGTGATTGCAGTCAGGCGCACAAACGTCATTGTAAACATGGTAGCCCCCAGTGCCATGGCCACGATGACAAATAGGATCATGCCTCAGTTAGACTTCCTGGTGTGTTACACATGAATGTAGGGCACAGTACTAATTTTAAATATGTGTAATAAAAAAATATAATCTGACATAACTGCATTTGAGCAAGCAGATTGGCAAGTTTGACAGTGTAACCGCGGATGTTTTGAATAGGCTTTATAGGATTTTGTGTTTGTTCGCTTTTCTGCGTCTCCTTATCCTCCGTAGCATAATCAAGACGACCAAAGCTAGCTTCTGTCTTCTTCTCCGAATCGCCGCCACGTGTGGTGTGAGCGCTGTCATGTATGCTTAATTATAGAATTATATAATAACTCTGCAATATTATGTATGACATCAAAACTTCACTTAGGTTTTAAGCCATTTGCAACATTTTGTGATGGTATCAACCATGGTGCCATCTGGTGGATTAATAAAAAAACAGTGGTGCCCCCTGGCAAACATTTTCAGCATTTCTGTTTTTACACAGATTTTGGTAAAAACTAATTTTTTTTACTTTTTCTGCATCTCACAAATTTGTCAAGTGTACTTTACGCTTAATGGAATGAATATGGCTATTATCACCAACCAGCACAATTAATTTTTTTTTGCTCGTCTCATTTAAAATTTATTTAGTATAATTTTAAACTTACCAAGTATCTACTACAACATGCTAGCTCGCTTGTGCAACTTTTGTATGTAGTTTCTGTGGAATCATCAGACTTGATCCAGAGTTTATTGAAGTGAAAATGGAAACACCGGAAACTCTTGGTGAAATTTCATAACTTTGTCATGTGATTGGTGTGAGGATGGAAGTCACGCCCGTTATCAGCATTGACCCACAAAGTGTTTACCATTTTGGATATCCACTATTTTTAGCCTTACCAGATCTAACAACTAAAGTCATCTTTCAATGATTTGAACAAAAAAGCGTATTTTTTATCAAATCGACTTTGGGTATTACTTAAACTATTAACACACTGCATATATGGACATCAACAAACATAGTAACTGAAAAATCAGTGTTTCAACAGGTCGATCTGTGGAGAGAGAGTCAAAGTTAGGTTTTACGTACGATTCCCATTTCCTGTGATTGAGCGAGGAGAAATCTTCAAGTTGTGCAATGTCCTTGAGATAATCAGCCAGCTTGAGCAATTCCCTGTCTTTGTGTCTATTCAGGTGGGCCTTGCAGAATGGGCGGATCTGAAATCATTCGCGGGTTCAACACTGCAGCTGCATTCAACAGTAATGCACCCTTGTCAGTCTTTTTGAATGGTACGACACACTATATATATTACACTTGGTGATCAAAAGTTCTAACCATGCTACACAGTAGTGCACAAATCCACCAAGGTTAGCGTAAACTAAATACCAATAACATAAAAATATACAAATCACAGAATTACACCATCAGGTGAACCAGGCTGAGTCAACCAATCGGATGAAGGCCCTTGAAAACGTACATTTTCTGGGCCAATTTGAACATTCCTATGTGTATGTCACTAAAGTAACTTAACAATAATCACACATAAATATAAAATGATGTAGTTTTGTGATGAAAACCATGACATCACACAAGCCCATCCTCAGGGTTTTGAAAGGGGGGGGTTCAGGTGTACACAATCAGCTGGGGATGTGGGATGATTTCTGAAAATGATAGTTAAACAAAATTTTCTCGAAAGGAAGGACTTGTTCGAACCCTCCTGTCTGAGGATGAGCATGTCACATGACATTGTGCGCGGGTTAATTTCGGAAAAGTTACGATAAATGTACTTATAATCAATTATTTGGAGCATGGTTCTTCTGGTTCTTGATGCCAATGTGCAGATGTCAAGGAATACACATATGAAATGGCTTGTGCAAGTCTGTTTGAAATCTTAGGTTATTTACTTCTGACACAGAATTACAGCAGACGGGACAAATCAACTCGTTAGGACCACGTCAGCCCTCTCTACATAGTGAGGTGGCAACGATGCTTACATCTGACCCACCTTGAGCCCATTCTGTGGGTTCATGAGGAAGTTGCGCCGCAGATCATCAAACATGATTGTATTCTGGCTGTTGTACTGCTCAAACTTGCCCCAGATGACTCCAAGTGGTTTCACCTGCACACATAACAAACATATCAAATAGAGCAGTAACATTTCCACACAGCACATGTACTCACAAACTCTCGTGGTCCAAATAAAAAAGTTTGTTCTTATATAGTCCTTAGGACTGCTCAAAGCGCTTTACATTTCACCCCCTGGCAGACTTGTTCATTTCAACACCAACTCAACTTCTCTGGGAAGCATTCAGCCTTGCTGTAATTACTGCACGAAGACTATTCTTTCACATATCCACCTCTGTCTGTAGCCAGGTACTCATTTATACAGCTGAGTGAACTCTGGCAATGTGAGATGAACTAAATTACCAAAGCTTCAAAATGGCATGTGCAAATGCAGTGCAGGACAGGAAACTCCAAACCACGTCATCAACGCCACTCCACTCTATGGTGCTCCAAACAGAGAAAGGAGCTTTGCAGAACTGGATCTGGTGATCTGCGAGTGGCTGCTTGATGACAGACTGCTAATTTAGGCTGAATGAAAGACATGTGAAAAGAACTTCACTAGCATAGATACCAAATACCAGAAGACACTTTCCACATGGCATGGTCCATGGTTTCACACGCACGCACGCACGCACGCACGCACGCACGCACGCACGCACGCACGCACGCACATCAATGTCCAATTGTGTGAACATTCATGTCTACATTTTTTCAATGCTAACCCTGGTAAATGTATGTCTCAACTATACAAAGATATGGTGTTGGTCTGTCTGCTCATCTTATGACCAGCCAGGAAACTAATGCAGCCCTCTACACAGTTTAATCTGTAGTACAATTACCTTGAATACCATTGATGTTAGTGCTGACATCTGGTGCCAAAAACATGACTTAAATCTAAGTTACTTGATTCCTGTGCTGCTAAGGAAAAAAGTAATTCAGTTACTGTTATTCAATTACTAAAATATAATTCCATTACCAGGTTTTTAGTAAAGCTAAAAGTGTAAATCTCAACAGAGACAGGGTGAGCTTTTTAGTGTCTCATCTGAAAGACCCGTTCACTGAAACACTGACTTGCTTTCTCTGGAAAGCATTCAGCCATACATCATTTACTGCACAAAGGCTGCCTATACATATCAAGCTTAGAAACAGCTCAATCAAGAGAACCCGGGTTCGAATCCTCTTTTCAAGCTTGGACAGTATCGTTCACTCCATGTTGCTTAAGTTGACTCGCCGTATAAACAAGTACCCAGCTATAGACAGTGGTGGATATATGTGAGAATAGTCTTTGTGCAGTAACTACAGAGTGGCTGAATGGTTCCCAGAGAAATTGAGTGGGTGTTGGAATGAACGGATCAGCAAGTGTAAGGTTCTTTGAACAGTCCCAAGGACTGGATATCAATAACATAAACTGATATATAAGAACGTATCTTTGCCTTTTTATTATAATGTTACAATAATCTACACGAAAGGTTCCAGGACTAAACGCAATAAATAAAATTTTTTGTTGAGAAAAACTCACTTCTGTGTTTCATCTTCACAGTGTAAATGGAAACTTGTACGTGATGTCGGAACATCTTAAGAATCCAACATCAAAGCAAAATGGAAGCTGAAATCATATAATTTATAGCAGATTTCAGATATGAAATTTTGTCAATTCAGAAATGTCGCCCAAATTGGCATTTATCGGGTTTTGCCCTGAAACCATTAATTTGTTTGTGTTTGTTCACCTCAATGACTCCGTACTTGGGCCCTGTGTCAACAGTAATCATTGCCAGGCTGTCTATCATGAAGCACAGTTTGTAGTTTTCGTTGGCCATCACCCCCAGTTCTTCCATCTTTGCCTTGATCCACTTCATACTTGTGGCAGCTGCAGGAAGAGACATCAGCTTAAAGCAAAACAAAAGTCATGGTTTTGGGGCTATGCACCTAAGAGATAATAAAAACTAACCATGTGCAACTAAAATCAAGAATATCTTGCCAGTGGTTTACTCAGAATGTGTTCTAAAAGTGGGAGAATTGGTCATTTCTCCGGTAAACTAAGGGCTGACACGCAACTGATAAGTGCATGTGCAGTACTATGAAATCGGGTAACCTAGACTCTTTGTGATGTATTAAGCTTTGCCGGTATACACAGAAGTGACAGAGCCAATGCAAAGTCTCAAACAAATACATGTGTTATTTTGCAAGAAAGAAGACTACCCTGGTAGTTTAGCCAAAATATATTACATAAGTTGAGTTTGGGTGCAAACAGTATGGCCATATCCTATTGGCAACAATAGCTAGGAGTAGGTGTATACAAATACATTTTCATTTGGCGAGCGACCTTTGCTAGACTTCAACACTCCTGACATAAGGGTTATCTCAACGTATGTTGCGACCTATGAAATTAAGATTTGTGTTCAACAAGATTTTCCTAGTAGACCACTAAATGTTTGGTGCCGAGGATATAGGTGCTATAGAAGTTCAGTATTATTATTATTATAAGGTTGCAGCACCAACTATGTGGAACTCATTCTATGTGAAGTCTGCAGGGAATATCATAAAATGTTTGCGTCACCTGAAGACCCACATATTGTCCTTGCTTATCCTCCTTGTCTCCTCAGCGTACACATTCTGAACTGATTTGAGACTGCCTAACCCTTTGGTTTTTATGTGTTTCTGAGCCTGGGTTCTCAAAGATTTTGCTGCAGTAATAGTTCTTCTTATAGTATTGTATATTTAGGTGATATAAACCTGTTTATGCAAGGAATACACAACGTTTTAATTTTTTAGCAAAGTTTGAATTAAAAGTTTGTTTGCTGATGAGTCATTTAGCCGATTTTAATACAACACATCTGTGGGCTTACAGCATGCCATTCATTTATATGATATCTGTAGATACAACACATCTGTGGGCTTGCAGCATGCCATTCATTTATATGATATCTGTAGATACCTACACCAGATGGCAATGTCGTAGTCCTCATAGGCCGATGCAAGGAACTCATGGAGGAACGGCCTCATTAATTCCACCCCTGTTTCTGCTGCTGATCGGTGGTCTTTAACAAACATGAAAATATATTATTAATCCACAAGACATGCTACACTTTGCTTTGACCGTCTCAACAAAAACAATGTACTCTGACTACAAGGAACATGATGACACTTGGTCAAATTCTTCTATATATCAGACGTTCTTATATCCATGGGTATATAAAGCAGTGCAGGCCGGAACAGTGATTTGAAAGTTGTTCCTTTTAAGTGGATGTTCCATATATGGGGCGTCCAGTGTATTGGTCTTGACAAAATATGAAATCCCATCATTGATGACAAAGTGGCCTGGTTGGTCATATTAAAACATTTCATATGTAACATCTGGTTGAGTTGCAAACTAACACAACTACATAACAGAGCTTTATGGTAGGTCACGCAACAGTAAGTTAAAACAAGTCAGCAAATGTCGCTATGCCTCAACTTTGGATCCCTATACAACGAAAAGCACTGGGCAGACAGAGTATGCCCGGATGTGGTCAGTTAAATTCATTGCACACAGTTACATGAGAACATCCACAATGACCCTTGAATGCCTTCTGATCTCTTCTCAAGAAACGTTGATGTTCTTTTTGAGAATTTTGGCAGACTCCTCTGCCTTTGACTGCGGACCGATATCATGACATGACACATCTTTAGTGATGTCAGTACGACGATGAAGAGTCGTCCAAAATATTTGGAAAGAATACAGAAGTTTATTGAAAGTTAGTTATCATGTCAAATCCATAACGAACATACTGAAGGAGTTCAAACGTTAAACTGTACAATCAGAAAGCAAGTACAAGAACAAATCAAAGAGTATGCACAATGTTTAAAATAGTAAGCCTAAAGCAAATATGTAAAAAAAAAATTTTTTTTTTAGAAATATGATACCTTGCACACACTTAGATCACACATGATCAAAAATATATCATTTAATTACATGGCTATAATATAGCTACATATTTTAAACATAATAGGAACATTGCAGATTTTTTCTATGACAGTTGTGTCAGCTACTTTTTTAAATGGCTACCATTGTGCACTATTTTTTCACATATCTGCTGAACAAATTCTGACATAAGCTTGAAACTTGGCACCCAGTTAGGATATATTCTAAAAAAGAATTTCTGCAATACGAACATTGCATATTTTGAATAAGTTATGCAGCGCCGCATGGTGAACTATTATTGTTTTACATCGTGTAAATGGTAACGACGCAGCGTTGTAATGCAGTCCAACATTGTCAATTTGACTCCATGGAGTTGTTTAAAAAAATGTAACTTTAATATAATTACACTTGTGTTTGAGATAAATGTTTGTAAACATATTGCGATGGTTAGTATTGAATGTCCTATACATGGACTGTGTCATGACATTGTTACATTGGTATATTTTTTTATAAAAAAATTGTCGACATTTTAAAGTTCTAATTCAGGGAGGGTGGTTGGAGAATTAGTACGCTTTGTATGGATAGGTAAATGTTGACAACCAGAGACGACAACAAAATATCAAGTGGCGATGTTGATATTGTAAGAAAGTAACTCACCGAAGAGAGTGTAGTCAATATCAAGCACCAACAACTTCTTCCCTGGGCGAGGCTCACTGATTATATCTATCACGTAGTCCTTCACTCGTCTCTCAATCTTTGCCAGATATTCCTCCCTGAACCAAAGAGAAACACTTCTCTAATATACAGGTCTAGTATGTCATCAATGCAAAGAAAAACGTGCCGACGATTGCTACATTTGCAATTAATATTATAGGTGTTATCGATACTGCTTTTGGATGGGAAATACCGCTTTTTTCCTTGGTCCTGCTTCCCAATTTTTTTGACGACATGTCCCACTTTTTGTAATTTCCAAAAACATAAAATTTCACCGTCATGTTGACCTGTTTGTTGTGTACAAGGCCATTCTAGGCACATTTTATTTCTTTGGCTTCAAGGGATTTCACATATTCTTGCACGTGCGAATGAGAACAGCACACCAAAATGACAACCCATGAAACAATGCATTAAAAAAAATTAAAAAAGCTAAAAATTATGAAAGTTGTTTCTGGCTTTTTATGAGCACTTTCCCACTTTTTCATGAGCAGATGTCGATGCCTATGTAATAAACTGAACCATTTCATGGCTGCTTGAAAATTAATCCAAGGTTAATATGATATACGTGTGTAACATATTTTTCACTGAAAATAAAACATGGTTTCCATATTAATTTATATTAGTAACATAAAATATATTAATAGAAATGCTGCATCTGCATATCAAATTCTCCAGAAGGGTTTCTAAACCTCCTTGAATACAGTGAATTCATGGCTACCTGTTTTCCATCATTATTTCTTCTTCTTCAATATCGAAGTCATTCAGGACTTCAGGCATGTCTGTTGGAGGTTCCAGAACATCTGCCTGCAAGTAATGAAACATTAATATACATTCTCATTCCTTGACAAATTCAATACAAAATAAACTATAATAAATTAATACTAAATCAGTAAATTAATTCAATTTGTATAGCACTTTTTTCAGTTTAACTGATCAGCAAAATAGTTCACACTCTGGTTATTAAAACTACTTTAATATTTGCAAAACTATCTAAAATTATAAAACAGTAATGTAATATTAAACATTCTGATGACAACAATGTCACATTACTCTTGAAGTTAAACATACTGAGTTTGTCATTACAGGGCAGTTGCGAGTTTTCTAACATTGATCTCCAACTGATCTCCAACTTGAACTCGAGCTACAAAAAATAACTATTGTTCACTGTAGTGTGATTATCAGGCTACATGGACAATAATACAAAATAGAACACGAGTTGTTGCTGCTTAGCTCAAGCAGAATATAATAAACATACCAGAATTTCTTCACGTGTCCCCATCATCATAATTTTAGTCTTAGGCTTCAGATTTAATTCACTGAGTAGAACATCTTCAGATGGTGGTTTACCTACAAACAGACACAAGCTATGTTGTGTGGCTGGATAGTGCAGCAAATTTTACAGTAGTTTAAAATAATTTGTACCCTCATGCCTTTTGAAAGTGACATTATTTGGTCATTTGCTCACCACAAAGATTCATGTTACCAATCAAGAAGTAGCCTTGAAAGTACCTTTAAAAACAGTGAAGATAAGTTCTTATGTAGCACGATATCCAATCATATAGCTCATATATATATTATTGTCACAATGATATCGTGTAACCTGATATCATTTGCATATAAGTAACAGACTATGGTGGAAAAAAGATGTGCATTAGATTTATTAAGACAAAAGAAATGGTCATGTAGCCGAGCATCAGAAATTTGTTTTGTCGCTGAAAAAAGGTCAAAGAAGTATGGAATGGATTAGGTGGTTGACTTCATATGACAAGGTTCCAAGGTTGAGTCTTTGATTCAGAATTATTTTAATTTTTTGTTCATTACTTTTCATTATTTTTAATTTATAACCATTTTTTTATTCATAACTATCTTTTCATTATTTATTTATAGCCATTTTTCGAAGGATTAGGGTACACTGGACGATCATGCTGCAATCTGGACGCATGTGCCGGCTCACTCGCCTTGTGTAAACACCATCAGTTATTGCTGAGGACTTGTTGTAAGACTGAATAGGAATTAAGAAAAGGTTATTAACTGGGGATCATTTATAGCTAAGGATTTGTAATAGCCATAACTGCTTTAGGGTTCAGTAAAAGGGAACATCTTGAGAGGAACACAAGACCAAATTTAAGTGCTCTGACTGCTACCAGTGACACACATGGTTCCGATGGTTCATTGGTGTTAAATGCTGACTTGTGGACGCTGTCAATTAATGAAGTAGAATATGTTCCGATACATTGCCCTAACTTAGCCCACTCCACACGAATTTCCCTCCAGGCAGCCACTTCGTGTTACACTAACAGTGCAATGCATGCATAAAAATATCCACTCTGCGAGGCACTCGTAAAGCGCAGATGCCGTGACAACTGGCGATCTATAATTTGACTGAATGAATTGAATAGTCAATCGGTCCGTGTAGCGTGGGCGATAATATAAGATTATTGGCATTATCTCGATTGTCTTGCACCTTTATATTTCAACCCCAGAAGCTTCTGTCTTTCTGGTAAAACACCAGTTTCTTCCCGAATTGCTGCCTTAAGATCTTTAATTGACTTGTCGAAATTAAGTCCTGTAATTACATATTCTTTCCCATTCCATTTTACAACGACATCGGGCAAGCTTTGGGAAGCCATTTTGAAAAGTAAGTAACTTATATGAGTATTAGTTTAAATATAAAATATAACTTTCAAATGCAAAAATACATATATTTTATATAAAGCCTAAACATTTACATTTGTTTCGAAGGCTACTTGTGATATTTACCTACGAAATGTGAAATTAAATATGTATGCAAGATACGAAATTAATATATAAATAAAAGTCATAACATCGATAGCGTTGACGATCGAAGAAGTTTGCTGAAATTTATTTAATATTTCTGCTATGTTTTACTTTGCTAAATCTGCATAATAATTGCAGTTTATATGTCGGCAATTTAAGTGCGCTGTTGCGTAATTGGATTGCGAAATCAGCTGCACGTATAGGCGAAAACATGACTGTTTATTGCACTGAAAACTAGGTACGGACACCTGTCAGCGGCAGAGGCCAGAGCGCTGAGCAGTGATATGTCAAGTGTCATTATTGGTAGCAAGGCCAAGGGGCGGGTTACGGTGACAGTTGCCGACATATTGAACTTTGTTAATTTGCATGCATTGTGTTTGATAACAATATGAAAATGATAGCGCAATATAATAGGTCCATAAATCATTACGAGGTGTATTGTAGTTCAAATGCCAAATGGGGATTATGTGGGAGCAGTGCCAGGGGCCAGGGCAGTGGCAGTGGTAGTGGTCTAATGGTTAGAGCATCCGCCTGAGGACAGTGGTTTGATTCCATCTCCGCAGTTTTGAAGCGTGGGCAATTTTTTTCACCTGTGTCTTTCAGAAGAGACACTAAAAGCCGTTGGTCCAAACTCCTCTGGCTCTGTTAACCCTAGTCGTAGACAAGTTAAGTGCCAGACAAGGGTTGAACTTGAAGGGCCCAGCCCCAGGCAAGGGGTGTGTCTGCTTACCTTACTTTAGGATACCTTAGGATGGTTCTGATCACAGATGCGTTTGGTTCCTCAATGATAAGATCTTCTTCATAATCTGACAATAGTTCAGAATTTCCAGTTCCAGTTGTTAATAATAGTGGTGCTTCATTATATACAATTATATACAATCGCCTGGTTTGATCAGAATTTATCATGGTGGTTTTTAAATAAGCTAACATAGATTTGGCTTGTACTACTGATTTCATACATCATATGATATCACCCTTATCATTGCCAATCTCGGCCATCATGATTCCTTCTGTACAATTTCTGGATGGATTCTTAAATGAGCATTTCAAACAGACGTATGCGGGGGGGTAATTGAATATACTAGATGTGGTTGAGCTTTAACGCTGTCAGTGTTGGGGGCTTGAATTGCTGTTTCTGATCAGTTATTTCGTTCCTTGATTGTATGTAGAAAAAGAGTGAACTTGTGATTATTAAGACGTCTAAATGGTATTTGATAATTACTTATGTTAGAATTGTTGGATCACTGCAGTCAGGTACCAGTCACTCTGGGTATGTCCACCAAGTCATTTTTATTTTATAAGGTCAGACAGTCTTACTATTTTTGTTTAGACCTGTAGGGACGGCCATGCACAGATGACTTCATCTGAACATGCCTGACCGAAGTAATTTTACACTTTCTATGAAAATGGCCCACCTATTGCTGTCAAACTTATGTATGAATGTGTGCTATATGTGAGTGGCAAACAACAATGACCCTGCGATCTGCACATTTTTTACAGCTTATTAAATCACTATTTAAATTGTAAATATTTAAGACTATCATGCACTATTATGTTAAACTGGATAAAATAGATATATACCATCTTGCTCATTGAAATAAGATCACTACTATTTTTTTCAGGAAACCTATGAGTACTTAACCTTTTAAAGACAGTTATAATTCTGTTATATCTCACAAACTTTGCAGAATAAACACAGACCATGATGTTTGTTAACAGTAAGAGGAAGATGTTCTTCAATATTTATACAGCTCTAACCTTTGTTCTTAATGACTGACTCGATATGTTGTTGTATGCTCAAAGTAAAGTTTTCACAGTAGTCTTGTGACGCTCATGTTTGATTGTTTCAATCAATTCTGTCATTGAGTTGGGCTGTTTTGCAGTAACTTTGTTCTTAACTTAATGTGCTGCCAACTGCTGTCCATGTACTTGTCTTGAACTTGTTATAATAATCTAATAAAATTTTTCAGATCTTCCGTATAACTAGTGGAGGAGATTATGGCAAATCTGGAGAAACTGGTGAAGGCGTTTGAAGCACTCAGAGTGTTTCAGCCAAATCCAACCACAGAAGATACAATCAGGTAAGTTGTGGAGAACATCCTCACTAGCCAGGGTGGTAGTAGTACTACAGTACCGCTGGCAGATTGACCTGTCGAAACGTGGATTTGTCAGTGCTCAGACTTCAAAGAGCATTCCCAAGAAATGCCCATCATTACTCGTCTGACCAGCGACAATGGGTCCACTACCAATTAAAGTTAGGTTCCTATGTGCAAGCCCCATAAATGTGAGCGAGCAATATTATTAGTTGTCACAGCAATTGAAAAATCAACATTTCAAAGGTCTATCTGCCAGGGGTACTGATGTTATCAGAACCCCCCAGTGGCAAGGATGGTGGAGAATACAAAACCTTGAACTTTGATAGCACGGATGGCTTTTTTCTTTCTGGTGGTCATATGTCATTTCATACTTGTCTGGTTCAAATCGTAATCATTTCCCTTATGCAACACAGAATTTTTTATTTTTGGAAAAAATCATGGTAAAGTACATATCGCTTTTGAAGAGTCAAAACAATGAAAGTCTATTTTGATTTGCACCACGTGGTTGGTTAGATATGAGTCTATTAGACTAACTTCTAACATACAAAATGGACTTTCTTTTCGTTTTGATTCTTCAACAACATATCTGTCAAGGAATCAAAACATTGGAAATCCAGATTTATGTGTTAGTAGTTTGTGCAAGACACATATATGCAACCCACCACGCGGTGCAAATCAAACTTGACTTCCTTTGTTTTGACTCTTCAACAGCAATACTTTTTTGTATGCAGTATAAATAACATCAACTGACAAACTTATTGTGGTTAAAACACAATTATTTTTTATGCTAGGCAGATTTCCAGCGAAATCTAGTGGATTGTTTTCGATGTAAGAACATTTCATAGCTTGATAGACATGGACCCTCAATCTGAATCTGAATCCTGTAGGTCGATTAGCCAATGAAAAAAAATTACGGATTTATACATAATTTCAAGTAAAAAAAATGTTAAACCCAAATAAAGTAGCATGTGTGCTGATTGGTCGGAGTTGACATGTAGAGTATGTCATGGTCTGATGTTTCTAATCTTTGAGACACCAACATTGTCCAAGGTTCTTACAGTTATCATGTTAATGTTATCAATTAATTGCTTTCCAATCAATGTAACAATGTGAGGGCCAAACTTTTTGTGGATGGCCCTTACCGGGTGTTAAAAAACAAAAATCAACCCCATACCTTAGCGTTTTTTCAACTATGTTTGAGCATTCACAGATTGTTATCGACGATGGCATACAACCATGCATACAGTGAAATACAGTGTATGATGACAAGCAAGAAAATACAATGTACAATGACAAGTAAAAATAACAGCATACAATACAATACAATGACATCAGACAATCAATGACAATGACAATGACATCAGAAAATTAGAAAATAAAAAAATTCAAATACAGTGTAAGATAGAGACTGTACAAATTCTGAGAAAACAAAGTGACATCCAAATACAAAAAGCGAAGAGAGATTCTAAGCGGCTAATCGGATGGATTATGATTGATTTTGTGGGGGTCTGGTATGAGTGAACCACTTGTACCATGGTTCCCTTTAAGTAGTGCTGCATGGAGAACCATATTGCAATGCTCAATGTGATGATTGATGAAAGCACTACTTAAAGCACTACTATAAGTAGTGCTGCATTGAGAACCATACTGCAATGCTCAATGTGATGATTGATGAGAGCACTACTTAAAGCACTACTATAAGTAGTGCTGCATTGAGAACATTACTGCAATGCTCAATGTGATGATTGATGAGAGCACTACTTAAAGCACTACTATAAGTAGTGCTGCATTGAGAACCATACTGCAATGCTCAATATGATGATTGATGAGAGCACTGCTTAAAGCGATGATTGATGACAGAACATTTAAAAACATGGCTCGACTTTGTGACTGCACTTAGTGGTTGACTAAGACTGCTAAAAATGTTAACGCTTTGCAGACTATGTCATCTGTATAGATATTTTTAAAGTCCAAGGTCCACACATTTGTCTGTACATAACACATCGTGAGCTTTAATGCATGTTTACAGGAAGAAGGAGCCTGCTGCTAGCAAGAAAGAGAAGGTAGCCAACTGTATTGTAGTGGCTGACAGCATCTGTGCATCCAGTATCAGGTATTATTGACCTACAATATCTTCGTCTCTTATGTTATCATTTAATGTCTTACTAGGTTATAATGTTTTAGCTTAGGTCCATCATGTCAGTCAGATCGTCTTAGTCAAATCACTGATACATAGAGTTTTGGGTGTAATGTTAGTTGCATAAATGTATAAACAATAAAATAAGAATTATATTATTTAACCAGATTTAACAAGATTGCCATCCAAACCTACATGTTCTAGATGGTAAGTGGACAAGGAAGCCATTGACTTTTGTCAATTTTATTTTTTAACATTCACACCACTAGCATTAACACAATCATTTGACAATTCGTTCCATTCATTTATCACCCTCTGAGAATGAGTACTTTCTTGTGTCCAACCTAGACTGTTCCTTAACTTATGCTGCTTCTTTGTGTCCTCTGGTTCTACTACCTTCATTATGTTTGAAGAACATATTCCTATCAATATCCTCATAAGCATTCACTATTTTAAACACTTCTATTTGGTCTACTCTTAGTCTCCTTGTCTCTAATGTTGTCAAACCACATTCTAATAAACAGCTTTCATAATTAAGGACTCTCAATTCTGGAATCATGTTAGTATGTTGTATTCTTTCTAGCTTATCTATGTCCTTTCGACATGGCCTCCATGCTTGTATACAATATTCCACATGCTGCCTAACTATGACTTTGTGCAGGGGTACAATTAGCTGTTAATCATTATATGTGATTGTTCTCCTGATTAGCCCTAGAATTTGATTACCTTTTGAAGCAGCAATCCCACTTTCTGAAACAAAATGTTACTCCTAAGTCCATTTCTTGTGTGGTTCTACCAGGTACAGCATCCCCCATTTTATATTCTTTGTCCATGTTTCACGTCCATTGTTTATGCATTTACACTGTCCAAAATTGAATAACACTTGCCATTTTTTCAGGCCATTTAACCAATTTATCTAGATCATCCTAAAAAACTGTTTATCTGTATAATTTTTTTAACCTTTCTGAATACTTTTGTGTCGCCTGCAAGTTTCAGTACTTTGCTAGATATGTCATCATCTAAATCATTTATATATATTAAAATTAGTTTAGGTCCTAATGCTGATCCCTGTGGTACCCCATTCAAAACAGATTTCCAGTTTGAAATCACACCATCTACTATTACCCTCTGTCTTCTGTGTGTAAGCCACTTTTCTATCAAATTGATTACATCATTACCTATTCCATGGGCTTTTAGTTTAAGTAACAATCTTCGATGTGGCACTTTCTTGAAAACTTTCTGAAAATCTAAGTAGACAACATCCACTGGTGACCCATTGTCTACCCACTTTGTAATTTCTTCCAAAAAACATAAGAGATTGGTAAGGCATGACTTTGCTTTTATATATGTATAGTATATATGTACACATGTAATGGCTGTTTTCATCTGAACAGTTTGTCACTGGTTAAACTTGAGTTAAGTTGTGTATTTAAAAAAAATATTGCTGCAATGTGTTTTAAATTGAAATGTTATCATGCAGATATGGTTTGCTGACAGTTAGCCATGAGTTGTTGATAGTCATTCTATTCATGGAGCATATTGATATATTATTGAGACATTTAAATAAACTAAATCTTGTACCTGATGCCTGTGGCTGGGCAAGTAAACAATCAAAATCTGAACTACAGCAGACACATCCAATTCTACTAGAAACCTTTTTTCGGCCTATACACATGGCATGGTTTTCGGCCTATGCACCTATAAGAGTTGCTAAAACATAACCATTTGTAACTACAATTAAGAATATCCGGAGGTTTACTAGGACACAACATCGTAATTAATTTCATGAACGGCGCCGTACTGTTAGATAACCCTACATAATGGGGAAATAGGAGAAACCGGAGTGAAGGAGAGGGGAGTGGCGGAGATGGGAGGGAAGGAGAAGGGAGTGGGGGAGACGGGAGGGAAAACAACCGGAGTGAAGGAGAGGGGAGTAGGGGAGACAGGAGGGAAGGAGAAGGGAGTGGGGGAGACGGGAGGGAAAACAACCGGAGTGAAGGAGTGGGGAGTAGGGGAGACAGAAGGGAAGGAGAAGGGAGTGGGGGAGATGGGAGGGAAAACAACCGGAGTGAAGGAGAGGGGAGTGGGAGAGACAAGAGCAAAGGAGTGGGAAGTGGGGGAGACAGGAGGGAAGGAGACAGGAGGGAAGGGGTCAGGACAGAATGTGATGGAGGGGATCGAAAGGAAGAGTTATTCTGCAGCAGTGATAGAGGGGGTGAGGAAGAGAGCGAGGGTGTTTGTGGGGGATTCGATAGTTAGGAAGACCGACAGAGTCTTAAACAAGGGAGATGATGTCGTGGTCTCCTTGCCTGGAGCCAAAATAGAGGCGATAACTGAGAGGGTAAAAAACATTGTAGGCTCGGGTAAGGGTGGATCTGTTTTAGTACACGTAGGGACAAATAACGTAGAGAGGGAGGGTACAACTGCCATAGTTAGGAAATATAGGCAGTTGGTCAGAACACTAAAACAGACGCGGGTTGAGCAGGTAATACTGTCAGGGATTTTACCTGTAATGGGCAGGAGGGGTCACAAATATCGAAATTGTCGGGGGATGGCAATTAACGTGTTAGTCCAGAAGCTATGTAGGGAAGAGGAAGTTGGATTTGTGGATTTATGGGGAAGTTTTGTTGGGAGGGCTGATATGTACATGAAGGATGGGCTTCATTTAAGTGGAAAGGGGGCGGCAGTATTCGCAGACAAACTTTCAGCAGCAGTAGATAGGGACTTGGGTACAATGACAAATATTTTTGGAAGTAAACATTCTTTAAACTAGAAGTGCAGGGGGTTACCTAGAGGTGTCTCAAGCAGAACAAGAGGGCACTAGCACAGATAAACCAATATCAAATCATCCGAAAAACATCTCTGAAAAAGGTTATAGATGCGTATGTTTAAATGCAAGGAGCATAGTAAATAAGAAAAACGAATTAAACATTGTGGTAGAAGATATTGACCCTCACATAATTGGTATAACTGAATCATGGGCCAACATAGATATAACAGATGCTGAATTAGGACTGACAGGATACGTAATGTTTAGGAAAGATCGAATAGGAAGAAGGGGCGGGGGAGTTATTTTATATGTTAAAGAATCTATTCAGACTTATGAAATAAAACTAGAAAGAAAGGGAAGCAGATTGCGATGAAGCTGTTTGATGCAAAATTGTTTCAGGAAATTCAAAATTAACTATTGGATTAGTTTACCGAAATCCAAACATAAACAAAGAGGACAACACAAAAATAAAAAACGCTATAAAGGAAGTTAGTAAAGGGGAATGTATCATAATGGGAGATTTTAACCATAGACACATACAATGGAATTCTCTAGAGAGCACAGGGATTGAGGATCAACAATTTCTATGTTTAATCCAGGATAGCTTTCTTACTCAGCACGTACTAGAACCAACCAGGGGAGAAAATGTATTAGATATAGTTTTGTCATCACAAAAAGAATTAGTGGACAATGTAAAAATATTTGAACCATTGGGTAATAGTGACCATAATCAAATACATTTTGACATCAATGTAAAATCAGAAAGTAAAAATAAGAAAACGTACAAGAGAAACTTCCACAAAGGTAACTACAAAGATATAAGAAAATACTTAGCAAAGCTAGATTGGAATAACATGCTGATGAATAAGACCGTAATTGAATGTTGGAATATTCTAAAATATGAAATTGAGAGTATCATCGATAAATTTGTTCCCTTCCAAAAACAAGGAAAACGGTGTAGAAAGAAACACTTGTCAAAAGAGGCAATTAGAAAAATAATGCTAAAACAAACTATGTGGAGGGTTTATAGGCGTACCAGAAAGGAAGAAGACTATACAAAATACAAAGAGGCACTTAATGCAGCTACAACTGAAATCAGACAATCTAAAAGAAGCTATGAGCAAAAACTGGCATGTAACATAAAAAATGACAGCAAGAGTTTTTATGCATATGTCAGGAGTAAACAAAACGTACAAGACAAGGTTGGACCTCTAGAAGACAGTGCTGGAAATATAATATCACAGGGGTTTTTAATGGGGGAAGACCTAAATGGTTACTTCAGTTCAGTGTTTACCAAAGAAGATATTAGTTCATTACCAGTTGCTGATGCTAAATTTCAGAGGGCTAAATCTGACTATTTAGGTCCGTTAGTTGTAACTCCAGAATTGGTAGCTAAGAAAATAAAGGCAATGAAGGATAACAAATCACCGGGAGTAGATGGGATTCCTCCAAAATTACTAATGGAAACAGTAGAACAAATCAGTATACCACTTGCAAGAGTATTCAACTTGTCATTAAAAGAGGGAGTTGTTCCGTTTGAATGGAAAGAAGCAAACATCATACCATTATTTAAAAAGGGTTCGAGAAATAAGTCAGAGAATTACAGACCAGTGAGTTTAACGTCAGTGATTTGTAAATTATTAGAAAGGTTGATTAAAGACCATATGGTGGACTTCCTCGTTAAGCATAAATTATTAAATTCATCTCAACATGGATTCCTTAAAGCGAGGTCATGCTTAACAAATATGTTATGTTTTTTGGAAGAAATCACTAAGTGGATAGACGTGGGATCGCCAGTAGATATTATCTACTTAGATTTTCAGAAAGCTTTTGACAAAGTGCCCATGGTATCGGGGATAGCATAACTGACTGGATAGAATAATGGCTGACTGACAGAAGACAACGAGTTGTAGTTGATGGAGAAGTTTCAAATTGGAAATCGGTTTTGAGTGGGGTACCTCAAGGATCAGTATTAGGACCTATATTATTCTTAATTTATATCAATGACTTGGACGACAGTATAACAAGTAACGTACTGAAATTTGCGGATGACACAAAACTGTTTAGAAAGGTTAATACTGATGGTGATAAACAACATTTACAAAACGATCTAGACAGATTAGTGAAATGGTCTGAGAAATGGCAGATGCTGTTCAATTTTGGGAAATGTAAATGCCTACATACAGGACATGGGAACTTGAATGTAAACTATAAAATGGGAGATACTATTCTGGGTACTACTGTAAAAGAAAAGGACTTAGGAGTTACAATAAGCGCTGATATGAAAGTTTCATAGCAGTGTGGTATTGCAGCTTCAAAGGGTAATCAAATTCTTGGATTGATTAGAAGAAACATAACATACAAGGGAAAAAAGTTAATTATACCTTTATAAAGCAATAGTTAGACCTCATTTAGAATACTGTATACAAGCATGGAGACCATATCGTAAGAAGGATATAGATACGCTTGAACGCATACAAAGGAGAGCAACTAAAATGATTCCAGAACTTAGAGACCTTAGTTATGAAGAACGCCTGAAAGAATGTGGTTTAACAACTCTAGAGACAAGGAGGTTAAGAGGAGATCAGATTGAAGTTTTTAAGATATTGAATGGGTATGAAAATATTGACAGAAATATGTTTTTCTCACTCAAGAAGGATAGCAGAATTAGAGGACATGAGGTAAAATTAGTAAAGGATCAATGTAGATTGGACATCAGGAAGCACTCGTTCTCACAGAGGACAATAAATGAATGGAACAAATTGTCTACAGATTGTGTAACTGCTAGCAGCGTGAATATGTTTAAAAACAAGGTTGACACATATCTCAGGAGGGCGGGTTATAAGTAGATGAACATTGTTGGACTCTCGATAAGCCAATGGCTTCCTTGTCCACTTGCCATCTGGGCCTTTGGCTTGGATGGCAAATCTTGTTAAATCTTGTTAAATGAGAGTGGTATTCTGGCAATATTTGCTTGCCAAATGAAAATACATTTGTATGCATCTATTCCTATACTTTCTAATAGGGTATGGCCTTGCTATTTGTGTCCAAACTCAACTTATGTAACATATTTTGGCCTTTGTTTACTAAATTAGTCCTCTTTCTGGCAAAATAATATGTTTGTTTTAGACTTTGTGTTGGTTCTGTGTATGCTGGCCTCCCTAAATACGTCACTTGTAGTCTACGTTACCCCGATTTCATAGAACTGCGCATGCGTTTATCGGTCGCACTGCTTAACATGCATGTCAGTCCTCAGTCATTCGGAAAAATTACCTTCATCTTATGCTTTTAGAACACATTCTGAGTAAACCACTGGTGTGAAATTCTTGATTTTAGTTGCATGTGGTTAGTTTTTATTATCTTTTAGGTGCATGACTTTTGTTTCGCTTGAAGAAGAAAGAAGATTCCAGAAAACAACCCAAACATTGAACACTTGGTTACCCTACTAGAGAGGGAACAGATTTAGGGCTGCGAACTGTCTCACTTTAAGCCTACTGAGAACTAAACTGCCAAAGTTTGGCCTAAAGTTAGTTGTTTTGCTTTTCAGAAACATTCCTGAATTTCCAAAGTTTCTTTGCATTGCCATAGAAACATTTTTAATGTTATGCGATGACCCGGAATCTGACATTCGCATGGCAGCCGATGAATGTCTCAATCGCACAATCAAGGTAGGGGGTGCATTGATGCATTTTGTCTTGACGAGTCATGGACGTTATATTTGTATCACAACTTCATCTAAATGTTGTCAGATTTCTGCAGCTGTGGACTAAGGTAGCAACATTCACATTGTCTAGTTACAGTATGAACTTTTAAAGTAGCATTGGTTTGTAGCAAATCTTATTACATTTACCTGCTTAGTGTTTTATTGATGAGAACCGTGATTGGTCATTCTACAATCATAAAACTGATTTCATTGAATGATATTTGGATACAAAAGTGCGGATAAGAGAATCAGCCACTTAGTAGAATTACATATATTGGCTGGGCTGTATCAGCCACTTAATAGAATAACATTGCTTTGCTCAAATTGGTTCTATTTAGTGGAGTCCACTGAAAAGTTTTTTATAGAGCTGTAACTATACACTAAGATATGATGATATCATACATATAGTGATACATAACGTTACACAGTTATAAAGAAACAATTTATTTGCACTCATTACACAGCTATAAATGTTTACTGAACACACAGTGTTCAGGAAATATTGTAATAACTATAACTAGTGATGTCTGACATGAGATCAAATGAGATTTCGACAGGTAACAAGCGAATTGCACTCCGTTGACTACATTACAAATGTGTAGACTGCTTTCAACTTTCAACATGATAAAACTTTGGAAAACATTGATTATTTTTTTGTAAGAAAACTATCACAATTCATCGATGAATAGTCACGGCCCTAGTTTTTTGTAGACCTTCATTCCATTACCGTATAGTTCTTGTCTTGTAGACTCTGCTGGAGACAAACCTCGGTCGGCTGCAGCTTGAGTTGTACAAGGAGATCAAGAAGAACGGACCACAGCGAAGTCTGCGTGCTGCCCTCTGGCGGTTCGCTGATATGGCACACCTCATTCGGCCTCAGAAATGCAGGTACGCAATATTCTTCTATGACACTACTAGTAGATATACCAGGATACGGGGATAATCTTAACGATATTTAATGTGATTTTTATTAGGTAATTATTATGGGCCTTAAAAGTCTTGAAAAGCCTTGAATTTCATTGGTTCTAATTCAAGTCCTTGAAATCCTTTAATTTTGCTGAGTAGTCTTGAAAAGCCTTGAGTGTTTTTTTATCGATTTAATCATTATTGCCGAATAGTGCCCACGTCATGATCAACATTCTAAAAATAACTTGTATGTTCATTGGATGATCTATATTTCTATGAATCGCATGTGGCTAACGCCATTTTATTCTTAACTTATAAGTTCGTCGAGTGGCATGTGTTCGGAATCTAATTAATTTTGAAAGATGGGCAGGGCTAAATTTGAAGATAGTTGGCATGAAAAGCGGAGGTTATTATTGAATGCTGTACTTTTTCTACCGATATAAGTTATTTTGTGCGATTGTGTACCATTATAAACTAAGAAATGGAGCCTTGATTTTTCTGCACAGTAACCTTAAAAAAGCCTTGAATTTGAGATCTCCCTTGGTGTGTGGACCCCATTAGCACTAGGCATATGGGAAGGAAGTTAAACTATTTTTGAGACATTATTATTTGTTTGCAGGCCTTACCTCATCAATCTGCTGCCATGTCTCACCAAGATTTGTTGTCGACCGGAGGAGGCCGTCCAGGAGACGGTTGCCACGACGATGGTCAAGATCTGTCCTGTCCTCATGCCTTTCAGCACTGATGCCGAAGTGAAGGTATGAGATGACAGCCTACTGTTCAGTAGAATCCCTGATGGACAAACACCCTCCTTCCTGACCGTTTTCTCATTGATGTTGTATAAATGACCCTATGGTGTAGACTCATACATTAAAGTGGTCAAACCTCAGATGATCGGCCACCGATCTTTTACGACCAATCCTCTAAAATTTTTAGGTGGTCTTAAATGAGAACTTCTACCATAGTTTGAGTGCGATAACACAAGGTTGTATGACTGTGTATTCCACACAATTTTCTTTCTGTTTAAATTTATGCTTATAACAATTTAGGCACTCTACTACATTTCAAAAGAAATCTTGTCATGTCAACTGGGGTCACCCCCTGAAAACGACCTCAATATCACAGGCTGTTTTTGCTTGATCTGCACATCTGTGTATCCGACCGACCGACCGACCGACCGACCGACCGACCGACCGACCGACCGACCGACCGACCGACCGACCGACCGACCGACCGACCGACCGACCGACCGACCGACCGACCGACCGACCTACCGACCGACCCTCTTTGCACCCTAGTTAGTGCATAAGGCCACTTAATAACTTCCACCATTTTGTACAATCTCTAGCTGTGTTCTCTGCAAGCTTCCAAGAACTCCATCCCATGCAGTTGGTTCTTCTCTACCTTCTCAGCCCTTCTCCCTGTTGGTTTTGGCCTTCTCTTTTCCTTTATCTTCAGGGCCCAGGTTTTTGTGTTGTTATTCCCATCTCCCCTAAATGTGTGGCCGATCCATTTCAAACGTCTGATTTTCATGTCTTTGATGTATATCAGACCAGCCTCTGTAATCAGGCCACCCTGTTAATCAGACCACTTAATCTCAGTCACTTGGGTGTCCCCTTTATTGCCCTCGACATGTCACTGGCAGTTGGACAACATATGTTGACATGTCACTGGCAGTTGGACAACATTATGAATTTAACCTTATGTTGTTTCTGTTCTTTTGAAAATGAACTTGACAGATGACTGAGATGAGGTCATTGGTTTAGCCTACAAAGTTTATTGAGATCTAACTGTGTATCATTGCAGGGTCTGGTGAATGCATTTATGTTGAGCGTGGGATCCAGCTCGGCATCTGCGAGACGCATGGCTGCCAGCTCTCTCACCCTCATCTGTCAACATTCCCGCAAACCTGTCATGTTCTTTGGCTGGTTGCTCAGCCTCCTGCTAGGTGGGTGATGCATAGACTGAATGATGGTTGAAATCTTGTCTTCTTGTCATTTTATTAATATCTTTAGTTAATCATGTTAGTTACATGGTACATGCCTGAATAGTCATTTTGTAATGGGAAAGCAGAACTACAGGAATACCACCCAAAGGTCCCATGTAAACAGTTTTAAAATGTGTCATAATTTGTCTGTACATAGACAGTGAACACCATTTCAACTGGCCCATATATGTTGATATAGTCAGAAGGCTGCTGCCACTTATTGATTTATCGTGAAGTCGATGGATAAAAAGTTTGCCAAAATGTTTGTGTCTGTGTGTTTGTGGGTCTGTGTGCATAATATGGTGTAGCATAATACGGTGTAGCAACTTGTGTATTTTCATCATCAGACATGTTGGTACCGGTGGATGTCGGCCATGACACATACCAAATAGTGGGGGCGCTGCTCTGTCTGCGTCACATGGTACCACACCTGACAGGGCCCACCGACAACGAACACGCCCTCAGTGACACCTTTGGGGAGATGGCCCGGGGGAACATGGCAGAGGGGGAGGGGCATAACCCGGGGGTCAAGATAGGCCCCCGACAGTTACAACAGGTATGTGTGTAATAATAATAATATATTTCTTATAATAATTGCTCTGGGATGCTGTACAATGGTGTAAACATTATAAGTAAATAAAACGCAGTTAAACTTCTAATGTGCAAAAATCTACAATTATTACTAGTAAAATGTGTTGTCTATATAAAGAGTTAACATTAATAAACACATAAAAAATGAAAAGTATGTATATATATATATATATATATATATATATATACACACATGCTTTTTATAGTTTTTACATGTTTATTAATTTTAACTATATATATATATTTATATATACATGCATGCATGTATATATATATATCTAAGATCAAAATAGTAAAAAAAATCTATGTAATCCTGAAGTGGTTTTGAAAAAGCTGCATCTTGAGTCGCCTTGAACTGCCTTCCAGTGTGTCAATGTTGTCATTGTACGTATACTTCCTGGCAGAGGTTGGGGTGTGGCAGATGATAACAAATACAAGATAATTTTGGTTGCAAGATCGCAGATTTTCATTGACAGGATTACAGGTTTTTTACATTGAAAGATAAAAAACATTGAATATCAGCATTTTTGGAATTTTCATCTTTCTGCACTGTGTCAAATGATACTTTTTGCAATTGGTCACCAGTTATTTAAAATATAAAACATTACATTTAATAATTAAGACCTACTCAGGGGTGAGATTTAGCGGTCGCCCGGTTGCCAATGGCGCCCAACAATGGCTTCGGGTGACTTAAATTTTTTACTACAGTAGCCCGCATGGCGACTCGAAATATTTATGGAGCTGCAATATTTTAAACCCAGCAAAAATAAACAGAATGTTAATAAACATCTCAGAAGGGCTATATCACATTTATGTTAACCATGTTTGTGACACGTTTGACATTGCAAGAAATGTTGCCAAACCGTAGCCGAAGCGATATCAATAGGGAGCATTCATTTTATTTTTAATCAACATGTAACTGAATGGTCATTCTACACTGAAATAATAAACGGTCATGTTAATAGTCTTGGTGCTGCGTGGCGCCACTTTTATATATACTAGCAAAAATGCCCGTCCCCGGGATAACGTAATTGTTCATGTGTGACAGTCATGATAGCAATGTTTTCCAAATGCCAATATGCCATCAGTATGCTCGAACGTATTACCAGAAACAACAGCGTCACGCACTTGATGCAATACTCGTTGCATGTTCAAAATAGTTCACCTCAGGCCAATGCGTTGGTGCATGCTTTCTACTATAATTAATATATAAACCGCCCATATGGCGCTACATACTCTCAAACAGTTTACATGCCAAAGTATTCGCCAGAGCACACATGGTTTCTGTGATTGTTGGAAGTTAACGTTTTACGCAGCGAACATTTCGTTTACCTTACAAAACACTAAGAACCCTTGATATATGGGGTATTTCGAAAAAATAAAGGCATCAAGTTTCATTTGTGGGGTCGTAGATTAATCCCTGAAAGTTTGGCACCCGAGGTGTAAAACGTGAACGTAACCACATATAAACATACATAAACACATACGCTATCTCAATCATAGTTAGATATAATTATCTCCATGGTGCGCAAAGTGCTTCTGGTGAATTAATCGGGAACCTGGTTAAAGTTTCTCTAGGCTAGGGTAAAATCAGGTCCTGTAAAAAAATCAGCAAAACTGTTCAGTTCACAGGACCTGATGTCCTGTGACACTTGGAGACTTCTCGCGTAGACTGTAGACAGAAACCATGAAAGAAAAACAACCTGTCACATGTGTACAATTATATACTGTATTTTACGCAGTATTATTATTTCATATTGTATTCATCCTGCCTTGAAAATAAATGTTTCAAAACTGTTTGTTTTTGATGTTTTTATTTGTCATTGATGTCGTTCATACATTCTACCTTCAGAGTATTTACTTTCTATCATCAAAGTATTGATTAGCCAGTGAACTACCTATGAAGCTGTCAGGCTTCTTCACTTTGCAAGGTTGGTAGCCCTACTGGCTACCTTCCATGACTTGCTAAATCTCACCCCTGCTACTATACCTTGTTAGATATTTTTTTATTATTAAATTAAAATAGTTTTATAATTGCTATTGAATACATATATCATAACTTGTCCACATCCATTAATTTGTCCTGGATAGGCGGTGTCACATGTGCAAAAAATTTTTAGGCTTTCACTTACGGTCTCACGCTTGAATTCTATGGTCCCAACCAGTATATGATTTTTTTTACAAACGACAAATCTACGGTCCTGTCCTCAAAATCTACGATCCTGATTTAAGTCTGTAGATTGCCTTTAAAAAATTGCTGCTTATATGTGTTAGTAGCACTGGCAAAAATTCAATAACTTGGTAGTTCATGTTTACAAAGGTCAGGATACACAATGTTATCAGAGAAATATCCATCTATGCCTTGGTACTTGGTGCTGTTAGTCAATATCTTGATGGCTTCTTGAAACTGCGACGTAATACTGGCCATTATAATAACGTGTAGCGATATCTTGCCCTTGTATTACATAACTTTGGACAATTGAAGAATAGACACATGACATTGTCAACAATTGTATGTAATTGTTTGCAAACAACTGTACATAATAATTACAAAAGGTAATTCGGTTGTTGGTAGAAAGAGTAATAGTTGGGTGAATTTTGAGAAAAAATTTTTTAGTCTTCTTCGTGCATGGGGTCGTAGATTAAACCCAGAAACTTTGACGCCCGTGATACAAAGCATCTAGGAGGAGTAGCATAACATACAATCATTTAAACATACATACATACATACATACATACATACATACATACATACATACATACATACAAACATACACTTGCTGGATTATAGTAAGATTAATTATCTGGTTGACTGATTTGTTTCTTGAGGTCTATGAAGTGCTTCTTCACTATGGAGGTCATGGCGACCACAACGTAGTGACAGCGTCACTGGAGACACTACAGCAACTGTTGAAATTGCCACCCCCTCTACTGTTGCACATGTTAACTACACCTGGCAGCATAACCACAAGCACCATCTTATCTAAAGACATTGCAACGAAACCAAGTCCATGTGGTATGACATCTAAGTCAAATACGTTACTTAATAATTGTTCAAGAAATCTGTTCTTTTTTGGATAAATGTATAAGTGCTTTTATTTTATAAATTTATTACTTCATTTATTTTATTTGCAATAGATTTGTATACAGTGGTGAGGAAAACCTCTCTGATTTATACCATTAATTATGATCCCAAAATAGGTCTGTTTAATTGTTAAATTAATCACAGACATTTCAGTTGTTTGATTGTGAGGAACAGTTTCCATCCAGGGCAGTCATGTAACATTAAGTGATATTAAGTGATATTAAGTAATACTAAGTAAGTACACTGTATTCCAAAATTCAATATTTAAGAGTATCTGTAGCCTACAGATTCAGTGTCTATTTCAGGTTCCTCTGATGGACGTTGGGCCCCAGCTAGTGATGACACAGGTCTCGAAGATGACCTTGACCGAAATTCAGAAGTCAGCACCTCCGAGTCGGGAGCAACCAATGAAGAATCAGTTCCCGTTTTCAATACCCTTGAACAGATCATCGGTAGTAATCAACTAGACGTTGCCGCTGAGAAACTGCAGGATGCCACAGACGGTGGTGGAGAGGAAAACCCGATAGGCATAATCGGGGAAAATGAAGGAAATGGGGATACAAATGCAGGGGAAGAAGTTATCGGAGGGATGCGAGGGAGTTACTCCAATATAGAAATCGGGGCCGTTCTGGAAGACACTGGGATGTCACAGAGTAGTAGTGTTGATGCGCTGTCCGAGGTGGCTATCCCACAATGCACTGCACAGTTGAAGGCATCTGGGAGTGAAGACCGCCTGAGTGCGTCAAACGACGAGCCGCCCTCGGTCGATGTCGACATCACTGAGTCCATCCAGCCCGGCGCACCAGTGCCTGGGTCAAAGTGCATCCGGCAGGGTGACATAGGGAGCATCACTGATTCAGATGTGTCCCTTGAGTACTGTGTGAGACTTCTGTGTAGCAAGTTCCTGTTGACCGGACACAAACAAGGACTGCTCCCTGACAGACTCGTTCGTGTCAGTGTAAAGACCCTCGCCCTGGGGTGTGTCGGTGCTGCCATTGCTCTACACCCTGTGGCATTCCTCGTCAGGGTTCACAAGTCAAGTCCTGTCGAAGGTATCAGATTTATTTAGTTTATTATCAGGCTCAATTAAGCGTCTTTGGCAGATTATCTTTCTTGTAATGTAGTATTCTTTTAGCAGTAGTTGTTTTATGTAGCAACTAGCATTTAAACACTTTTAGGAATTATTTACTGCTGTCGTATTAGCGCATCCCAAAAGTGGCTTGAGCAGTAAAATAAAATCACTCTGAGCCATCCCAAGGATACAGCGTTATATAAGAACATACATTTACCCTACATCTGTGGTCTGTCCAGGAGAACTCCAGAGGGTGTCGGACGTTCTGCTCTATAGCAGTCACATTGATCCACAGTTGAAGGGTAACACAGCCATTCTAGTGGGCAGTCTCATAGAGGCGGGGCTGCATGTGTCTGGGGGTCAGTTCAACACCTGGCTTAAAGAAAACCTGCACAACGGCGATTCAGGTAACACCTTTACCTAACATACCTAGATATAAATGTGATTTCTTGAAATTTAAACTGTAATTGAAATAATACTTTGGTCAGCATGATCGTAATGGCATTACACAGTTGTTTTAGGCAATTGTAAAAAAAGTCATGAATATGTCTGTTCAGATGGTCACTGTTCAGATACGATGAAACATACAGTGGAACCTCATTAATAAGGATGCTGATAATCCGGATATCTCTGTATCTGTAAAACGTTTCATGGAAACAGTTTTTCCAAATGTTAATGTAGCCCGTTGATTTGTCTATGTGGAAAACTTGTTGATCTGGACACATACACTTGGGACCAATGTGCCTGGATTAACGAGGTCCTATTGTTTCTAGAAGTAGAAATAACTTATGTTTGTGATACCACTTTAATACCAAGTAAATTTGGTTATGCAAAAGTATTAGTACATACAGGGTGTAATAAGTTTCCATGAGGACATTTTGGCAGGACAACATAGTGAAATTAAGACCTCATTCAACACTTCTTAAAAAACACCTCATATAAGACAAATTATAACCGAATCCATTTTGAGGATTTTGCAGCCCAAAAATGTCTTGTTTTAAGGGCCAACCCTGGAAGAGCTGGCATCGCGGCTCATTTGCATACTGGAGAATGACGTGTCACTTGCAACAAGACTCGCACTGACAGCGCTACAGACATGCCTTCCCAGCATCCTTTGCAGCATGCACGGTGACATCGGCATGCAGCTGATGATGTCACTTCTGCATCTACACAGCAACCCCTACTGGCTCGTCAAGGTACTAACACGGCATGTCTGTTATAGGCTAACATGCACATTTAGTGAAGTACACAGCTGGTGACATATAAATCACTACATGATGAAAAAGCATCATTGCATATATAATGTTTTGAGTATTTATGATAATGATTTTATAATATTTATGATATCGATTTTATAATATTTTATTATTTTTAATGATCACTGTACTTATGAACTCAACTGATCTAGTGGTATAACTTGGAGCAATTATTAATGACCACCTTATGCTGGTGAATACTAGTGCTATACAAGACGTCATTGTTATTATCATTATTAATATATGCACCGTTTTATATATACATACATGCATGCATGCATACATACGTATAAATAAAGTTGACATTTAATTAAACATTTATGGCAGTGGTATAGTGTCAGGATTTGACAATTTTTTGAACCTTTCGCAACATTCTATTTCTCCAAATATCTCCTCAACCACCCACTTTAGTAATGAGATACAATGAATGGAGATTTTACTTGTTTTGAATCGTGTGAATTAGCCGAGGTGATGTTGTTTTAGGTGGAACTTCTGGAGTTGTTGTCAGAGGTCGACTTCAAGGTCGTCAGATTCCTGGAGAACTGCGGCAGTTGTCAGACGGGCCGAGACAACAAACACTTCCTCGGGGTGAGGGTTAGGGGTTGGGATCAGGGGGGTCCACCCTGTCTTGCTGATGCTGCATTGTAGAAAAAAAAATCTGTTTACCATGGTTGCGCTCATACAAATTGCTTATGATGTCATATGCGATCATCTTTTCATATAGGCATAATATATTCTGTGATCAAAATATTGTAGATGCGTAACTTTTTCGATGTGACAACTCATTTTGGGACCAGCTTATCCCTTTAAATAAAGGTTATTTTCTTGTCAGCAAGTGCAGCTTCAGAAGTACGTGTTGGATAACATCGTACTGCACCTACTGGGGGAAGAGGACACACGCGTACGCCACGCCGCAGCTAAAGCTCTTGTCAAGTAAGTCGAGCGTGATGCCCAACAATACCAAAGAACATGGCCTATTACAAGAGCATGTGTTTTTGATGCATTTTGTGAGCACAATTCGTCCTATGCCTTGAAGCTAAAAATTACCACCATGTAACTTGTAAGTAAAACAAACAAAATCTGTTGAATGTTTGAAACACTTGCATAACATTAAATGTAAACAGTTATGAAATAAATTGTTGTCAACATTGTGACAGATATAACTTTAATGCAAGTAAATTACTTGCTGGTTTTAGATTTCTGTCAACCTTGTGACGAGTATAAATTTAAAACATTGTTAATCTTGTTAAATCTTGTTAAAATTGTTCCACGGTCACATACAAAGTTCTACAACAATCTGTTCTGTATTAATTAATGATGTATACTAATACTATACAATGTTTGCGGCAGTAAAGTAAACTATCTGGAACTACTTTTTGCAGGCTGACGTCCCACCTGTTCTATGACATGGACAACCCCCACGGTGACCCAGTCACTGCCAGGGCCCATCACTTCACAGCCAGGTACCTTGAGCCAATCTTACACGAGTGGTCATCAGCTCCTCAGCCTCTCATACATGGACTGGTCAAACCCTACCATATCAGCCCGACTGCTCGGACGTCGGTCATCGTTGAGTCAGCCTTGTCCAGAGTGTTGGCCCTCATACTGGATCGACTCAATGCGTCAACCAGCAGTCAGCTGACCGTGAGTGATAATAGGGGTATTGGCCTATGTTTTGGTGGTTCATGGGGCAGTGGGTTAGTTGCAAGTCTAGGTTTTCACCGCATACATCCAATAATGTGTATTATTATTATTATTATCATAGCAAACTCTTGAGATACCCTGACTGGAATCTTATTTGTTGTCGATATTTGGCCAATTTTTACATCAATACTCACTAGTTATGTTATGTATGGCTCATTCCACGTGAAATCAAACATAGCTGATGACAACAATGATAACATTTGACGTGTTCACAACAATGCCGTGTAGCTGTAGGAACAGTAGAAGTTGTCTGAAAGTCATATATGTACACCTAGGTACATGTTTGTACACCTAAGTACATGTTTGTACACCTAGGTACATGTTTGTACACCTAGGTACATGTTTGTACACCTAGGTACATGTTTGTACACCTAGGTACATGTTAATGGCCAGCCTACAAGTCTGGTTACGTCAGAACAAAAACTAAAGTCTACTGCAACATTGACCTTTATTCCGACATCTTTGACCTTGTTACAGTTCGGCTGTGTCCATGCCCTCGCCCTCTTATCAGACGAGTTCCCCGTCACGCAGTGTGCTGCCTCGTGGGGTTGCAATCCCCTTGTCGGCCCACGCCCTCTCCCCAGGTCCCTGAGCACAGGGAGGTCAGTACGAAGGTAACGTCTGTCGCCATGGCAATGCACTCACTCACTAACTGCACTAAGCGTATGTATTTGCGCTGGGTTAATCTGAAGGTCGTCCCAAGGACGCGGATGTTTTGTTGCATGTGGGAAGTTAGTTCTTGTTGCCACAAATGGCACCTACCTGATAGCAGGGTAAATATACAGTCGAATTGTTTTTATCGTAAAGTCATGTTGTGTAGTTTAATCTATATCTAGCCTAACAGCCTTTTGTGAACCACAATTGAAAAAAATTGCCATTCAGTGTTATTTAATTTGAATAGTGTTCTGGGTAAATGTCATGTCTACAATGCACTTTTAAAGTGCCTTTGACATGGTTGCTGCAAGTTCTAATTCTTTTTGAAAAAGCAACTTTTAACTAAATGAAATACCTTCATGGTAATACAAAGCATGACAATACAAACACAGCTGATATATTCGTCAGTAAATGTGATAATTCGCAGCAATCTTGCAGCTGGTTCTTGTAATCCGGTCGCACCATATTGTGATGTCAGCAGGGGGTATGTTTCCCAGAAGACACGCGGTCACGAAGCATTCATACCGTACGAAGGAACTTAGGTGGATGTTATATGCAACTTGGAACAATCATAGAAAACATGCATAGCACTGTGAATAGTTGCATGTACCTAATCATGATCCTTGTTGATGTAATTTCTGGTTAATCTCTCATTCAAAAGAAAACTCTTATTTCCTGGCAGTAGTTGCAAACTTTTCTAAAATATAACTAATGTATCTGATTCGACAAAAATGAACACATGAATTAGCTTTAGATTTTTTATTATATGAATATGAGCAAAAATACTAAAAACCATGTGATAGGCACCACGAGGGGTGTTAATGATGCTGTCAATGCCTGACCTCAATAAACTTTGTCCACAGGTATTGGAAATTGTCTTACAGCAGTTCGTGAACAGCAAGGTCGATATTCTTCAAAAAAATTTGGAGCAAGTAACGATGATGGTGCATTGAAACAATCGATGTAGTTTGTTTATAATTAAATCACATTATAATCTCTTGATGTAACGGAGCTGGCCTTTAGTATTAACACATAGGCACATGCTAACTGATGCTGCTTCAATACTAAGCATAACTATTTAACATTAAAGCAATTAGTTTTTAACTGTAGTTAGTCGCTTATTTGTTATGGTATTTTACACCAGTCTTCCTTACTTAATTAAACAGATGTCTGAGCACTAATTGCTTTAATGTTTGGATACATACCTTATATGTTTAGCATCATCTTAATTAAGAATGGCCTTATCTTACTAAACGTTCCTACCTTGAATGTATTGCTTAATGTTAAATTGTTGATTATTAAAACCAAAAATCTTATTACAAGGCTTGAATTTATGTAGCTGAACCATTTGTTTTGGTCCTTAGTAAGCAATTTTGTTCAGCTTTCACTTTTGGTCCTTTGCTTGAGTCCTATGGTCCCATTGGCCCCAACCAAGGGGATTAAAAAATTTACAAGTGTGAAAAATCTGTGGTCCCATCCGCGAAATCTAGTCCTGATTTGGAACCACAGATTGCCTCAAAAAAATGGCTTTACTTTGTAGTGCATGTTTTAGCACAAACAGATTTGGTAAACAATTTCTCCTTGTACAAGAATGAGAACATTTGTATATTGCTTGACAGTGCGGGGAGTGTGAACAGTGTACTGAGTGGGATCAGCTGGGAAGAGTTCCCCTCCAGCCCTGGTGGAGGACCCCTTCCCCTCGTCATTTCCCTAGTCACGGCTACTCCTGTCATGTTTCATCTGTCGTCACACATGGACGCACTTCACCTGGCAGGGAATATCTTTGCGGGTGAGCGACCCTCACATTTCAGTTACTGTTATACTTTGCTATTTAAGAATAATGAGAATATATATAACGTTAACTAACATTTTTAATTTCATTGATCCTGCCCACTCTGGTATCGTAGCTGTTAGAACATCGAGCTCTCAATCTAGAGAACCCGGGTTTGAATTTAAAAAGTTGTTTGTTTAATTGTTACTACAATAGAAAGTTTATTACATTCTCAGGAAGGCTTGAATAGTGTTATGGAACTGCATCAGAGGAGCCACTGTCTTATGCTAGGATTGTCTCCATGTTTCAGGGGCGGCCTTTAAATGTCTGCAGAACCCTGAGCAACTGAACGACGAGCAACACTGGGCGGCCCTGTCTGACAAACTACTGGTCACTCATGCTGACCAGTTGTTTGGTCACCTAGCCAGGTATGTCTGACAACATCCTGGTCACTCATGCTGACCAGTTGTTTGTTCATCTAGCCAGGGATGTCAATGTGTCTTCAGGTGACATTGCTGCTGACAAAGCATACAATTTCATCATTAATAGTTCTCGGCAACAGGATGTAATTTGCTTCCGTGTTTTAGCTGTTGATGAATTTCAATGTCTGTTTCTAACCTTGTAATGTTAGAATGGCTGATTGAAATTTTTTTTTTAAGTATCAGTGAGCGTTATATTTGATATGGTATAATCTTTGAAGACGCGATAATTTGTTAAATGGTTGTGGACTAGGACCAGATAAACATTGTCATGGATACACGATTGTTCTACATGAGTGAGTGTTGACACATGCACATATTATCCACCAGATGCGCCACAGTTTATTTTGGGTAGCATCTTATTAACATTGAACCAACTAATGTGGAATGCATCAGTCATTCTTGTCTTCTGCAGATTACTTAGTATATTTGCCCACATCCTGGATGAGATCACCCCCGGACCCCCGCCCTCCAAGACGTCCCTACCCTCTCTGCCAACCGCCCCCTCTCTCAGTCCCATGAAGCGGAGGTCGAAGGAGGTCGGTGGTAGTACAGGCACCCCACCACCAGGTGGTGAGAAAGTAGCACCGAAGCCAAGTAAAGGTAAGTCGATTATATCTTCCATTCCGAGATGTTGCATCAATGTATTTTAAAAATGTTTTAATATATACAGTCGCGCCTCGTTATTACACGCCCCGTTATTATGCGGATTCAGATATAACGCGGGCTGTCGTGGACCCTGATTTTTTGCCACCAGGTAAAAATGCCAAATGGGCCTGCTTAAACCTACTTAGAATTGCTTTGACAATTCTCAAGAAACATTAGGCGAACAATGTCATTGAACGAGAATCAACCTGTTGTTTGTTTTGCGCTGTTGTCGACATCAATCGCTGTCGCTGGCTTTGCTTCGATGGTTTGTAAATTGCAATCAAGATTCACAAATACGCCTCCAGTAAGAATCAGATAAACAGTTTTAAATGCATTTAGTATGCAATACCAACATAACACTTGGTGAAATGACATGCTTCCATTAAATTGTAAATTTAATCGTTTTCGCGACTCAAAACCAACATGCCAAATTCCTCACCCAAAACTCTACCGATTCGCGAAAATATGAATTCGTCATCCGTATATGTAACGATGAATCGATGTTAAGTGGTGCGTAATAAATTTATGCTCCGGTCGAGATCGGTTGAAAGACGAAGTGAAACAATTATTAATTCTACCTATTGTTGTTTTCTGTGTTTTATCAGCTTACGTACTACGTTTGTCAAATCATATACGTTTTCGGCTGCTCAGATCCAGGTTATTATTTTCAATTCATAGGCATATTGGTCCAGTGCATCATCATCATAGACGTAGTAGATCTATACGGTATACGTACATGTGTTTTATTCAGTTCAAGAATCAACAGGGTGTGACATTTAAAATAACACAAGTTGATGCTAGTATAATAAGTTTAATAAGTTCCATAAACTGCATGTTGGCGTATAAGACAGTGCTGCAAGCACACAGGGCTTCGACAGCATTCATGGACTTGTCTTGGTGCAGAGGGCGGCAATCGCTGTTGTTTAGTAGCTCCCTGGTGGCAGATATGAGAACACCTAACGCACCTCGCGTACAGCGCGATCTGAAGTCGTGGACCCCGACCACAGCGTTATAACGAGGCTCCACTATTTGTTTTAATTGCAACTGTTAAAGTTAAAATGAAAATTATCTTGTTTAAAGTTAATTGTGCATTGGTCTGGACATTGTAGATGTAACATGAAGTCAACACAAAAGTTATACTATCGATTGAAACTACATCCTTTATGCCAATAATAAACACAAGTGACACGTTTTTGTAAAAGAACATTAATAAGAACTGAAAAACATTATAAATTGTTGGTGGACAATGTGTGTTGTAAATTCGTTTAAGAAAATTTAGTTCATAACTCGTGTGATTTTAGGATCACAAACCCTCTTCAGGACTTCATTAGTGCTTTCTATGTACAAAAAGATGAATAAAACATTATCATTTCAGAAACTCTTGCTGAAATGGCATTACTCCTTGTGGGTAAAATTTTTGTTTTGACAGCAGTTTTACATATTTTGCTGCTGACATAGCTATTACTATGTCAGATATTTAAAAATTGCACGGGAACCCCCAATCTTTTTTGCCTTTTTATAGAGATAAATAAATAAGCAAACATTTTGGCCAAGTTTGACTGAAGTGACATTACTCTGTGTTAGTCAAATATTGAATATTGTCGAAATTGAGCTAACATGGTTTTCCTGCCTTGATAAATTACATAAAATAATTTGAACATATCAAATTACAATATTCCTGCAAGTTTTATATTTGAATAGTAATTAAATCTTGTGTTATGACTGACTATGATGCATGAGTACTGTATTTTGTTAATTTTGCTACTGATGTAGCTGTTACTATGTCACACATTTAACGATTTGCATGGGACCCCCCAACTTTTTTGCCTTTTCATAGAGATAAATACTAAATTAACTTTTTGACCAAGTTTTACTGAAGTGGCATTACTCCTTGTTGGTCATACATATATTGAATATTATAAAAATTTAGCTAAGATGTGTTTTTTCCCGACTTAGACATAAAATAATTAATTTTACCAGTGTGTTTTGCATATTTGACATATTATGCTTTATATAATACAAACATGTCAAATTGCAATATTCCTGGAATGTTTATATTTGAATAGTAAATAAATCTTGTGTTATGACTGATTATGACCAGAGTACAGTATTTTGTTTATTTTAGTGCTGATGTAGCTGTTACTATGTCAGATATTAAAAAAATTTGAACGGGACACCCCAATTTGTTTTCCCCTTGGGGGTCTGATGGACCAAACAAACTTTAAATTTAAGGTTTCATTACTTTGATTTCACAGTAGTCTTTCACTTTAAATATAAACTGTTATTGTAATATTAATCCTGATTAGGGTGTCATTGTTATATAAGTTATTTCTTTTATGTAAATAAATATATATTTAAATCAAATGTTTATTTGTTTTAATTGCAATTGTTACAATAACATTTTATTATTTATATTATATAGTTAATATTTATTTTTAGTTATTAATAATCATTAGTGTAATAGTTATCCTAATCAGTGTGTATTCTTCTGTGGGACGCAGTAAGGCAACAATTAGTACGTTGAACTCTTATTAGAGAATACAGAATTTTGAATCCTCTGGCTGTCATTTCAAAGCTTGGCACTTTTGTTCAGTTCACTCAGTTGTGTAAATGACTACCTGGCTGTGGTGGATATGGGTAAACAAATAGTCTTCTTGCAGTAATTGCAGCATGGCTGAATGGTTCCCAGAGAAGTTGAGTTGGCATTTGGAATGATAGGTCTGTCAGGGGGTGAATTTTTAACGGTCTCGTAAGAACTCGTGCCTTAGTTGAGGGGTTTCCTGCACTTATTTCTAAGTTTGTGTTCTCCAGATCCCCAGAAAGAGACGGAACGGGAAAAGGGGCGGAAAGAAGGACTGGGGGCGTTCTACAACCTGCCACAATATGCCAAGCTGTACGAAGTCCTCAAGGCCGCCTACTCCAGCTACAAGGTGGGGCAATGTCTGATGATGGGGCAGGGGTAGGGTCAGTCTCAGGTAGGGTGGGGAGGGTAATATAGTGCAGGGGTGAGATTTAGCAAGTCAGAAGGTAGCCAGTCAGGCTATCAACATTGCAAAGTGAAGTAGCCCGACAGCTTCTCAGGTAGCCCACGTGCTAATCAATACTTGATGATAGAAAGTAACTACTTTGAAGATAGAATGTATGAACTACATAAACAACAAATACAAAAATAAAAACCAAACAGTTTTGAAATATTTATTTTCAAGGCAGGATCAATACAATGTAATTCATAATACTGAATAAAATACAGTATACAATTGTACACATGTGACAGATTGTTTTGTTTTCATAACATGGTACACCAACAGTCTAAGCATCCCAGGACATCAAGTCCTGTGAATTTAGGCAAAGTCAATCCCTATACAATTTTTTTATCTGGGTGTTGCTGTTGTATAGCTCAGTAGCGGGGCGGACCACGTGGATATATACGCCAGCCTAGAGAAACTTTAACCAGGATCCCGATTAATTCGCGCACCATATGGATATATTATATAAAAGTGGCGCCACACGGTGCCAAGACTATTAACATGACCAGTTATTATTTCAGTGTAGAACGACTGTTCAGTTACATGTTGAGCGTCGATGTGGTTGATTAAAAATACAATGAATGCTCCGTATTGATATCACTTCGGCTATGGTTTGGCAACATTTCTTGTAATGTCAAACGTGTTACAGACACACTATTTATGGTTAACATAAATGCGATATAGCCAGGACAACACTTCTGAGATGTTTATTAACATCCCGTTTATTTTTGCTGCGTCTAAAATATTGCAACTCCATAAATATTTCGAGTCGTCATGTGGGCCACCATAGTCAAAAATTTAAGTCGCCTGAAACCATTTTTGGGCGCCATTGGCGACCAGGCGACCGCTAAATCTCACCCCTGTAGTGGTTAGAACATTGCAGTCTGGCATCCTAGCAGCTAGGGGCTTCTAACTACATCTGTACCCCTGGCAGATTGACCCTCGCCACTAGGGGCTTCTAACTACATCTGTACCCCTGGCAGATTGACCCTCGCCACTAGGGGCTTCTGACTACATCAGTACCCCTTGCAGATGGACCTGTTGTATCATGGATTTTTCAGTTGCGATGCTATCCAATAATAGTGCTCACTCAAATTTACAGTTCTTGCATCCAGGAACTTAACTTTAATTGGTAGTGGACCCATTGTCGCTGGTCAGACAGGTAATGATTAGTTCATGGGAACACGCTATTAAGTTTGGTCATGGGTGTGTCTAGTTCCCAGAGACACGTCGTCCAAAACAGCAAGTGGGACGAAGTACAAACGATGCATGCTGAATCGTTTGTACTTCGATTCAGCTTGCATCCACACTTGGTGTAGGAAAAAACTGACAAATCCACATTTAAATTTTGGGCCTGGAGAGAGATATAGAAGAATTTTTATTTGACCCATCAAATATTTAAAATGTCAATGCCATGTCAAATTATAATTTTACATAATATAGTATACATGTATAAACATGATAAACATGGTATATACGTAAATAAAAAATAGGGTCAGGAAACTTTCATAGTCACTTTTAAGGAGCCACCTTATAAACTAAAATTAAATCAAATCAGTGGGTCAAACCAATTAAATTCTCCCCCAAAAAAGCCAACAATAATACTGTTGTGTAAATATGTATTGAAAAGTGCATTCGTGCGTTATATACAAGAAGATAATTAGAATTCATGTTTTATATTGTGATTGGGAAGTAAAAAAATAGACAAGAAGATAATTAGAATTCATGTTTTATATTGTGATTGGGAAGTAAAAAATAGGGATCTGTTTTTTGAAGGGAGAAGTGGGATTTGTTTCATGTCTGGGGTTGTTACATTGTCCATGTGCCAATTTCCATGCATAAATTTTCCTTATATTAACAGCCTTGAGGTATTTTGTATATGTATGCGGATATACTTACACATGTGCACCACATATTCAGTACAAACTTTTACGCTGCCCACACCTCATTTCCAACATTTGACTCACTACTTTGAATTTCTGTTTCCCTTGCTGTAGATTTCGCTGGATCTGAGCCGACGTGACAAGTTCAGTCTGTTGCTACGGGCAACACTGGACGCTCTCTCGAAGCTGCTGGAAATCGCCTGTCTCACAGAGACAGGGAAGTGGGCGGATGAACTGCTCGGATACCTCAAGGCAACCGTGTGTCTGGAACCCATCGCCTCCATCCAATGTGTCCAACAGGTGTGTCCTCAGCCATTTATAGCATAGTCATTTTACTAGTAATCTTATTATAATCCACTGTGAGGATGTTTGTATGTTATGTTTGTATGTTATGTTACTCCTCCTGGATGCTTTGCATCAACTTTTAGGGGTTCATCTATGTCCCCAGGGTTGGGTGATCGGAGTTTTATTTTTTCGAAATTCACCCTGCTATTACCCTTTCTATGAACAATCGAATTACCCTTTGTAGTTATTACATACAACTGTGATGCTGTGCGACCAATTACATACAATTGTTGATAACGTTATGCATCTTTTCTTTGATCGTTCGAAGTTACATGATACAAGGGCAAGGCATCACTACACGTTACCATAACTGTCAGTATTACATCAGTCTCAAGAGTTATTGACTGGCAGCACCAAGTATCAAGGCATAGACAGATATTTGTGTGATAATGTTTGGTAAAATTTGGTAAACACAAACTACCAAGCATTGGCATTTTTGCTAGTATATCTTAACCACTTCGGTATGATAGGCCGCTATGCCAGTCGTGCCATCTGTGACACAGTCTTGTATCTTTGATGTTGTCTGTTATTCAAATAATTTTTAACTCACAATTATCCACTGTGGAGCTTTATGTTTAAGTTTGAAAACGATCATGTTTGTCTGCCAGGTCTCTCCTAACCTTATTTACCTCACTCATTGCAGCTGCTGAAGTCTTTGTTTGGCACGAACCTGGCATGTCAGTGTGAGTCCACTCAGAGCACAATGACCGCCCGCAAGCCCGGAAAGGTGGCTAGACTTGTGTCTAATGTCCAGTCCGGTCTCTACCACAGTTGCTTTACTGCGCCTTACACGCAGTTCACCCAGAGCCTCGCCAGCGCCACCTTTAGATCAACCACGCAACTAGAGCAGGATGAGTCGTCGTGGTGGGTGATCATTATACAAGCTTTTCTGGAACTGGAAGAGTATTCAATATTCAGTCCACTCGAATGTGCCCCGCTTTTCTAATCAAAGTATCACCGTTTTAATAACAGTTTCAAGAAGATCAACAATGAGGAAGTTTTCCATAAATATCAGACATTCACTAATGTTGAATAATGGTTAGAGCTTGTCACCATATTTGTTGGGTTTGATATCATTACAGATTGTTTCCATTTAGGTGTCGCCATTTTTTGTTGTTGATCAGACTCGTGCATAAGTATGTCATTAATGTCATTTTGTCCACCATCAACATTTCCGTAATTCGCCAGTCAAATCTGTCGCTGATGTAATCACTTGCCAGTTGATGTGCCCAGGTGCGCAGACTGTCTGAGGTCAAGTCTATTTCCTGTTGCAGCATACAAGTTTAATTACAGTGTAACGGTTATGTAACTAGGTGCCATTCAAATCATCTTTGATCGTGTGTGAGAACCTAAAACAGTCAGAGTGAATTTATTTCTGACTACCGTTTTCACATGTTTCTACGTGGAACACTACATTTACAAAACTGATCAACATATTTGATAAATATATTTTTTTAAATTATAGCTTACATATATGGCAACATTTGTCCCACTGGATATAGCGACATTCAGCTGCTCAGAAATTATCTAGTAGCAGGGTGACATTTGTTGAAATGTGTTTGGTTCAAAGTGCGGGTGGTAATTATTGTTAAATTAGTTATTGTGTGGATCACCAGATTTGTTTATGGATTACTGAATGTCTGCATTATTAGACTTTTCTCCTTAAAATCCACCCCTGGCCCCAGTTGCCTAAGTTCATTCAGTTGTACAGATGAATGTCTGACAATAGGCAGTGATGGAATTATAAAAAAAACTAACAGTTTTCGCCCAGCGATTGTAAAATGACTGGATGCTTCAATAGAAGTTGAAATGGTGTTTGTATGAACAGGTCTGCCGGGGGCAAAGTGTAACGCCCTCTGAGTAGTGAGTGTTGGACGGATGTGATAATAATAAGTTGAGTGCTTTACTTCTCTGTGTGACAGTCTGATCAGTTGGCTGAGGAAACGGGCTGAGAGGAAGGTGCCGGCCATCCTGAGACCTGACAGCAAGACTGACAAGGTAGTTCTTCTCGTTACACGCTAATGTCTGTCAGTGATGTCATTTGTCAGATTTGCAATGCTTATACTCACGTTGGCAAGAATGACTACGCTGATTAATGGGATGCCTTTGATATCCAATCACTACTGGTGTTACTGTTTTACTCAGCTAGGTTTGATGTGATGTCCTACATCTGCCTGTTTGATATGAGCCCCTAATGTTTCAGGCGGCCGTGACATCCTACATATGTCTGTTTGAGATGACCTCTAATTTTTCAGGCGGCCGTGGCGTCCTACATCCGCCTGTTTGAGCCACTGGTCATCAAGGCTCTTAAGCTGTACACAGTGTCCAGTTGTCTGGAGCTGCAGAAACACGTCCTGCACCTCCTAACTCAACTTATCCAACTCAGAGTCAACTACTGCCTGCTCGACTCAGACCAGGTCAGACCCTTGGAACTACTTCACTTCGGCTGTGTTAGGGGGTCATCACATAAGTTCTCAAACTGCAAAAACTGTAGGGTGTTTAGTATTGGTTCAGACCACCTCCCTCCTCAATATGTGGTATGGTAAATAAGATAAACGTGTTTAGTATTGGTTCAGACCACCACCCCCTTCAATGTGTGGCATGGTAAATAAGATAAACGTGTTTAGTATTGGTTCAGACCACCACCCCCCTCAATATGTGGTATGGTAAATAAGATAAACGTGTTTAGTATTGGTTCAGACCACCACCCCCCTCAATGTGTGGTATGGTAAATAAGATAAACGTGTTTAGTATTGGTTCAAACCACCACCCCCCTCAATATGTGGTATGGTACATAAGATAAACGTGTTTAGTATTGGTTCAGACCACCACCCCCCTCAATGTGTGGTATGGTAAATAAGATAAACGTGTTTAGTATTGGTTCAGACCGCCACCACCCTCAATATGTGGTATGGTACATAAGATAAACGTGTTTAATATTGGTTCAGACCACCACCCCCCTCAATGTGTGGTATGGTAAATAAGATAAACGTGTTTAGTATTGGTTCAGACCACCACCCCCCTCAATATGTGGTATGGTAAATAAGATAAACGTGTTTAGTATTGGTTCAGACCGCCACCCCCCTCAATATGTGGTATGGTAAATAAGATAAACGTGTTTAGTATTGGTTCAGACCACCACCCCCCTCAATATGTGGTATGGTAAATAAGATAAACGTGTTTAGTATTGGTTCAGACCACCACCCCCCTCAATATGTGGTATGGTAAATAAGATAAACGTGTTTAGTATTGGTTCAGACCACCACCCCCCTCAATATGTGGTATGGTACATAAGATAAACGTGTTTAGTATTGGTTCAGACCACCACCCCCCTCAATATGTGGTATGGTAAATAAGATAAACGTGTTTAGTATTGGTTCAGACCACCACCGCCTCAATACATGGTATGGAACATAAGATAATATGCATATTGTCAATCAAAATGCATTTGTTTGTCCCACAAAACATGGTGACAACCAAGCCACCAGCCACCAACACGTAATGCTGTACGCTTTAGTAATTTGAGAACTTATGCGACCACCCTTAATTGCATTAAGAATTCTGTATAATAGAAATGTAAATATGAACACTAGACGTAAACAATTATACAGATTCTGGAAACAAAAAGAATTCAGACAAGAATTACAAAAATGCTGGATTATATTTATAATGCTTATGGAAACTTGTCACATGGCTGGCTATGCCCTCCCTTGGTAGTGCACCAATTGCATTGTCATTGCAAATATTAAATTTATGGATGCAATGTCATACACTAATGTGGTAATTACCTTATATCAAAGTGAGGGCTCTTGTCAGCAAATACTGTTAGCACTATGTAGCTTTACATTAGCTGCACACAACTTATACTTATAGATATTTCTTTTAAATGATTTATGTAACTAATGCAGTGTTGCAACCTTGGAGGTCCGTCTATTGTCACCTTCAGAATACAGAATGTTCCTACATGAACCACTTGCAAAAATGCATTCGCCAGTTCATGCTCACTATTTAACAATTATTTGCTAATACATATTTCAGATTTTCATAGGATTTGTCATCAAACAGTTTGAGTTCATAGAAGAAGGACAGATAAGGTAAGTTAGATGGAATTTTGTGGAAAATATTCTCTCTACTTTGCTTTTGATAATTCGTTGTCATAAATTTGCTTTTAAATTGCTATTGTTGCTCAAGAATATGTATGGTTTTAGGACACTTGTGTGACATTGAGAATAATATATAAAACATTGTGAGCAAGTATTTATGTATTTTTAATGGATCCTTGTGGTCTAGATGGACAACGGTAAATTACTGTTTACAATGGCAATTTTATACCTATTTATTTATATTTATCATATTTACGAGAATTTTGTATTTCAGGAATTCAGAGGTGTTGATCCCACATATCTTCAACTTCCTTGTCTTGTTGTCCTATGAACGCTACCACTCCAAGTGCATCATTGGCATCCCGAAGATCATACAGCTGTGTGATGGCGTCATGGCCTGTGGTCAACCTCCAGCCACGCACGGTCAGTGTTCAGCCACTCATGGGCAGTTTACAGCCACACACGGTCAGTGTTCATCCATGCATGGTCAGCATTCAGCCACTCAGGGTCAGTGTTCAGCCACGGACGGTCAGTGTTCAGCCAAGCACTATCAGTTTTCAGCCACACAAGGTCAGTGTTCAGCCATGCATAGTCAGTGTTCAGCCACACAAGGTCAGTGTTCATCCATGCATGGTCAGCATTCAGCCACTCAGGGTCAGTGTTCAGTCACTTGCGGTCAGTGTTCAGCCAAGCACGATCAGTTTTTTGCCACACTCTGCCAGTGTTCAGCCACGCACAGTCAGTGTTCAGCCACGCGTAGTCAGTGTTCAGCCACACACTGTCAGTGGACAGCCTCACACAGTCAGTGGTCAAAGTATAGTAGCCTCCAGCCACGCACAGTCAGTGTCCAGCCATTCATGGGCAGTATCCAGTCACTCACAGTCAGTGGCCAGAGTGTAGTGTGACTAGTTTGGGTCATAATTACACTAATTGATTGAACAACATTAGTCTGACTGCACACCTATGTTTCTCAACAGATCATAACAATCAAAAAAAGAAAGACAAAATGTATGTTTTAATGTGGTACTTCATGTGACCTTTTGTTCAAAATTCTTTTCACTCTGGAACTTAAAAGTGTCACAATGTTACATACTAAAAGTGATATTATGTAATTTAGTGTATTTTATATTCAGTTAAAAACAGCTGCTAACCCACTAATAAAACCAATGTTTTGTTGAGTCAAACATCAATATTTTGAGAAGGCTCCTTGATGGATTGAAACCACACAATTACATCCCTCATGCTGAGACGGTCCCTGTTGTTCCCTGCAGCTATCCCAGCACTGCAGCCCATCGTGCATGAGATGTTTGTGGTGCGCAACAGTGGAAAGGCAGACGTTGGGAAGGAGTTGGAGACACAGAGGGAAGTGATCATATCCATGCTACTGCGACTCATTCAATACCATCAGGTCAGTTGTCTCATCATTGCCAATAGAGCCTGCCTGCCGTGGCGCCTCTAGTGCATCATATAACACTAATATAAATGTGAGATTGTCGACGGAAGTACAACATGTAATTCACGCGAATCTTTTGCAGTCCGCTGAAAATTTCACATATCTATGCCAATGCATGCTCAATAGCATTTGAAGTTATTCAAACATCAACTCAGCTGATTTTTGCGTTCTTTAACTATTTACGCTCCTGTTGTTGCCGTGGATACATCGTTGTAGCAACTCTCTGATTTAAAGTACAAATTATGTGTTGTACATCTGTCGATGCTCGATCCCACAATGCTTTGTGTTTATATAGGCTTGCCATCTAGCAATCAACAACATGCTATTCCAGGTACCGACTATTGCTAGAAATACAATATTAAACGAAGTGTAACTAAACTGAATTGTGAACTAGATTCCTTAGTTATAAAAAAACGCCTGATGAGGTGTGGTTTGACAACACTACGGACCAGGAGACCAAGAGGAGACCTAATAGAAATGTTTTAAATATTGAATGGTCATGAACATATTGACATTGTATCAATATCCTCATAGCCATTCTCTCAGTTTCGAGGGATATTGACTTACAGCACGAAGTACCAAGGTATAGCTGGATATTTCCGTGAAAATGTTGTGTATCCTGAAATTTGGTAAACACAAACTGCCAAAGTATCCTGTCTGGAGCATGGGCATTTTTGCTATCAATCATAAAACGGTGTATGAAATAAAACTACACAGAAGATGCACATGCCCTGGTTGAGCTCAGTTTTTGGAACAAAAGGCTGTTGTGGGATAGATCATCTGAACTCCCAGAAGATATTTAAAAGACACAGTAGAAAACCTGTATTGACACAGTTTTGGACAAGGATTTAATAAGATTTAACAAGATTGCCATCCCAAACTACAAGTTCCAGATGGTAAGTGGACAACGAAGCCATTGGCTTATCGAGAGTCCAACAGTTTTATTATTTATGTATAGCCTGCTCTTATCAGATATCTGTCAGTTCTATTTTTATACATATTTACACTACTAGCATTAACACAATCATTTGACAGTTTGTTCCATTTATTTATCACCCTCTGTGAGAAAGAGTACTTTCTCATATCCAACCTACACTGTTCCTTTACTACTGCTGCTTTGTGTCGTATTGTTCTACTGCCTTTTAATTTGAAGAACATATTCCTATCAATATCCTCATAGCCATTCTCTATTATAAATACCTCTATCCGGTCTCCTCTGGTCTCCAAGTACTGTCAAACCACATTCTAATGAACGACTTTCATAACTAAGGTCTCTCAATTCTGGAATAATTTTAGTTGCTCTGTGTTGCGTTCTTTCTAGTCCTTACAGTATGGCCTCTATGCTTGTATACAATATTATAAATGCGGCCTACATTTGTCCAGATAGTCCAGATTTTATATCGATAGATATGCCATCTTCCAAATCATTTATATAAAATTTCTGGGTTTTGCTTTGGATAACAATACTGTTCAATCTTGTTAAGGGATCATATAATAACTTCTGTGTTCTATGTGCTTGAGATGCCACTTGTAATATATATCCAGGTGTGGGCTCGTGGGTAATTTTATATATTTTTAACCGTCAAGATCTGAACCACTGCAATGGCGTCCACACCGCTGCTCAGACAATTCTGCTGACCAAATCTAAGGGGCCGTGTAGTAGACCGTTGTCTGTCGTAGGTGCTGGAGATGTTACTTGTCGTACTCCACGAGTCGCACAGAGAGGGGGATGATAAGTGGAAGAGATTGTCACGCCAGGTGACTGACATGGTGCTGCCCCTACTGGCCAAACAACAGGTAAGAAGCATCTTTTCTTGGTGGCCCCTGGTGACCACAATAGTACTAATTGTTTGTGTCTCTGTCTGTCTCTCTGTATGTCCGTCCGTCCGTCTGTAATTGTCTCTAACAATTTCCAATACATGTGGACAAGTATTATCAAGGTGAGGCATTCACAGTTCCACATGATGGGTATATCATTAACACATAAATGACGTTCAAACTATATTAAACAAACTGTGGTTCAGCAAAACACAATTGGACCAAGATATAAGAACAGATATAGTTTATACTATATAACATGATATTATGATATAGTTTATACTATATAACATTATATTATGATATTGTTTATACTATATAACATGATATTACGATACAAATGATCAGACTCTGTACCTTTAAACCTAATCTAACCACCAGTAACCTGTCTTTTTCCTGGCACTAGATCAACCTTGACAGCCAGGTGGCGCTGGATGTTGTACATCGACTCTTTGAGGCGGTCGCCCCGAGCGTGTTCCGACCAGTCGACATCTTACTGAACGCTCTGTTTTCACCACCGCACAACGTGGTGAGATTTGTTTATTTGTCTTTTTATTATCATTATTATCAAGTTACACTTATAGAAAATGTGGCCCAGTGTCTAAAAGCTCTAAGTGAATAGTTTTTGTATTACTAGTGTAACAGTATATCTTTCCCCCAGATATCTCTCCTGGGAGGAAGGTATCCTAGGATATTTCCCCCACCCTCTCCATGGTGCTGTACAATAGTCTAAAAATGAATATAATTATATAAAAACACAATAATACAACTAAAAGTATACATTGAATTAAAAAATAATAAGTTCAATTGAAAGTATACATGGAATTGAATAGTTAAAATAATTAAATTAAAATGTACACAGATTGAAAATAAATAAAATTAAGGCCGCAGTATTCATAATGTTGCTGCTGTCCCTGCAGACAGGTTGCCATGGGATACAGCGGTGGATGTGCCTAGTCCTCACCGTCTTGCGAGTTCTCATCTCCCAGTCGAAGGAGGAGGTCATACTCTCGAGGCTTCAGGAGCTCGGGCTCCTTGTCTCCGTGCCCTGTCGTCATGGCGACGTTGCCGAGCAACAGTCATCAGAGACGATGACAAGTGATGATGACGAGGACCAGCCACCAGAGGAGACATTCGCTAGGTCAGTGACGCATCATGACAGTTGGTGATACTGAACTTTGACACTGAGGAAGTCATGATAAAATAGTGATACTTGATTCAGGCTTTTTTAATATGAAACTCCAATATTTTAGTCTCTGTGTCGAAAGGCAACAATGTTTAATTGATTAAATTGTCTTACTGTTAGTAAAACCACTAGACTTATAGCTTATGGGATTTTGCTTACTAATGCTTATTGTTTTGTAATATTGCTTCAATAAACACATAGTTAAATAGTGTCATTGATTAATAGTGGTCACCCCAGACAATTTTAGTATTTAATTTTTATGTAATGTAATTATTTAATTTTAACGTATTTTAATTATTTAATGTTATTGTAATTTATTTACATAAATTTAATTCTTAAATTGTAATATAATTTAATTCTTTATAAAGAAAAAGGTAAAATTTACTTTGAAAAGTGACTAAAGATTACTGATGTCTCTCTTCACAGCAAATTAACATTTAGTTATAAGTGGAAGAGATTGTCATGTCAAGTGACTGACATGGTGCTGCCCCTACTGGCCAAACAACAGTGTGATTATATGTTTTACAGGTTCTTGTTTCAAGCCATTGGATTGGTTGTCATGGAGATAGAACACAGCAGTCGCGACTCAAGAAAAAGGAGCGGTCACAGCGAGTTCCTGTGTCAACAGCTGTCACATCTGTTGCTCTATGTGACACACATGTTTCAATCAGGTAATGAACCAATCTCTTAGTTGTTGCTCTTCTCTTTGTCTCTGAATCCGGGTGGAGGCTGGCATCGATACGGTCCTTAATATTTTTCCCATCATTGATTCTGTTTCCCTGCCATCCCCACTACCCATCTCCACTCCTACATCCCTCGCTCTCTTTCTCCCTTCCCACTTCCGCTAAATCTTCACACAGTCCTCCCATCTCAGCTTCGGTCTTCTCCTTCATCCCTCCATTCTGAGTGCATCCACTTTATTCGTTAACCGTTCCTCTTCCATTCATTCCATGTGTCCAGCCCACTTTAACTGTGTCCAGCCGACTTCCTCCATTCATTCCATGTGTCCAGCCCACTTTAACTGTGTCCAGCCCACTTCCTCCATTCATTCCATGTGTCCAGCCCACTTTAACTGTGTCCAGCCGACTTCCTCCATTCATTCCATGTGTCCAGCCCAGTTTAACTGTGTCCAGCCCACTTCCTCCATTCATTCCATGTGTCCAGCCCAGTTTAACTGTGTCCAGCCCACTTCCTCCATTCATTCCATATGTCCAGCCCACTTTAACTGTGTCCAGCCGACTTCCTCCATTCATTCCATGTGTCCAGCCCACTTTAACTGTGTCCAGCCCACTTCCTCCATTCATTCCATGTGTCCAGCCCACTTTAACTGTGTCCAGCCCACTTCCTCCATTCATTCCATGTGTCCAGCCCACTTTAACTGTGTCCAGCCCACTTCCTCCTTCCTCTCTTTCACACCAACGTCCTCCCTCAGCTCCTCCAGTCTTCCCTTGTCTACTCTTAGTTATGTTTTTCCGTTTTCTAATTATTATGTTACACTTCTGTCTCAGGAATGTACCGTCGCATTGCCATGGTTGCTCTGAAAGTGCTGCGGACAGTGGTGTCCTCTGCCAGCTACTATAGCCTGCATCAGATCAGCGAGGCATTCCGTGTCCTGTCAGGCTCGCAACCGACCTTGACCTTGCAGTGGTGCAATGTGCTGATGTTGCTCAACTATGACGACCAGGATTGGTGGGGAAAGATATTGCACACCCCACGGAAGTACATACTTCCCAGTCCAGGGTGAGTACTTCAAGGCAAAGTAGACATGATTTATCAAAATATTCAGTTGTGTTGGTCAGTTAAAGTTATTGCAAGACATAACTAAGATTACGTTTACACAATAGATGATATTCGCGACGCATGCACATTAGCAATATATTTCTTGACATGCCACAAACGTGGTTTAATTTTTAGCCAACAGGTGTCGTACGTGTCACAAATAAACTGACTACATACACATTTACCTAATTAAAACAACCGCTTTTGGAAATTATAATATAAAATATTTGTATGACCAAAAGTCTATCAGTGGCAGGCGTTGGGGTGACGTCAATCATATCACAATGACATATATGCATATTCACACATATTCACACTGCTTCAGATCACCCTGACAGTGACATATGAATGAGTAACTGACAGTGGCAGAATTATGTGAACGAATAGTTTTCATGCAGTAATTGCAGTGTGGCTGAATGCTTCCCAGAGAATGTGTTAGTAGGAACAGGTCTGCCAGGGTAAAGCACTGAGTGAACCTAGGCACTGCATTCCTAATTTTATAAAAGATACTTTTAATTTTTTATCGTTTAATAAGAGAAGTGGAACTCCGATGGTACAGGCTAGTCTGATGCAAAATAAACGCATAACTTTTTTCAGTCATGGCGAGTATGATGCGTCGCAGGCGATGGCCACTAGAGGGTTCTCCTGTAACTTGGAGATTGTTCGACAGGGCAGTCTGATTCTGTTCTGTGACTATGTGGTGAGTCCAGCTTTAATTGTTGACATGTCGAAAGTTCTGTGTTGATGCAAACAGCAGGAAAACTAATAAAGTAATATGTTCTTACCTGACCCAGCTTATAATAGTTGCTTTTATTTATAAATCAATGCATGTATATCCAGAATAAAAAGCCTGTCCAGGGGCGCATAGAATACAGGATTTATGAAATGTAGCCAATATAATAAAAGGCATACATCTATAAAATAGTCATGCACTTACATATTAAATATATGTGAAAATAAATATGTATAAATTATAGTTATATGATATGGTAGAATGAGGATTCAGTAAAAAAATTTGCTGTGTAATTCTTTGCTGTATCATTAAGGGGTTGCTTACTCTTTTTTTTTTACACGAATCATACAGTTGATATAACAACCAGATCATGTAGACATTAAATACAGCCTTAGGACATATCTCTGACATGCAGTGCCATCTAGTGACATAAAACTGCAGTTTGTTAAATTACTTATCTGGCAGAAAATAGTGACGGTTTGATTAAAGACATCATAGCATACCAGACTCACGAGGAGATCAAGCGTGCGAGGCATCATGCATGCTATCTACCGACAGGAAACACAAGCATTGTTTCATTAGACAGAAGCAGGCCACTACACAAACAGTACTATTATTTAGACTGAAGCGGTGATCATTTAATAAATATTTTCCATCTGCTTCGATGTTTATTTATGTTCATATTTGTAGTGTGATAACCTGAATGATGCAGAACACATGACTTTGGTCATTATCAATCACGTCAATGACCTTGTCCATCTATCCCATGAGCCTCCAGTGCAGGACTTTATCAGGTTAGTGTCGAAACCCAGCTTTTCTTGCAAAGGAGGTTTAATTACAAAACACAATATTTTCCACAATACAAAACACTACTTTGATGGAGAGACACAACAGTATCTACAGTAAAACCTCGCTTTACAGTCACCTCAGTAATACGGCCACCTCACCATAACGGTCACCTTGCTATTCAGGTCACTTTAGCCCAGTCATGAGGGTGACCTTAATGGTGAGGTTCCATTGTATTATTTGTCTTATCATTTTTGTATGTTGACAATATGGAGACAGGTTAAGTTTGTTAGAGAAAAAAAATGGAATGTCAGAAGTGAAAATAGAAAGAATAATTTGTTTTTGATGGTGACACATATCAAAAATCGCTGTGTTTGTTGCAATGCCATGTCTGAAGTTGTTGTTCGTCTGTCACAGTGCAATTCACCGCAACTCCGCCGCAAGTGGACTCTTTATTCAGGCAATACATTCCCGATGCAACAACCTCTCAAAAGTAAGTCTACCTCCATAAATGAACCCGCCTCTCAGAACCCTTCTCAGAATCCCTTTCTTGGGACCCCTCTCTCGGAACCCCTCTCTCTGAACCCGCCCGCTGTTTGAAAAAAATCATAAAAATTAAAATTCTCACCATATTTTATTAATTTTTGTTTTATTTTGTAGCTAATATGTATGGCTACATTTTTCTATGTATGTCCCTATTTTTCATAGGAACATACAGTAATTATCTAGTGGCAGGTTGAAAATAAAAAATGTTGCCTCTTTTTTGATGAAATACAAAATGTAATATCCCCATAATAAGATTATGTGCTGTAGTTTTTATTATAATAAATAGTCTTTTTAGCAACAAAATGATACCTCGATCACATTTGTGTGGTAATTATTAGCGATGTTATAATTTTTTAAAAGCACCCTTATGAATAACTCCGATTTGTGTACACCTTGGAAATTTATCATTGGTCACTCCTAGGGTTAATGTCATGCTGAACAGGTCTGCTGGGTGATGAAATATATTTCAAAATGGTAGAAGCGATGCCTTGTAAGAGTGTTCACTTTCACTTTGATGCACTCACTTTTGTACAGTTTCACTTAGGTCGTACTTTCACTTTGCAGCCGTCCCTGGTGAAGAAGATGCTGCAGTGTCTGGAGGCGATCCACCTGTCCCAGAGCGGCACACTGCTCATTCTGCTCATTGACAAATTCCTTCAGACCACCCACCTCGCGGTCGCCCGGCTTTGCGACACCCTCGCCTGTCGTCGCATCGAAATGCTCCTCGCCGATACACCAGAGGTCAGTGCGGTCGGCTAGAACGTCCTTGCGATTGGATGATCTGATTTGTCTGACAAACTAAACAATATACAATGTGTGAAGAAAAAATTCTATTGCACCAAAATCGTTAAGAACCAGAGCTGACACAGTTGTGATTGAGCGAAGCCTCGGTGATTGCCTTCAACAGACCTTCAGGGGACCATAGGACCATTGAGCTGTTGATCTGTATTGCAGGAGATCAGCAATCAGCTGCCTCTGGAGGACCTCGAGAAACTGCTGCAGTTTATGAAGACCACTGGACTGACGCACAGGTAAGGGGTCATTTCAACTAATATAGGGGTCATCACAATGCCAGGTGGCCAGAACTGGGATACGCTAGAGTGACTAATTGTCTGTTTCAGTGACATTCCAAGTGTTGAACACATTTACATTTACAGCACACAAGTACAATTAGTTTTGTGCAGTTACAGTTTGCGTATGTCTGTTTCACATGAACATTATGTTTTTGAAAGTTTGAATATTGGAAGTAATTTTTTGAGTAATCGTTAACTTTAATCAAAGAAAAGGACAACATTGAGAGGTTTCTGCCGTTACTTTACCTGTGTCTTTGAAATGGCCGTGGAAAATTTGCTCGAAGACAAATTTAATGTATTACATGTATTGTAAAAATCTACAAGATTAATGGAGGTTATATTCTTGACCATTGCACATTTTATTGTCTACCGTGTTGTCAGTTCCATTGGCCACGTCATTGTCACTGCTATTAGTTGTGTCATTGTCACTGCTATTAGTTATGTCAGTGTCACTGCTATTAGTTGTGTCATTGTCACTGCTGTTAGTCGTGTTATTGTCACTGCTGTTAATCATAGCATTGTCACTGCTGCTAGTCATGTCATTGTAACTGCAGTTAGTTGTCATTGTCACTGCTGTTAGTCATGTCTTTGTCAGTGCTGTTAGTCATAGCATTGTCACTGCTGCTAGTCATGTCATTGTCACTGCTGATAGTCATAGCATTGTCACTGCTGATAGTCATGTCATTGTCAGTGCTGATAGTCATAGCATTGTCACTGCTGTTAGTCATGTCATTATCACTGCTGCTAGTCATGTCTTTGTCAGTGCTGTTAGTCATAGCATTGTCACTGCTGCTAGTCATGTCATTGTCACTGCTGATAGTCATAGCATTGTCACTGCTGATAGTCATAGCATTGTCACTGCTGATAGTCATAGCATTGTCACTGCTGATAGTCATAGCATTGTCACTGCTGTTAGTCATGTCATTATCACTGCTGCTAGTCATGTCTTTGTCAGTGCTGTTAGTCATAGCATTGTCACTGCTGCTAGTCATCTCATTGTCACTGCTGATAGTCATAGCATTGTCACTGCTGATAGTCATAGCATTGTCACTGCTGATAGTCATAGCATTGTCACTGCTGCTAGTCATGTCATTGTCACTGCTGCTAGTCATGTCATTGTCACTGCGGTTAGCCATGTCATTGTCACTGCTGCTAGTCATGTCATTGCCACTGCTGCTAGTCATGTCATTGTCACTGCTGCAAGTCATGTCATTGTCTCTGTGGTTAGTCATGTCATTGTCCCTGCTACTAATCATGTCATTGTCACTGCTGTTGTCTCCACTGACAGACACACCCGTTTGATGTCTCTGATGGAGAAGCTGCGAGACCTGCTGTCTGGGACTGGCTCAGCTGCCCTCCCAGAACACCCGCTGGCCCTCAATGTGTCCGATGTCACAGTCACACCAATAGACAAGGTGTGTGACAACTTTTATTTAGTTCCATTTAATCCAGAAGGGAATCTTAGGTAAATGTTCGACAGGTTTTGTTTCTTGTTAATGTTGGCTGTTATCATTTCTGCAGTGGTGCACAACGTGTACATAATGTTATAAAAAATATTGTACAAAATTTAATACAACATAGTATGATATGTCATACAAAATGCATTAAAAAATATAGTATATGTCATACAAAATGTAGTACAACTTGCAAGAAGGTTAACGTAGCAGGTTGTTTATACAGTGTGTCACTATATAATTCAAGATGGCTCTGCCAAACTTAGTGATCTGGATAAAAATGATCAGGTCTGTTCCTATGACATCCATCAATGCCGGTGGAGGGGCACATGGTGACTGGCTGAACTCATGAGTTCTTGCTGTCATTGTGCACAGTTTAGTATTGGTGATATTTGTAATGTGATGGTTCCAGTCACAGTCATTCTTCAGAAAGAAGTTGGTAAGAACAGCGAAATGGAGCAAGCGGTTTAAGAACATTTAGCAAGTGGGCTACACAGGTAGGAAGACTGGCTAGTTTAGAGTCCTACAGCTTTTCATAAAATAAAAATGTGAAATTGATAACGGGAACATTTGTCTGTAAAATGTACCACCTTTCCCGGGTCACAAACCCAGAGCTTGTGATTGGTCAATATTGTGCCATCTATTGACAGGACTGGTTCATTGGCCATGTGCGAGACCAGTGCCACAGGCCGAGTGTCCAGGCACGGGAATGTGCCCATCTACTTCACTGCCTCGACTACGGCAACATCCTCAACATCATCATGTGCAAGGTGTGGGCAACACAGCCACTTAGTGGCTAGTGACTGTAGATGTTATTCACTACACATAATTGTTCTATTTAAATTTGCTATATTATACCAGAGCAATAAATAATAAAACAAATGTATAACGTCGATAATTTAGATGCACTTTGATATCAAAAAATTAAGAGAAATTGGGCATTTTGGCTGTATGAAACCTGCAATTAGTTCACCAATGACATTTGTTGTACTATCCTTTTATTCTAAGCATTTATGTTACTTTGTGATTTTACTTGAAATGCTATGCATCCTGGGTTTGTCAGTGAGTTGACATTCAAAATGTGTCTCTCAGGAATGCAACCTCGCCGTCCTCGAGGAGTGCATCCTGCTCGGAATTCACCACACCCAGGTGGCGCTGCAGTCACACCAGAACGCCACGCACAACCTCTCGCCCCCACCGCCCCCGAGCCCATCCCGGGGTCGTGGCCTTGACCCCCTGCTGCAGGCAGCCCAGATCACCCTTCTGCGCCACATCAACAACATCATTAACCTCCTCCCTGTCCCGCACCGCATCCTCGTCTACGGCACGGACCTCGCGGTGCAGGATGAACAGTACCAGGAGAGACTGGTCGATGACTACTTCAGTGAGACCGTCTTCCAACTCGCCTCTGCCCTGCTCAGTTATCTTGTCACCCTCGACACGTTTCCATGGAAACCAACTGTGCCGGATGAGTCAGTGAAGGACATAGGTCGATTCAGCATTCTCTGCTTAGAGGTGATTATCCAGAACTTTGAGTTCAGTAGCATCAATGTGGGAAGCCCTAATACATTCCTGTTCCATCAAGAGTATGACTGACATTTAAAATAAATTTTACCTTATGTTTTATATATTTCTTGCCGAATTCCTTTTATTTTAAAATTGTATTTAGCTATAATGAGATTTTACTTGTAATTTTAATTTAAGTATATATTTCATTAGTTCACCTTTAATTTAATTGTATTAGTTTTGGGAAAAAAACATATTATGTATTTTCTATGTACAGTTTTTTATTTGGTGCATTTTATGTAAAGCACATTCAGTTTTCATGAAAAATTTGCTATATAAAAATTTATTTATTATTATGTTGAAGTTTACAGGATTATCTGTGGATCATAGAAAAATATAAATAGTTAGTCTAGTGCTACTAAAAAACCTAGTTATTTAAAACTCCATCCTAAACTAATTTAGCCTATCACAAATCCAGTTCGTTGATGTCCAAATTTGTAGCATGTTTAAGTTACATCTGCAGTCAGTTTATTTATTTATGTGTATTTTTTTCAAATCATCAAAAGAATTGACTTTGTTGTTAGATCCGGTAAGGCTCAAAATAGTGGATGTCCAAAATGGTAAACACTTTGCAGGTCAATGCTGATCCATCCTCTCACCGATCACATGACAAAGTTACAAAATTTCACCAAGGGTGAAATTCATAGGTTTTCAGCTTTTCCATTTTCACTTCACTTCATGTTTGACCAAACATTAGATAATTTAATAGTTTGTCTGATTATTTCATAAAAACACATACAAAACTTGCACAAATGAGCTAGCATGTTTCTGTGGATACTAGATAGGTATGAATTTTTATAAAAAGAATTTGAAATGAGACTAGCAAAAAAATCGAATTGTGGAGGTACCTTTAACATCATTTGTGATCTGACATCCCAAAATGAGATGCTTCTCGGCAACGTGAAAACAGAGCTGTATGCAAAAAACATTGAAAATACTTATTTCTCACCTGAATATTTGTTTATTTATCGCTTTTGTTGATGCTAACCAATAATTTGCAATGTGTACCTCTCCTTCCTCAGCTGATATATTCCCTCCTGATGCGAAACTTGCTGCCGTCATCGGAACAGCTTCAGACAATGCTCGAGTGTCTCTCTGTCGTCCTGCAGAAACCAGAACTGGTGACTGTGATTGGTCAGAAAGAGCAGGCGACTTGGGTCTGCACAGCAATTCGAACTGTTCACCAACTTCTTACGTCAAGTAAGTCTGAAGTTATGATGTACGTTATAAGTACTTTTGATATCTTTACATGAAGAACAATAGAGTATGTTTTGTAGATAAGGTGCTAAGCAAATTACATATGTTACTTGTTTTTCACTATATATTGACTGATTCTGTCTACACCTATATATTGTGATACTATATACATTGCATGCTACTACCATTGTATTATTTATATATAAATATTTATATTCATATTTTATTTCATGCATGTTATGTGTCAGGTATATTTAACTTTTTGTTAAAGTGTGCACTCTTTCAAGTACATGTAGTGGTGATTACAATGAGCAGCAGTACTCGTGTCACATCTGTCGTACATTTCATGTACATATGTTATTACTATAACTACTAGCCGAGTTGCTTGGCGTTGCACGGGAGAAAAGGCAGCCATTGCAAGAGATTATGACTCTTTCCGCTACCCAGTTAAGTCTTGGTAAATTTCATGCCCCAAAATCCATGTTCATCATCCAGTTTCATGACATGTTCGTGCTGTACGAAGGAACTTATGTAAAACATAACTTAGAACAGTCGTAGAAAAAGTGCATAATGCTGATAACAATTGTATGTAACTATGAACTATTGCTCTTTGTTACGTAATCAACGTCAACCGTCCACATAAGTTCCTTCATGATATTCAAACTCCCCAGAGGAATTTTTATATTTTAATGTACTAGCCTTCCCCGACGGCCTCTGGGCACGTCTACAAAATGTCAACCCCATACATTCAAAACTGACAGGGATATGAGGGAACATATAGAGACAGACATACAGTGTCACAAACCACTTTATAGTATGACAACATGGACTATTGTCTTTGTTGACAGTGCTGGTGTTTCCGGGGGACAATCTGGTGTCACTTCCCAGTCAGGACAGCCAAGACGACCTCGCCAGTCTCAGCTTTGATGGTAACCACAAACTTCTTTTTTTCCCCACACACACAAACGTGAGCGTATTACATGCCAAGAACGCCTGCTACACTTCATTCTATGCATTGTATTTGTGTTCAGTAACATTATTATTCCAAATGAAAATTTTTCTTTTTCGTAGTGTTCATTCTAATTTAATACTGTGCAAGATAGTGCTATTAGAGATAGACAGTTGAAGTTTTATGTGCATTTGCTGATGTTGTTGAGGCCAATATTAGCGAAGTCTGAAAACAAAATTACATACAGCAGGATTCTGACATTCTATTATCAGTTGATACCAAGGCATATAACGCGTTTTGCAGCATAACACTTTAACCTCAGAAACTAGTCTAATAGCTCAATTTACATGACGCTTCATTTGTTGATAGACGCTTCATTTGTTGGTTGTGACCAATATAAACAAAATCTGAAAACAAAATTATGTAGAGCGTAACGTAGACAATGTACAATGCTGCTCCGTGTGCTCCAGAGTACCACCACTCAACGCGAGCATGTGACCAGATCTCGGAGCTGGTCCACTGCCTGCGCACACATCTCAATCCGCACGCACTCAGTCCGTCCGTTCCACTCTTCCTTGGTGCACCGCTGCGCAATGTCATCGTCTCGTTGGCACGGTTACCACTCGTCAACAGTTATGCACGGACGCCCCCCGTCATCTGGAAGATGGGGTGGATGCCCTCACCCAGCGGGGATATGAGGACCTCCCTCCCCCCGCTCCCGGTCGACTTCCTTCAGGAGAGGGACGTTCTGAGGGAGTTCATCTTCCGAGTCAACGTTCTTGGTCAGTTAAACTCAGTCGACCACAGTAAAAAATAACAGACATATGCAACTTATAAAAATGTCTGACAAATCAAATAAAGTGCATTGTATAATTTTTTTTTTTTTCAAATTCAGTAGAACCTCACTATTAAGGCCGCACTCGTGCCTGGCCCAAAGTGATCTGAATATCGAGGTGACTGTAGTAGACGAGCTATTGTGGCACTTTTATGGAAATAATTTGGGACGGTCCAAAGGTGACCATAATGGTGAGGTGGCTGTATTACTGAGGTGACCATAAAGGCGAGGTGGCTGTATTACTGAGGTGACCATAAAGGCGAGATGTCTGTATTACCAAGGCAAGTGTAAAGTGATGTTCGACTCTGATAAATATATAATAATTTCTATGTATGTTCAATTTTATTTGAATAAACACATTTACTGACAGAGCGCCACATTGGAATTTGTTGTCCTGTGGTTTGGTTGACACCAATCAACTACTGTAGTTATTGAGTATTGACAAACTTATCCCAGGTCAGATTATTTGTTGCATTGTTCATATTTTAATGGGGAGACATTTGTTTCGCAGGGTGGACGAGTAGACAACAGTTTGAGGAGACGTGGATGGCGATGCTGGGTGTGTTAAACCCTGTGTCTGATGAGAGACTCGTCAGTCACGAGGTGGGTAAGGGTAAGAGAGGTTACATGGCTTATTAAGGATGCACCATAGAAATATACTAGTTGCTCAGGGATGGGTGAATACTAAGCAGTAGTTTCAGACAGGTAATATGGGTTGCATAGTCATTTGTTTCTCAGCACATTGGCTTTGTGTTTAGGTTTATACGCATGCATGCACACACGCACACAAATACACACACAATGAAGCTTTCAATCATGCACACTATACTGTTTCATTGTACATTCACACCATGAAAGAGTTCATCTTAGACAGCAAAATTTACCTATTATTTAATTTATTTAGTACAGCTGTATGTAGTTTCGAATATACTAACATTTGTAGATGTTCTTAGCTTTGAGATGTTAAGAACTTTGAGATGTCCCCTTGCTGTTTATCATTTAGATGTTTCCTTGCTGTTTATCTTTGAGGTGTTCCCTTGTTGTTTATCTTTGAGATGTCCCTTTGCTGTTTATATTTGAGATGTCCCCTTGCTGTTTATCTTTGAGATGTCTTCTTGCTGTCTATATTCGAGTTGTCCCCTTGCTGTTTATCTTTGAGATATCCCCTTGCTGTTTATCTTTGAGATGTCCCCTTGCTGTTTATCTTTGTGATGTCCCCTTGCTGTTTATCTTTGAGATGTCCCCTTGTTTATTTTTGAGATGTCGCCTTGCTGTTTATCTCTGAGATGTCCGCTTGTTCTTTTTCCTTGAGATATTCCCTTGCAGTTTATCTTTGAAATATGCCGTCTGCCTCCCAGGAGGACGCCCTGCGGTGCGAGTGCATGGTGCTGGCCACCCACTGTGTGACTGCCCTTTTGGTGCAGTCCACCCTCACGCCCCACTCAGGCAACCCCACCAACAGTTTGTGTGACCATCGGCCACGGGACAAGCCTCTCGCTTTCGTCCACGCACGGTCAGTGTCACACATCAGTGTCAATTAAAGAGAATGTACAATGACTTTCATTAGTTAACTGATATGGAAGTAGCGTGTTACTAAAGTGAAACAAAAGTCATGGTTTGGGGGTTGTGCACCTAAAAGAGATAATAAAAACTAACCGTGTGCAGCTAAAATCAAGAATCACGCCAGTGGTTTACTCAGAATGTGTTCTAAAAGTGGGATATTCTGGTTAATTCTCCAGTTAACCGAGGGCTGCCATGTTAACCAGCATGACCGACAAGCGCATGCGCATTTCTATGAAATTGGGTAACCTAGTCTACCGCATTACTTATTAAGCACAAATGGTATACACACAACCAATGCAAATTCTCAATCAAATGGGCTGTAATGTCAGTTTTGATGCATGCAGCATGGTCAAATCCTATTGGCAAGTATATTAGTTCCTACAAGCATGATGATAACATAATATACATCAAGAAGTCGTCATGAACATATAAGATATGCAGAGAATACAGACATTCCACCACCAATACACTAATTTAATTACAAACAGGTGGGGCCATTTCGCCACAAGGTCACCTACAAACTTGTGACCACCCCACAAAAAATATGTAATCAAACTAGCATATTTTTATTCATCATCAAATCATGAATTTTTTTAATATTGAAAGGCCAAGATAGTAAGACACTTTGTATGGGTATTATGTATTGTGTATTATATGGGTATTGTGTATTATGTATTGTATATTGTTGGACTCTCCATAAGCCAATGGCTTCCTTGTCCACTTGCCATCTGGGCCTTTGGCTTGGATGGCAAATCTTGTTAAATCTTGTTAAATATTATATGGGTATTATGTATTGTGTATTGTATGGGTATTATGTACATGTATTGTGTATTGTATGGGTATTATGTATTGTGTATTATATGGGTATTATGTATTGTGTATTACAGTCGCACCTCGTTATAACGCGCCCCGTTATTACGCGGATTCGGATATAACGCGGTCGGTCATGGACCCCAATTTTCTGCCGCCAGGGGAAAATGCCAAATGGGCCTGCTTAAACCCACTTAGAATTGCTTTGACAATTCTCAAGAAACATTAGGTGAACAATGTCAATGAATGAGTATCAATGTGTTGTTTGTCTTGCGCTGTCGCTGACATCAATCGCTGTCGCTGGCTTCGCACTTCACTTCGACGGTTTGTAAATTGCAATCGAGATTCACAAATACGCCTCGCGTACGAATCAGATTAACAGTTTTAAATGCATTTAGTATGCAATACCAACATAACACATAGGTGAAATGACATGCTTCCATTACATCCTAAACTTAATCGTTTTCGTGACGCGAAACCAACATGCCAAATTCCTAACCCAAGGCTCTACCGGTGCGCAAAAAATACGAATTCGTCATCCGCATATAAAACGAATCGATGTTAAGTGGTGCGTAATAAATTTGCGCTTTGGTTGAGATCGGTTCAAAGATGAAGTGAAACAATTATTAATTCTACCTATTGTCGTTTTCTGTGTTTTATCAGCTTACATACTACGTTTGTCAAATCATATATGTTTTCGGTTGCTCAGATCCAGGTTATTATTTTCGATTCGTAGGCCTATTGCCTTGGCCAGTACATCATCATCGTAGTAAATCGATTCCATAAGGCATAACTATATACATACGTGTGTTTTATTCAGTTCAAGAATCATCAGGGTGTGACATTTAAAAATAATACAAGTTGATGCTAGCATAAAAAGTTTAATAAGTTCCATAAACTGCATGTTGGCGTATAGGACAGTGCTGCAAGCACATAGTCATAGGGCTTCGACAGCGTTCATGGACTTGGTGCAGTGGGCGGCGATCGCTGTTGTTCAGTAGCTCCCTGGTGGCAGATATGGGAACACCTAACGCGCCTCGCTTACAGCGCGGTCCGATATCGTGGACCCCGACCACCGCGTTATAGCGAGGCACGACTGTATGTATTGTATATTATATGGGTAATATGTATTGTGTATTATATGGGTATTATGTATTGTGTATTATATGGGTATTATGTATTGTGTATGACCAACCGAGATGTTATAAATACAAATAAATTCAGTGTCACAATGTCCTGTAAAGAAGTTGTTCAGTTCTACATTCCCTAAGAACTATGAGACTTTGTACCGTTAACATGTAATGTTGCTGCAGCTTGGGAATAATTGTTTCTGATACAGACTAAACTAACTGTTTCAGGGTCGGGAAGAAACTGGTGCACATCCGCGGTGTTGTGGAGTGTGAGCTGATGTCGATCGTCAAGCCCAGGTATGTGTCTTCTGTCTTCCCATGTCAGTCATGTGGTTTGTCAAGCTGTACACGACCATACATGGCATAGTAGCATTGGACCTCTGCCTCCAACTCATACCCCTTGCGAAACCATCTCTGCACATGCATTCTGAAGCTTCTCAGGTCCCCCAAATCACTAAACAATAATTCATCCAGGTCAGCTTCCTGCCGTGTGCCAACTGGAACAACCTGCTATCTGACCCAGCTACAGTTTGGAGATTTTCAGACAGGACCTCCAGCTTGCAGCATTAATACATATTGCATCTTTCATACTATCAAATTTTTCGCTCTTTAATTGCATTACTACATGCACACTATCATCTTTTGTCTTTCTGCCACATATTTTTGAACTTTTCTCTTACAGCATACTAGCACGTGTGCACACAAACCTGTTTTATAAGTCTTGAAGAGGGAAATTCATAGAGAGAAGAAGAAGGTTCTTCTCATTTAAGATTTTTTGCTCATCTCGGACTGATTTTACAAAACAATCAAGCCTGTCTTGTGTCCATTACGACATGCCTGCTCGCTACTGCAAATTTGATGTTTAGGTTTGGGGAAATCCTCGGACAAACCATTAAATTATTTTTGACTGGATCCAGTCAAAGTTCGGCCAAAAAACAGCCATTGACTCTTTCAGACTCGATCACGACACGCACCACTGCCTGTGTCAACACACGAGTGGTGACACGAGCAACCTGCAGGGGGCACTGTTCTGCAGTAACGCCGATCGACTGACAGCCGACGACAGCTACGGTCTGGGCCAGGTGAGGCGAGAAACTGATTTAATAAGATTTAATAAGATGTAACATCAAAAGAAACAACTGCATATAGCAGGTAGGCAAGGAAGCTATTGGCTTATTGCGATTTTGATAAATGTGCGTACATATGTGTGGCTCGTCCTTGGTAGCTGTAAATGTTTTAACATATTCACACATAGCGTTTACACAATCAGTACATAACTGTTTCCATTTATTTTCTATAGTACAATCATGCACCCTTGCCCATTCTATACAAAATAAAGTAAGCACAAAGTTAGAAGTCATTTCATCACAGCTCACAAAATAGAGTAACCAGAAAGTTGAAGTTATCCCACCACAGCTCACAAAATAGAGTAACCAGAAAGTTAAAGTTATCTCACCACAGCTGACATAATAGAGTAACCAGAAAGTTAAAGTTATCTCACCACAGCTCACAAAATAGAGTAACCAGAAAGTTGAAGTTATCTCACCACAGCTCACAAAATAGAGTAACCAGAAAGTTGAAGTTATCCCACCACAGCTCACAAAATAGAGTAACCAGAAAGTTGAAGTTATCTCACCACAGCTCACATAATAGAGTAACCAGAAAGTTGAAGTTATCTCACCACAGCTCACAAAATAGAGTAACCAGAAAGTTGAAGTTATCTCACCACAGCTCACAAAATAGAGTAACCAGAAAGTTGAAGTTATCTCACCACAGCTGACATAATAGAGTAACCAGAAAGTTAAAGTTATCCCACCACAGCTCACAGAATAGAGTAACAAGAAAGTTGGAAGTCATTTCACCACAGCTCACAAAATAGAGTAACCAGAAAGTTGAAGTTATCTCACCACAGCTCACATAATAGAGTAACCAGAAAGTTGGAAGTCATTTCACCACAGCTCTCAAATTAGAGTAACCAGAAAGTTGAAGTTATCTCACCACAGCTCACATAATAGAACAACCACAAAGTTGAAGTTATTTTACAGCAGCCCACAATATATAACCTGTGTATAAAATGTCATGATTCTATTAGATAAATTTACTGTAATCATAACATTTATGTTTCTATAAAATTTCTGATATCTGTGTTTACAGATGTCGGTTGAGTCGACTTGGTCGTTACTCGGGTTGCTTGACCGTGATCAAATTCTTGACAATGTGGCATCCTCCAGCGTTGCCACGGAAACAACGTCGTCATCATCGTTGTCGGCTACATTGCTGGAGCCATTCAGGTCACGCAGTGCATCACCGCCATCACCGCTGACTGATGCCGCAAAGACGCGATCCTCTGTCATTGGGGGCCTGGATATCCACTCGTGTCTCCAGTTCCTCCTTGACCTCTACGGGCAGGTTCTGTCGCCCCTCGCGACTCCGCGCACGCCTCTCATGCAGCTCAACGCCACTATTAGATCGGTAGGTTCTGTTGCCCCTCATGACCTTGCGCACGCCCTCCTGACCCCACATATGCCCATCCTGACCCAACACATGCCCCTCCTGACCCCACACATGCCCCAACTGACACTACACATGCCCCTCCTGACCCCACATGCCCTTCTTGACCCCACATGTCCTTCCTGACCCAACACATGCCCCTCCTGACCCAACACATGCCCCACCTGACCCAAAACATGCCCCTCCTGACCCCACTCATGCCCCTCCTGACCCAATTATGCCCCTCCTTACCCCACATGCCCTTCCTGACCTCACACGCCTCTCTTGACCCTGCATAAGCCCCTCCCAACACCGCACGCAGTTCAGCGACACCATCAGATTGGTAGGATCATCTAATTGGTTTGAAGCATCGTTATTTACATAACTTCACAGCACTGGCAAAAAAATGCAAATTACACTATTCTGTGAACACAATCATAAGGTTGCCATTAGTAAATAGTGCTTATTATTATCACATCATGGATACAAACGTTAGACATAGACACCAAGCTGTGACCCTGAAATTTTTTGGCAGGCCTTGGCTGTAGTGCAATTTATGTAGTTCCTAGGCCATTTAGCACCAATGCTTAATCCTTGGTACAAGTGCAGAGTTGACAATTGGTAATGACTCGGTGTATTAGAAGGTATCTCCCCAACAATAGCCTAGTAGCATTGGTCTGATAGGACCCTGGTTTGAATCCTGTCATTCAACATTGTTACAGAACACTCGGCAATACATATTGATGGAATTATGTGTATAATTTTTTTTTTATGAAGTAATTGCTGTATGGCTGAATGCTTCCCGTGATCAATGCATTCAATTTATCTGTGAGGTATTAATTGTTTATATCTGTACCAATGGACAGGCCGTGTGCTTTATAAGAACTATACATGTGCCTTTTCCAATGATCATTGCGTTAAACTGACCTGCGAGGTATTAATTGTTTATATCTGAACCAAGGGACAGGTCACGTGCTATATAAGAACTGTACAAGTAACTCTTCCAATGCGCAGGTGGTCATGTTGTCCGACCTGTTTACTGAGCGCCCGCAGTATGATTGGCTGCTCAAGGTTCTGCTTGGACTGCTCCAATCCCACCCCCTGGAGGACGAACTCATCTCACAGTACCTCGTCATCGGTGTCTGCAAGGCCGCAGCTGTTCTCGGCGTGGTGAGTATGTTGTTGTTGTTGTTGTTGTTGTTGTTGCTGTTATTGCTCTCCTCTTTATCTCTGAAGTCTGGGATGAGGCTGGCACCGATGCCGGTCATCCGTTTTGGTTTTCCTTCTTTATCATCACTGATCCCGTTTCACTGCCATTGCCACCACCCATCTCCAGTTCCTCCTATCATTCGTTCATTTAAACATTGATATTGTCATCAAGCATGCAATTTTATTTCTTTTAAATGTTATCATTTGTCTAATCAGTATGAAATACCTCTGATTAAAATAGATTTAATGGTATAATAAAATATGATATATTAAACATTTCCAGATGAATGCTAACAGTTTGGCATCACCTGAAGACCTACCTCACCTTCCTCCGTATATTCATCGATCTGTTGATAACTTGAAATTGCATAATGATATGAGATTACCCAACCCTTTGATTTTGACACACTGCTGTGCTTGGATTGTCACTTATTTTAGTAACTGAAGTCTTTGTATTGTATTTATTGTGAGCACTAACACTTTCTCTAAAATCTCATGGTGGAATCATTGGATGATTTATAAGTACATCTTTTGTATTGTATTTGTTGTGAGCACTAACACTTTATCTAAAATCTCATGGTGGAATCATTGGATGAGTTATCAGTGCATCTTTTGTATTGTATTTGTTGTGAGCACTTTATCTAAAATCTCATGGTGGAATCATTAGATGAGTTATCAGTGCATCTTTTGTATTGTCTTTGCTGTGAGCACTAACACTTTATCTAAACTCTTATGGTGGAATCATTGAATGAGTTATCAGTGCATCTTTTGTATTGTATTTGTTGTGAGCACTTTATCTAAAATCTCATGGTGGAATCATTGGATGAGTTATCAGTGCATCTTTTGTATTGTCTTTGCTGTGAGCACTAACACTTTATCTAAACTCTTATGGCGGAATCATTGGATGAGTTATCAGTGCATCTTTTGTATTGTATTTGTTGTGAGCACTAACACTTTATCTAAAATCTCATGGTGGAATCATTGGATGAGTTATCAGTGCATCTTTTGTATTGTCTTTGTTGTGAGCACTAACACTTTATCTAAACTCTTATGGCGGAATCATTGGATGAGTTATCAGTGCATCTTTTGTATTGTATTTGTTGTGAGCACTTTATCTAAAATCTCATGGTGGAATCATTGGATGAGTTATCAGTGCATCTTTTGTATTGTCTTTGCTGTGAGCACTAACACTTTATCTAAACTCTTATGGCGGAATCATTGGATGAGTTATCAGTGCATCTTTTGTATTGTATTTGTTGTGAGCACTAACACTTTATCTAAAATCTCATGGTGGAATCATTGGATGAGTTATCAGTGCATCTTTTGTATTGTCTTTGCTGTGAGCACTAACACTTTATCTAAACTCTTATGGCGGAATCATTGGATGAGTTATCAGTGCATCTTTTGTATTGTATTTGTTGTGAGCACTAACACTTTATCTAAAATCTCATGGTGGAATCATTGGATGAGTTATCAGTGCATCTTTTGTATTGTATTTGTTGTGAGCACTTTATCTAAAATCTCATGGTGGAATCATTGGATGAGTTATCAGTGCATCTTTTGTATTGTCTTTGTTGTGAGCACTAACACTTTATCTAAACTCTTATGGTGGAATCATTGGATGAGTTATCAGTGCATCTTTTGTATTGTATTTGTTGTGAGCACTTTATCTAAAATCTCATGGTGGAATCATTGGATGAGTTATCAGTGCATCTTTTGTATTGTCTTTGCTGTGAGCACTAACACTTTATCTAAACTCTTATGGTGGAATCATTGAATGAGTTATCAGTGCATCTTTTGTATTGTATTTGTTGTGAGCACTTTATCTAAAATCTCATGGTGGAATCATTGGATGAGTTATCAGTGCATCTTTTGTATTGTCTTTGCTGTGAGCACTAACACTTTATCTAAACTCTTATGGTGGAATCATTGGATGAGTTATCAGTGCATCTTTTGTATTGTATTTGTTGTGAGCACTAACACTTTATCTAAAATCTCATGGTGGAATCATTGGATGAGTTATCAGTGCATCTTTTGTATTGTATTTGTTGTGAGCACTAACACTTTCTCTAAAATCTCATGGCGGAATCATTGGATGAGTTATCAGTACATTTTTTGCATGTGTGTTTAGTCAGTAGTGGATGTGATATGAGGTATCATGAATTCCATTTTTTGCGTGGGCATAGTAAAACCCTCACTTTATATAAATTCACATGTAAACATTTTCGCTATTTGGTGTTTGTTTGCTACAATGGGAGGTCGGTTTTTATAGATATTTTGTTGCAAACACATCATGTAAAACTGCAACAAGACACTGCATGAATATAGATTAAACAGTGATACATTGTTTGAAGGAACCAGCCATGCTGGAAAGAGTAGTGAAAGTGATCGACTCGGGCCTAAAGAGTGCACATCTTCCAACAAGGGTGGCAGCACTGTACGGATGTCTGTATCTGCTCGAGGCGGGTGTTGTTGAGGTTTCCCAACAGGTGGTGCCACTGGTCAGCGAATACTTGTTGAAGACACTGGGTGACGTCACACCGTAAGTCTCATATTCTTATTATTTCGACAGTTTTCAATTAAATACTTTTGCAAAACATTGAACATATCTATCCACATGCTAGTTCATTTTAGTTCTTAAACTTTTCATGCACTACATATTTGAATATCAATAAACCAGATTTGCGACAAGCTAAATCAATCAAGGAAGAAGTTTTATACTATCAACTATAGTGTGTGTACTTACCTTAGCTGTAGTTTGGTAGTTTGGTGGCCAAATAAACATGTCAATACTGTATACCGTTTCGTATTTGCATCTTACATATTTTAGTAAATTCTGTAACTGCGTATGAATTTCCAACTCCAATTCTTGATGAGAAATTATTTTGTACACCTGACAGTCCATGAGATAGATTTTACCACAAGTGCTAGATGGTCGTACGATAGTGATCCTGATACCGTCCTGATATTGTGGCTGGGGGGTCCACCCCAGGGACAGCTCCTACAAACGATGACTACCATGCCACCATCTAGTAGTAGTCAATCTGATGAAGACGGCTGAAAGCTGTTGAAACATTACAAAGAAAAAATTTACTGTGAAAAAAATTTAAAAGATTAATAGATTACAATCACCATGTTTTATGACACATGTTGCTTCAGTATTGTTATTCATCGTGCTATTTCACTAGTTATTCATTGTGTTAGTTCGCTGTAGTTATTCATGTTATTTCACTGTTGTTATTCGTTGCGTGCCAGGGGAGCATTCCACTGTCAGCAGCTCGTGATGGTTGCGTGGGCTGTTGCATTCTACATCATGGAAAACTGTCGCAGTGAGATCAAAGACTCAGAGTTTGCTGCCAAAATATTACAGGTTAGTACGATATTGTATATGTAAAACCATTAGTTCTTTTGTGTAAGTGACGTTTTTAATGCCTTCAATATGAGCAAATTGCCTGTATGAAATCCTGATTTTCCCTATGAGATTTATAGTTATATTTACTGACTAAGAAACTTGGAGCACTTACAAAGCTATCAATGTAGCTATGGATCTAATAAACATGTTGAGTAAATATATGTCTTAGCTAGAATTTAACTGGCTCCGTGCAACAATACACCTAATGAAAATGTTTAAGGTAAACTAGTTGTAAAAAAGTCACCCCAAAACCCTAAAAAAATTTAAGAAACTACAATGCAGACTTTTTAAATAATGAATGTATAGATTAGTCTTATCAGTGTTTGTAATAAATATCAGTGTACCCATTTTTAAATGATCTCTCCCAGAAATGTATAGCGACGGCCTCCCAGCCTGACGACGTCACTGGGCTGCCCAACTATCTCACAATACTGCGAGGTCTTGAGAGACTGCTACTGGCCAACGTCCTCACTAGTGACGATGCAGAGACACTCATGAAGCTCAGTGTCGACAGGTACGTCACTGAACTTAGTGACATACTTGTAACTCGATGTCAACAAGTATGACATCAAATTTAGAGACACATTTAGTTCTATATTGACAGGTACGTCACTGGATTTAGTGACATGTAGCGTCTCTGAATTAACTTAGCGACACACGTATCACTCTGTGTCAACAGGTACACCACTGAACTTAGTGACACCTACCTTTAAGCCAAATTTGAGAAAAACATACGTATGTAAACCATATTTGAAAAAATACCAAATAATGTAATAATAATACATTTATTTCCAATATTACAAATATGGTCAATGTAGACCATATTTGAAAAAAACACCAAAGTAATTATATAATATAATAATAATACATTTATTTCCAACACATGTAATGTTGAAAATAAATGTATTATTATTATACCCAGTACTATTATTATGTTGGTGTTTTTTTTTTCAAATATGGTCTACATACAAACCAGAATTGAGAAAATCCATACACTAGGGTAGCACATACATAATATTATAATGCTAGTATTGGATATACTGTATTCGACCTATTAAGCGTACATGCCCTAATTAGTGTACACCCCTTTTTTAATCAGCAGGATTCATAATTATTGTAATTTGACTAGTGTAGAACAACTGAAAAGTGTCGCTATCTGGTGTTAAACAGTTGGCAGCACTTTTCAGTTGTTCTACACTAGTCACCAAATGCTACAGTTACAGTGTTAAACAGTTACCTTATTGTCTAGAGAAACAAATTTTAGTGTACGCTTATAAGACCAGACTCCTTGAAATGTTTCCATGGCCCAGTTTTTTTCATGCATCCTGTAGGCTTATTGGGTCAAATACAGTAATCCTAAGTCAGACTCTGTTCAGGTGAACTGTCTGTCTAGTTCGCAAGTAAGATTGTTGTATGTGTGTCTCTGTCCAGACTGTGTCAACCGAGTCCCCAGCGGTCCTTGGCAGCTCTTGGTCTTCTGCTCACCTGCATGTATTCAGGTAAGGTCATCAACTACATAGGGTAGACAGGCATTTATCCCATGAGTGGTCAAAGATGCAACGTTTTCCAACCTATCTGTCATATTTTCACTCGTGAAACCATTTCAATGAAAAATTATTGGACTCTTAGCAAGCCAATGGCATCCTTGTTCACTTGCCATCTGTTTTTTGCTTTGGATGGTAATTTATTACATCTTAAATTAATGTTGTCAGTGAACTGCAACCAACATGCAAAATGGTGCAGGAAATGAATAGCAAACAATTGGGAAGAAGGTGACATCACCAACAGGAATAATACTATTCTTTTAATCTGTGGTTTGATAGGTAAAGATGATGTTGATATAGATTTTGTACAGTTTTTTTGTGGAAATGTGGAGCATTTGATTGTATCAAACATTACTGCCAGTAGAATCAAGATTGACCATTTTGACAAAGTAGGGAAGCAAGTTTAAGTACTGATAGAATGGTCATGCATGCCTAATACATTGATAAAAGCATGATATAGTTTGCTTCGTTTATTTATTTAATTTAAAATTAATTAGTTTGCATTGAACACACGAATAAAAATTACACTTAGAAACAGAAATGAGAACAAATAATAGAATGTTTATTCAAACTGCATGACGCTGATAATGGGCCATATACGGTCGTCAGTGATTGGTCGATATTGGTCAACTAATTTTTTTTTATTTGATTCCTTTTTTATCCAGACAGCCGATATTTAAAGTTACATCAAGGTTTGTTCGCATGGTTAAGCGGTTGCTGTTGTGAGCGTGAACACTTGTGATGATGTATTACGATGTTTTATGCATGTTCTTGTGCATGATCACTTCTAGTGTAAATACGGCCATTTGGCTGGGATTCCAATGGAATTAGTTATTCTTTCAACAATATAAAATATTTGTCTAAATGTCTTACATTTGAACAACCAGTACTTATGATTATTTCCTTCTTTCTAAGTGCCTGGGTGTCCATTGATACAATATACTTCTTATCCATATGACTGTCCCCATTCATGTGTCCATACAGTCCACCCTTTTCCTCAACCTTTCTGCCTCTCCTTACCACCCTATTCATAAAGATAATTCTTATCCAGATGGGTGTGATGAATAACACTCCTATTTAAATCCTATCTACCCTCCCAGCTTCCTTCACTCTCCCACCCCTCAATCCCTTCTCGTTTCCCTTCCTTCTCCTCCTTTTCCCATTCCTTTTTGTCTGTTCCTCACTTTCTGTAACCTAACTACTTTCCTGAGTCTGGTGTAGAACTTTCAAGACAAATGCCTGGTTGTTGAAATGTAGCTACACAGCCTGTCGTTTGATCTGTCTTGAAAGAATAACAAACTGCATGATGCGTTCACATTAGCATGCATGTTGTTCTTCTAGTCTTCTAGTAGTGTAGTCACACATACATGTGTGTATGTATGTGACGTTGGCACCAGTGTTATGTTTGAGCGCACAGGGCGGTGTGTTCGACCCACAAGGCTGCCCCTGCGTCATGTCTTCTAGTTCCCTTTCGCACCGACGTAGAAGAGAACCTTATTAAACGAAGTTTAGTTACCTTTCAGAGTCACAATTTTTTGCTCGACAAACCTTTTTAGACTATTTCAACATACTGCTTCTCTCTTCCCTCTTTCTCTCCCTCCTCCCCTCCTCTTTCCCCCTCCTTCCCTTTTCCTGTCTTCTATCCTCCGTCCTCCAGTATGCACTCCCTTGCTCTGTAAAGCAGACGCAACAACTAAATTGACATGTCAACAAGACAGTTTGCATGTTTGTGTCATGCATGTGTTTGTACGTGAGACATGAGACGTCCACTGATTCGGGTTGACATTCCTGTGTCAATGCTTAAAGGTACAAAGTCTGATTATTTTTATAATAAAATCACGTTATAAAGTCTACACTATATCTGTTCTAGCATCTTGGTCACCCAAATGTGTTTTAAAGGTCCCTTCTCAATTAAAGGTCCCTCAATTAAAGATCCTTCCTCAATTAAAGATCCTTCCTCAATTAAAGATCCCTCCTCAATTAAAGGTTCCTCCTCAGTTAGATTTTTTTGCTCGCCTCATTTCAAATTCATTTTGCGAAAATTCAAACCTACTATGACTGGCTCACTCGTTTGTGCAACTTTTATATGTCGTTTTTGTGAAATCATCAGGCAAACTATTAAATTATTTAATGTTTGATCAAACATTTGTTGAAGTGAAAATGGAACTGCCGAAAACTCACAAATTTCGCCCTTGGGGAAATTTAATTATTTTGTCATGTGATCGGCGAGAGGATCGAAGTCGGGCGCATAATCAGCCTTGACCTTATAAAGTGTTCACACCGTTTTGGATATCCGCTGTTTTGAGCCTTACCAGATTTAATGACTAAAGTCAAATCTTTCGATGATTTCAACAAAAATATGCCCTTTTTTATTAAACCGACTGCGGATATTACTTAAACTATTCACATGCTACATATTAGGACATCATCAAACCAGATTCACAATAGGCTAAATCAGTTGAGGATGCAGCCTTAATGAACCACAACTTTTTAAAATTATTTTACCGTTATCTGTTCATGAACCTTGTCATACAGCATGTCATGTAAGCATGATGTTCAAATTAAGCATATAACAGTTAGATTATGTTGAATATTATTAAATTATTGAGGTATGAAGGCTTTGCTACATTCTATTTAAGCAGTGCTTGCATGCACATACATGCAAGCGCACAGACAGACAGACACATCCAAACAGACACACACACAGGCATGCATGCATGCACACAATATATACTTTGACATGTCTGTATTTTGAGATGCCCCCCCAATGTTGGCATTACTGACCACAGGCAAACATCAGGACCAGTGGAGTCCATCACAAGAACTTGACCAGCCAAACTTCTCCAGTTACGTTGACAGCACCACCCCTGATGCTGAGTCACTCATTGCTGCCATGGAAAGGGTGACTGTACTGTTTGACAGGCAAGTGGCTGCATTAAGGGGCCAGTCATGTGATTTTGAGGGGATTCGTTTTTAAGTTTGACACCTGACATGCAAAGCGTCTAGGAAAAATAGAATTACATACAAGCATACATACAAGCAGATTCATGCATGCATACATACATACATTCAAACATACATACATATATACACTTGCTGGATTATAGTAAGATTTTACGTAACATGAATCTGTGAGCATGTGTGTGTTGTGTGTCCCATGGAATGTGACTGCTTGCAGAATCAGGAAGGGTTTCCCGTACGAGGCTCGAGTGATCTCGCGCGTCCTCCCTGCATTCCTCGCAGACTTTTTCCCTCCACAGAACATCATGAATAAAGTGATCGGAGAGTTTCTGTCCAGTCAGCAGCCGCATCCACAACTCATGGCTCGCGTTGTCTTTCAGGTGAGAGCCGGTTTTACAATCATAAAGCTCCCCCTCAACTGATTTAGCCCATCGTGAATGAGATTTGCTGATATACAGAATCAATGACAAAGCTCCCCCTCAACTGATTTAGCCCATCGTGAATGAGATTTGCTGATATACAGAATCAATGACAAAGCTCCCCCTCAACTGATTTAGCCCATCGTGAATGAGATTTGCTGATATACAGAATCAATGGCAAAGCTCCCCCTCAACTGATTTAGCCCATCGTGAATGAGATTTGCTGATATACAGAATCAATGACAAAGCTCCTCCTCAACTGATTTAGCCCATCGTGAATGAGATTTGCTGATATACAGAATCAATGGCAAAGCTCCTCCTCAACTGATTTAGCCCATCGTGATTGAGATTTGCTGATATACAGAATCAATGACAAAGCTCCTCCTCAACTGATTTAGCCCATCGTGAATGAGATTTGCTGATATACAGAATCAAAGACAAAGCTCCTCCTCAACTGATTTAGCCCATCGTGATTGAGATTTGCTGATATACAGAATCAATGACAAAGCTCCTCTATTAGTTAATGCATAAGTTCATTAAAACTGATTTTGCCTATGTGTGCCATGTTTATTTATGTGCTTTACCAATAATCTATGAATATTACACATCTGTCAATCATATGATGACTGACGTTGACACATATAATGACATGTTGACTCACAAGATGACAGATGTTGACTCGTGATAACAAATGTTGACTCACGTGATGTTAGATGTTGATTCACATGATGACACATGGTGACTCATGTAATGACAGATGTTGACTCAAATGATGACAGATGTTTATTCAAATTATAACAGATTTTGACTGAAATGATGACACATGTTGACTCACATGTTGACTCGTGATGACAGATGTTGACTCACATGACGTCAGATGTTGACTTGTAGGATGACAGATGTTGACTGAAATGATGACAGAAGTTGACTCATATGATGAAAGATGACACATGGTGACTCACATGATGACATATGTTGACTTATATGATGATAGATGTTGACTCAAATGATGACATATGTTGACTCACATGATGACAAATGTTGACTCAAATGATGACAAATGTTTATTCATATTATATCAGATGTTGACTCAAATGATAACAGATGTTGACTCACAAGATGCCGTCTTTCATTGTCAGGTGTTTGACAACTTGCTCAAGAGGGGGCAGCGCGTGTTAGTTCGCGATTGGGTCATGCTCTCGCTCTCCAATTTTACACAGCGCACTCCAGTTGCCATGGCAATTTGGAGTCTGACGTGCTTCTTTGTGAGTGCATCCACCAATCCGTGGATAAGATCTCTGTATCCTTTACTGCAGGCGTTTAGTTAGTGTTCCTAGAAACTGTGTTAACATCATCACATATATGCTGTTTTTTTGTATTGGTAGAAATCCTTATTTTTTACTTGAAATTCCATATATATCCATAAAATGTTTTCATTAGTTATTCAGCCTATGGCATCCGATTCCAAATGAGTCATCTACCAGGCTACGAAATATACCCACATCAAATGAAATCCATTAGGTTTTGCCAGAAAACTTCCCTGCTTTCTGCTTACTTTGATGCAAGCATCAAACCATTCGAAAGTATGAATGATTTGTGCTTCGACCACAATAAGTTTGTTATTTGATTTGACATTTTTGTGATGAATACAAGAAAATATGTATTATCATCACAGATTTTCCCGTAAATTTGAAAGAAAACCATACAAGTACGGGATTGAATGAACTATCGATTACTTCTGATTTCATGCGAACATGCCTTATCTAAATTTTACGGGCTGAAAAGTTAATTCTGCTTACATGTACTAGACAATTTATTTCTAGGATTAATAACCCAACCTTCCATTAAAGCTTTCCTATGAATTCCTTTACTTTATTAAAAAAATTCCTTTAAACTCCTTTATTTTTTCCCGAGGTGACTGGATATCCATGATTACAAAAACGTTAATTTGGAGCACAAATTGGAAGATAACCACTGGCATTGTTCGAAGATCTGTAGCTTATAGCAATGACCTTGACCCAGTTTCCAGACTGCCGTACGTGATTGGCCGCATGGGAAAGACGCGGCAACAGATGGACGCATCGGTCTTCTGTGCTGTCGCTCAGGACTTCTGCAGTCAGCTAGCGGACGACGATGACAGTGGTGCTACCGGTGGCGATCTGGTGCGTCACTTCCTCGCGACATTTCAGCGTGTGGCTCAGACTGAGAGCGTCTATGCCGACCTGCTATCTTGCTGTCGCTCACAGTCGAGGCGCACTGGTGTAGCAACGCACAAGGCAACGTGATAGTCTGTTCAGTCGGCAACGTTGCTACGTCTGTATCCATCCTCACTAGTCAGTGGTGGTATTAGTACTGCGGTACCTCTGGCAGATCGAACAGTTGAAACGTCGTTTTGTCAGTTTATCCTACGCCATGTGCGGATGTACGCTGAATTATTTGTGCCTCGTCCCGCTTGCTGTCTTCGTTGACATGTTTCTGGAAACTAGACGCGCCAGCGCCCAAACTTGCCCATTCGACCAGTGTCGCCGAGTCCACTACCAATTATAGTTAAGTTCCAATACGCAAGGCTTGTGAATCTGAGCAGGCAATATTAGTGGTTAACACAGCAACTAAAAAATCACCTTTTCAATAGGTCGACCTGCCAGGGGTACGGATGTAGTCAGAAGCCCCTGGTGACGAGGATGCCTGTATTTGTAGATAGGCTTGCACCGTTTGTACGACTGATTCGTCTGTGACTGCCATGTTTTGATTTTAAAAAGTTACGAGCAGGTTGGACTGAGATGTTCTGAGAATACGGACCATGATATGGACACATTGGTCCTGTGGGAACGAGATCGTTCAGTGACAGGCTGGAGCAACATGTCTATGTTATTCTGCATGCTCAAAGCACACAGGGAGATGCCTCCGAATGACATTGTTTATCTTGTCTGTCTTTTAATAACACTGCCAAGCATGGAATGATGCTAAACAATATGCGACGTGGTTTGTGATCTACAGATCTACAATCGGAACAATGTAGTTAAACGAACAGCAGAATATTCCAAGTTAATGTTACTGAAACAACAAAGCTACAAACGTGTTGTGCATTATTCTGAACAATAGTGTTGGTTTAATTAGCTAAGAATTATAAAATTATTGCAGAGCATCCATTAGTAGTCTGTTAAGATACGAATGTTAGTCAATGTGGCATCAAAATGCAATCCTTTATAATTGTTGTTATTAACTATGTATTGTAAACCTGATGCAGTATCATATACAAATAGGGGCATTGTGATAGGTTTGTTTTTAATATGTAAGTAAATTATATGTAATCAAACTCAATAATTGATGCCTTAATACAATATAAAACACTTCTGTTACGCTAAAATCCTCGGGAGACCCAAGCTCGGCAGCGCGCCAAAGCAAAAGGGGTTAGGAAGTTTATAATCCATTCGCAATTCCAGTTGTAAACAGTTGGATTGGTTCGCTGGGAGCTATGGAGGATAAGCATGTTTCAACAGGTGGGTTTTTAGTTGAAGGTGAAATGTTTGTATATTTCCTGCTGACTTAACGTCATGTGATATTCTGCACGTAGCTCAAATTTAAGCATTTCCCAATTTTATGTGTTTTAAATGCAGCTTAATGTTTTGCTAAAGAAACTGTGTGTCAATTGAATTGTTGTATTTATTGTTGGGATTTTTGTGATTATCCACAGTTAAAAAATCAATATGCTGTTATATGAAAACTTCTATGAAACATTGCAGAGATTAACCAAAATAATCATGATTCCAGCCATGGCCCATGACTGCAAAGCGAATGCTTGCTGTGCTTCATAAACAATGATTTTATGCCAATAAATTTGATCAGATATCCAGTTTCAGGGTCCAATTATTAACTGTCAGGTTTGAAGGTCTGATTCGGGGTAGGTAATAAATGGCAGCTTTCAGGTTTGACGGCTGTAAACTGACTTTAGTATGTTTACCGTAAAAAACGTTATAATACTTATAACTTACCTCCAACGATGAAGATTGGTCGGTCTGTAATTGCAGTATAGCAATCTCTGCACATGTAGTATAACTACCATGTTTTATTAATTGTCATCGTTAAATCGCGTATTTTCTCAAATATAAAGAGAACACAAAATCACGATACTAACATGTTTTTATAACGTATTTTATTAGTTGCTTTCTTGGCCGTTAGCCTATATTTTTTTTCAAGGGAACGGATCGATCAATATGTTGGTCTCAATTTCATATTGTAATAGTTCCAGCATTCTGTTGCTGTTTTATTCTTTATTGTGTTATTCCATTCTATCTTTGGTAAGTATTTTCTCATCTTTACCTTTGCGGAAGTTTGTAGTGCTTTTTATCTTTACTTTGATGTTTAAAAACATAATGAATCACCCAAAATTGTCACTTCATTTTCTCAGCCAACATACATTTGCTCATTGAAATGTGAACACTTCGTCTACTTTACTAGGATACCCTACACAGCTCCCTTAGCGGAATGCTTCTGTGCGCGTGCGCATCTATTCCGCTAACAAATTTAGCATCAGTTTTTATATTAAAATGTGAAAGGCTGCTTCCTAGCGACGCCACATTTGTTAGCAAGTATACCAATTATTTGGACAAAAAACGACGAATCAGCACATAACGCGTAAACGTTGACGTGACGATGACCAATAAAACATTACAATTATTGCTTCGCAACGATTTCGTCCGTGATGTTGGTTCAATGCGAGAGTAACTTGGAATTGAAACTTCAGACAGTTTAATGATACGCCAATCCATTCAAACACGTCATTGTTCCGTTGTCTTTAATCTCAGCAAAATTCGTGTTCGCCAATAATGAATGCAAACCAAATGACTGTTTTGACTTGTTGTGTTACCGGGTATCCACGCTGAGTGGCGGGCCACAATACATCTATCCTGGTAGGCCAGATCTGACGACGAGGCTAAATGTATGATGTGATGAGAAAACAGACCGTGGCGGGTGGGTGGTTTTTCAACGAAGAGTGAACGGCCTCAACACTTTACACAGAATTGGGCGGCTTACAGAAACGGATTTGGAATTGCACTAGATCTTGGAGACACTGAGTTTTAGATGGGCAACGAACACGTTTACCAAGTGATACAGCGTTACGGTAAGGCGTCAGAACTGCGCATTGAAGGCTACGGTTTCGGTGGCGGCAGCTGCTACTTTAACGTTAAAAACTTCTGGCTGGAAGCTGAATAAAAGTTCTACACAGTTAGGTTCGTTATAGTACAAGCGTTCAATGCGTCACCGGGTGCTTGGGAAGTTCATCGAAATAGACGTTTCTACACAATAGATAACTACGGAACCAACAAGAGATGCGTAGACCACTACAGTGGCGGGTGGTGGTTTAACGATTGTCATCAACTGTATCTAAATGGACGATACCAGCCAATGGGTTCTACGTTGTTCGACGCTATATGTATACAGGCGTATTCAAATGTCACTTTGAACGGAAATGTTATGATATATTGGCCGCCGAAAAAGCCACGTGTTTGCAGCAACCCGTGCAAGAACCACGGTGGGTGTTTGTACGTGGCAGCTTCCCATAGTCACCACTGTGCACGTCTGTATGGGTTCTCTGGTCCGCATTCCAACGCCGATGAGACGACACCAACAAACGTCGCCTAGACGACAGTTGGCAGTAACATGACATAGGTCACCGCTGCTTCGTGGTCTCTGAGTTTGGCAACAGCGATAGTTGTCTTTGGATGTCTGACGGTCCTCTTGATCTCACTAGCCACTCTGGAGCTTTTAGACCATCGGAGAAAAGCAACGAAATGGAAAGAAGAAAAGGCACTGTTGTTGGTTAAACAAGCAGGTGAGAGAAGGAATACTCTATTCAGTTAGTTTGGGTTGGATGAACAAGACGAGGAATCACTTCCTTGGAAAAGAGACGAGAACTCGCACGAGAGAAGGAGTACTGTGTTCAACTTGCTTGGGATGGAGTTGTGCGCCGACTGATTTGGATAATGCTAATTAAGCAACAATGTTGGCAGGCGTGGACATTGCGTTCACGCACAGGAAGAAACGGTACAGAGAAGACGGCCATGTTGCGATGCGATCTGTGGACGTGTCGTTGTCAACAAGACAACAACGTTAATTACTAAATCGGGCAAAATACACTGTTATTCCGTGACAATACGTACAGGTAACGACAATCATGCGAGGTGTGTTCAACCTGTGTTGGTCTTAATCTGATGGCGAAATATTATGTTGATGCACACTTGTAGAATGGTAAATATCATTTATGATTATAATGATGATTATTTATAATTAAAACCCTGATCGACGAATACATCCTCACTTCAACGTATTTAAACAACATGTACGATCGCTCGATCGCTCCACCCCTTCATAGATAACCCAACAAAACAAACAAAGTAAAGAAATACAAAAGAAACGAAGTATTTATTTGACCTTTAGGCCCCTTGGCTATGCAAGATAACCTAATCGTAGACATAGGCCAAGGCTATAATTAAGTCTAGATGGTTGTAGTCGGGATACACTCGCCTTTCTGTCACTTTTGATCAAATTTCGCCACATTTTCAGTTGTGAATCTGAGCAGAGTGTAGGAAACAAAGAGGCACCACTCATGCACGTTTTGCGCTTAAAAGTGAAGCTAAGCACAGCCATAGATAGATATGAAATGACAAAATAAAACGTTTCGACTGTGTCAACTGCATATTATTTGACTTTTGAAATTGTAACTCATTACTATCGCATATTGTAGACCAATATATAAAAAATACAGTCAAAACCTTTTTGTTTAATCTTGCTGACAATCTGTAGACATTTATTTATCACTAAAACGAACAACAATGTGATGTTAAAGGGGAACTGAAGCAATTTTGTGTTATGCCGTATATTTAAATATATATTATCAAACTATGCATTAATGGTGACAGATACCTGCTAATTTATGAGATAAACTGAAAAACTGATTTTGTTCGAGACAAAAATCGACAAAATACATCACTGCGTATCGCCATCTTGTTGTCGAAACGAGTGGTTTGAGTCACGTATATCTAATCAATGTAAATTTTCGATTGTTTGCGATTTATTTCGTAAATAGGCATTCTGGAGCGAAAAAAAAAGATATGGGTCTCTGTTATATATACAAGTGTTTACACAAATCAACAAAATAGCGTTTTTGTTCGTTCCAAATAAAAAGTTAAAAGAAATTACAACAAAACACGCAAAAAATCGTGGAAAACGCCACACTTCTCGAACACACGAGACGCTAACCAACGAGAATATGCGATAACGGAATACCGGAACTATTTTTTACTTGTTGACAAGATGGATGCATCGCTTGTGACAGTTTCACCAGATCTACTACTAGCGATTAGTGGTTTACTGAACTTCCGTAATAGTTGTCTTTTTTTGGAGAAATGGAAACCACAGACGAAGAGTCTAGTTCGACAGGCCACACGGAAACAACCGTTGACAGTCGTAAAGTGTCACCGAGTGTGCTAGTCACGCTCCAGACTCGAGTCCAGGTCGGCTTCGCCTTTGTTGACGTTGGATTCAGGAAAAATTACAACAGCGCTTTGACTGTCAACGATTCCTGAATAGGTAATGTGATGTGGTGAACCTGTGGAAATTGCGTCCCGATGTCTGCGCACGTTTACGTTGAGTCATCATGCTGCGCCGAGGAAGCTACTATGCCTAGGCTAGGGCTACGCTATGGCTATGGCTATGCAGCACCGTGTGCCCGACCGCGTTGGTGCTTGCATCACCGTACGAAGGCGAAGACGATGATTTTGTAGTGATATGCACAAACAGAGCGGTGCTAGATGTTGGTCTGCTGTCATTGCATGATTTGCGTGCCGACTCATTGATTCGCCTTATAGCTAGCAGGTCAGTAATTCAATTGTTATCAAATCAGCTAGGCTAGCGCTGCCGATCGCCTATTGCGCCATAGGCGAAACGGTTTCCCATTTGGCGAAAGGAAAACAAAACTCTTCGCCAATTTGGCGAAACGCATTTACGATCATGTTAACGCGCATTGTCGAGTAAGCGGCGTTGAAACCGTGAACCCGTGAATCATAGCTGCCTGCCATCCGTGGAATTGTTTTTCGCACCCCCTAATCTACAATTGCCCGGCGATTAGGCAAAGTCAATCGCCCTACAATGTTTTTCTATCTGGCTGTTGCTACTAGTACGGCGAAGATCTCGCTCGGCCGAAACGTAAGTATTTTCATGAAACGTGAAACCTTATAAAAACGCCATAAACAGAGCAATAAACACGTCTTTCGTGTCTGTATGCATTCTTATATGTATATCATTAAAGTTACCTGACAATAACCATGTAAAAGTGTGAAATTATTACCTTTTTGTCAGAACGCATGTGCTTGTCAAGGTTTGTATATAACCGGATGTTGTTGTGAGCGAGAATAGCACGCGGGATTTCCATAGATCTATATAAGAATTGCCGTCTGCTGGCCATAGAGTTACATCATTAATAATGCCCCTATAAACTACTAACTTACTAACTGTTATGTTTTCTGATACAATAGTACTCACCAGTCACAATTACTAAAGTAGAAGATGTTTATTGTAAGAACGGTTGAGAATAGCTGTTGATATAATTATAGGTCCAAAGCCGGAAGTGAACCTTAAACCAAAAAAGGGGTTCAGTCCTAGGGGTGTCACATATAGGGAGACCACACCAATTCCCTCCTTTCTTTTAAAGTCTGTGTCTTGTAGTAAGAGTTATAGACTTTACTTTAAAGTGACAGTCATTTTCTGGGAATACGCCGACGTGTACTTCGACGTGGTGCGCTGTGAATCGCGGTTTGCGATTCATCGCTGTCGTCGTGATGTGATTCGCTGTCGTCAGCGTTGTCGTCATCGTCCGATGATGATCTCGTTGTTCTCAGGAAACGACGATTCCTCCAGTAGACTCTGCCACTGGGAAGTTTGACGTGATAGTCGCGATGTCGCCCAATGCCGATGATGATGCCTTGTCTGTCCCATCTCTTCGAAATTGGGTTCTGTACTCTGACATGTGTACTCAACCGTAGCGGCGGTAAAGCATGAGAGTGTTCGTTGTAGCGCTGCTCAACGTGTGCGTGTGATTGGCTACAGCGTGCGTCATAATCATCAGCTGTCTGCTGCCATTCTTTCGCGAAGGATTTGCGATGTGCAGGTATTGCTGATCGTAGTGGGTGTCCGAATAAGATCTGCGCTGGAGAAAGACCTCCGACACGAGGAGTGTTACGATACTCCAAGAGTCCTCGCTGAAAGTTTTCGTCATCTAAGTCGCCTCTCACGGTCGTTGTAGCAATAATTTTTTTGACGGCTTTCACTGCGGATTCGGCGTGGCCGTTGGATTGCGCGAAATGAGGTGTAGACGGTGCGGCCACAACATCCCAGCGTTTCAGGAACTGCTGGAATTCACGCGACGCGAACTGTGGACCTCCGTCAGACCTGAAGCTTACTGGTATGCTGAGATCTACGAAGAGTCTTGCGCATGCGTGGATCGTGTGACGAGATGTTGTGGTTCCCTTGGGGAAATGAATGACTGCTGGCCATCCAGATAGGCGATCGACGTATACGAGGTAATCGCGGCCTTTGTAGTTGAAGAAGTCTGCAGATACGTCTTCAAATGCCCTCGATGGTGGAGATTCTGCTCTCATCGGTTCGCGTTGCTGGGAAGGCAGGCGTTCTTGACACTTGTCGCAACTGGAGACTGTTGTCTCAATGTCATTGCTGATTCCCGGCCAGTAGACGCTTTGTCGAGCGCGACGTTTCGTTCTGTCGACGCCTTAGTGTGAGTCATGAAGTCTCTCGAGTACTTCACGTCGTTCTGATTTAGGCACTATGATGCGTGATCCATATAGGACTATGCCGTCATCGACTGACAACTCGTTTCGAATGTTCCAAAACGGTGCAATGCTGACGTGAGCACTTCTTCTGGACGCCGGAAATCCTCTTTCCACGTTGTCGATCAGTGATTTGTAGTTTTCATCAGTTGAAGCGGTCGTCCGTAATCGCTCAATCATCGGGTCGCGTAGATGATCTTCTTGGTCGCCCTTTACTGCCAATCTCGATGAGTTTCTGGTGACAGCGCTGACGTGACGCTCCACCTCTTCTTCCGCCTCTTGGTCGTCTGGAGACGGGTCTGAGACCGAGGCACGTGACAGCGCATCGGGGATGCAGTGGTCTTTGCCCTTTGTCCATCTCGTTGTGAACGTGAAGAGTGATGTCTTCTCTTTGAGGCGTTGAAGGCGAACGTTATCTACGTCGTCTAGACGGTGGCGATCGAGTATAGTGACGAGTGGTTTGTGATCTACCACCAGCTCGAAATGTTCCATACCAAGTAGTTGAATGCGACACTTTTTCATCGCCCATGTAGCAGCTAGCAGCTCTAGCTCTACCATGGCGTAACGACTCTCGGTGTCTGTGAGGAATCGCGATCCGCACTGTACTAGTCGCCATTTCTCGTCATGTTTTTGCAACAGTGCGTAGCCCAGGCCTTTTCGTCGTGAAGCATCTGTGTGTAACGCGGTGGATTTCGTCGGGTCGAAATGTGCGAGTGCAGGAGCGGATGTCAACGCTTTCTTTGTCGCTATAAACGCTGCAGTATGCGTTTCTGTCCATCTGAAGTCGTTCCGAGATTTCAGTAGTTCGCGTAGTGGATCTGCTGTCGTGCTGATATCCGTCGTGAAGTCACCAAGTTGGTTGACCAGACCCATGAATGACCGCAATTCGGTCAAGCAGTTGGGCGCCGGGAACTCTGCGATTGCTTTTAGTTTCTCCGGATCTGTGGTGACCCCGTCTGCGTTAACTTTGTATCCCATATAGTTCAGCTCGTTTTCTGCGAACACGAACTTGTCTGCATTCAGGGTGATGCCGTGTTCTCTGCATCGTTGTAATAGTGTACGAACTCGTTCAACATGTCGTTCAAAGTTCTCATCGAAGACAATGACGTCATCCATGACTTTTTGAATATTGTTCAGACCGGCGATGGCGATGTCACCGCGTCTGCAATATTCGTCACCTGTCGAAGAGAGTCCCATCGGGCTGCGTAGGAATTGATAGCGTCCCCATGGTGTCAGGAACGTCGTCAGTTCTTGGCATTCTGGAGATAGTGCGATCTGCCAGTAGCCGTGTTTCGCGTCGAGTGATGAGAAGTATTTCGACCCTGGCGTGATGTTCGAAACGGCTTCTTTCGGCGTCTTCATCGGATGAATAGGTCGTCGCACATGTTTGTTGAGTTGCGTAAGGTCTACGCATAGACGAACGCCGCCTCGTGATTTTGGCACTACTACGAGCGGATGACACCATTTCGTAGGATGATCTCCTAAAGGTTTGATGATAGATTGTCTCGTCATGTTGTCAAGACTCGCTTTAACCTCTTTGCGCCATGCAACAGGAAAAGTCCGTGTTGTCGAGATCGCGAAAGGTTCAGCGTTGTCTAGAAGATGAATCTTCATCGGTTCGCCCACCATCGTCTTCAATTCGTCAGTGTTGTCGAAAACATCTTGAAATTCTTCGATGAGTTGTTTGCGAGTTCGAGATGACTTGACAGCGCAAGTGGTGCCTCCTAGCGGACTGTTTATCGGCACAAGAGAGGGTTCCGCTGCGATTTCGTGTGTAATCGAACGGACTGGCAGTGGGTAGTTGTGTGGTACAATTCCCAGATCGCGACAAACATACCAGGCTAGCAATAATCCACGTTGTTGTTTGCATATGAGAACAGCCTCTTTAGTGCTTTTGCCTGCGACGTGAATGTAGATGTTCAGAGATCCAATACATTCAATCGAAGTACCGTTTGCTGCTATGATAGTGTCATCAGGAGGGGGACACATGTTGCCAGTTTCTAGTTTCATTTGTTTGAGGAAATTTATTCCTGCAACGGAAGCCTCAGCGCCCGTGTCTGGCGTCGCTTGAACCGTGATGATGAAACTATCGTCTGCATTGTGGTGAAGATCCACCTCTATGCGTGGTGCACGCCTGTGTTGTTTTTCGCCTACAACATCTAGCACAGTAATCTGGCTCATAGCAGTTTTATGATACTGTTTTTTGCCGTTAGGCTTTTTATTTTGACGACAACAAGCGGCCCAGTGTCCGACTATTTTGCAATTAGCACATTCACTGTGCCGTGCTGGGCACTCATCTCGCGACGCGTGAGTTGACTTCCCACAGTAACCACAGCTCTGGGTGTGCGTTACGGGGACGTTCTTTCTGCCGACATTGCGTGGTCGCGGTTTCTGTCGAATGTGTTCGATTGTCGTGTTGATATTCCCGCCTCTAGCCAGCGTCGCGCTGTCTTTACGAGCAGATTCTTCACTCCTGCAGAGATCGATCGTCGTCTGCAATGACGGCGGAGGTGTGTGTGCAAGTAGCTTCCGTCTCGTTTCTGGATCTCGAATTCCTGACATAATTCGCGTGGTAAGTCGATCATCGATGCCAGTCTGGCACAGATCTGCGTTGTTGGCGATCTCACGCAAAGCAATGTAGAATTGGTCGAAGGTTTCGCCATCTTCTTGTTTGCGCTCCTCAAGAGCCACGCGGTCTAGCGTGACGTTCCTCTTTGCTCGAACGTACTCGTGAATCTGGTCCAGAATCTCCGACACAGACACATCATCGTCGTTGTCGATGCCAATTGCCAGATGCAGTGTCGAACGCATGTCTCTAGATAAGCTAGTGCGTAACATAGCTCGTTGTTGAGGCAGTGTAAAACGATTCAATTGTTCCAATTCGGCGAAATCGTCCCAGGCCCTCCTCCATGAAGTCAGATCGCGCAGTGAAATATCAGCTGGCATCAGTTCTGGTGGTCGAGCTTTGGCGAGTCGCCCCCCCCCCCCGGAATCGGTCGAATGGGCGTCGTGTCGTTTGCATTGGCTGTGTCTCCGTTTGGTTCATTGCGTTCAGCATGTGGTGAAATGTCTCGTATGCGTCTACCGAACGTTTCGCATAATAAACGCATCGATGTTTCGTGACGTTCGTTTGCCAATGTTTCTCGCTTCAAATCGCGCTCTTCTTGATGCGATAGAAACGTCGCTAACCAATTAGGTGTGTCGGTCTCGCCGTCTGGCGATACACTGCAAACTGTTTCGTCGCCACCCGTGGCTCCCTTTTGTGGTTCTTTGCGAACGACTGAGCGTGACCTTGTCTCCATTTTCAGCGATTTTCACTACGAGCAACGTAGACTATGCCTCTCAATTCTAGAGTAGAGCTTTTATTGTATACTCTCTCTCAGCTACAACCGCATGCCGACTGCGCCATGTTATGTTTTCTGATACAATAGTACTCACCAGTCACAATTACTAAAGTAGAAGATGTTTATTGTAAGAACGGTTGAGAATAGCTGTTGATATAATTATAGGTCCAAAGCCGGAAGTGAACCTTAAACCAAAAAAGGGGTTCAGTCCTAGGGGTGTCACATATAGGGAGACCACACCACTAACGGGTGTTTTATTTATGTCTGTGCTGCTGGCTCATTCTGGCCTCATTCTACACAAAATCGCGTTTGATCATGTGACCCAAAGGCAACATCACGTGCGCAGTAATTGTAATTATTTGGAGCACATTTCTTCAGTTTCATTGCCATTTTAATAATCATATTTTTTCTGCATATTTCTTTTACCTAGCCCGAGGGCGAGGTCCGAACTACAATGGCAATGCAAGCAGGCTTTTCTCTTTATTTTGTATCTAATCTAATGAAGTGTACCGTGACTGTATTTTAATATTGTGTTTGATTTTGTGTTGAATAACATTGATGATAATAATAACATGAGGGTTCATTTAATTCATTATGTGAATATATATATATATATATATATTCTTAAATGTTACCGTAATCGTGATTGTAATAATGATTGTAATCATGACTACAGTAATTGTGATTGCAATAATTACTGTAATCATGATTACATTAATATTCGTACTTGTAATCACCCCTCTCTGTAGCACACCGTAATACCTTGTTGTTTGGTGCAATGTAATCATTTAAATAACAATAATTAACTACTGACAGTATGTAATGTTCACAGTTTTGCAACTATTATGGTAATTATGGAATTAGTGCTATCAACTAACCCTGACAAATTATAGTTCAGGCTCAGGAAAGGCAAGACAAGTAATCCCATCCTGCGATGTGGGAAGGATCTGTGATGTCTATTCTGAACCGAATATAATTGATGGAAAGTTTAGCTATGGAGATTGACCTGACACAGGTGAGTGTACTGATAGTCTGATATAGACAAATTGTGAGGCACCCACAGTATGCAGCAGGTCGAAAACAACTTGGAAAACTACAAAAATTCCCACTAAAATATTAATAACTGAATGATGTAAATGCCTTCTTATCCATATCCCACTTCTGTCAACAAAAATGTTACCTGCAGCAACTTGCATATCACTACACACAATTTCATTTATATTGAGACCAACATAAAATATATCAACAGTTTATTCACATAGAAAAACAGTTACCAAAGAAATAAGGCTAACTAGAACGACTGAAACCAAGACTAAACGTTGACTAAAAACAGTGACTTCTACCACCGGGAAATACAACCTGGAACATGGATATCACAGTTACGCACATCATTATTATGCCACAACATATCAAATATACTGGTAGTTTATCTTAGGAAATAATTAATCTTGTGTGTATCCAATATACTACTTGTTCTGACTGAATCTACTACTTGTTCCTACCGACAGCAAATGTAAACCAAGCGTCTCATTCTCTACCAAATACACTACTTGTACTGACAGTAAATGTACACCAATCATATGTATCAATACACTACTTGTTCTGACTGATAGTACTTGCACACCAACCATCTGTTCCAATACACTACTGGAACTAAATATACACCAATACACTACTTATTCTGTCTGATAGTACATGTACACCTAACATATTCAATTCACCTTTCACTCATCCAGGGGTAGAAATCAGCACACTTTCCGGACAGACACCCTAGTATCCGAAAGACCTTGGCTGATAGATCAGACATGAGTACAACCTGTGTCACAGTTTATGGCTGTTTGGTGTGTGGCAGGTGCAGAAAAGTGACATAAGTTTTTCTCACGAATGACAAACTTCATCTCTTTCTCATAGGTGTCGGAGCTGCTTGAGTCACCCTCGGTTATGTCGCTGTTATCACATAGTGTGCATCATCTGCACCTATGTCTTTATTCTCACTGAATCTGATGGAAGCTTCACATAGGAGTAGTCATGATCAACGTTCATTGGTGCAATAATGTCATCCGTGACTACAGCAGCATTCGCGAAGTGTCGCATTTGAAATATCGTTACCTGATCGATTTGCATTTCAGCATCAGTTGTATGTGGTGCCACAGCAGTAGTAGCAGTGATGGCACTAAAGGTGACATCCGTAATGTAAAGATTGACGGCATCACCCGTAGCGCTGGATGCTTCAAAACTAGTACCTGTACTTGTACGAACCAATGGTGAATCCTTCATCTGAAAAGATTACACATACAGTGACTTGAACATTTTACAAAATTCATTTTTGCATAATAAAAATGAATCACAATGTGAGAAACTTTCTCTTGTATATATTATTTTTAGAATATAAGAGTGCCAGTGTCATATAGAATGTATAAAATAATCAACCACAGGGAAAAGCATTTTCCCTATGGAGCCATGTTAATTCAACCAGTGGGCCTTTCACTGATCTCTTAATGTTTTTAATGAATCTGTTTGGTCAGTTTGACGAATGCCATTGGTAACATAACCAAACGCATGTAACCAAAATTGTAGCATCCTAGCTCCAAAGTGCATTATATTATCTAATCAATATTGCACTGTTTTCAATGGGCCAGGGAGGTCAAAATTCTATAAGGGGTCCAAATTCCATAACAAAATATGGACCCATTTGTATATATGTAAATATATATATAATGATTAGGTATTATACTGAAAGCATCTGCTAGATAGTATGGTGCATGAACAAAAGCCCCTCCTGACAAAAGCCCTACAGATATAAGCTTGTTTCAATTCAATTATACTGTTCATGACTGTTGCTGTAGTACACAGAGACAAGATATTGTCATGAATATACTTCAGGCATGTGGTCAATTCCATTCCGGAATTGGAACTGACCCTCAATTCCAGTTCCGGAATTGGAATTGACCTAAAAAAATTTTTTTATTGGAATTTTTTTTCAAAATAATTTTTTTTGGAATTGGAATTGATTTTGTTGGAATTATTGACTTGATACTGTTAATATTTACCCTTATATTTACTTATATTACTTTTAAAATCATATTTGTCTGCTATTAGCATGTCACCCTGAATCTGGTAACAGCCAGGAAGTTGTCAACATTACAGCATAGACACTGTCTACTCTGGTATTGAAACATTGTGACCACGAACAATATAATCAAGCATTTGCATCAAAAAGATACTAAGTTACTGTAACAGACAGTAAAACCAAAATCAGACCATTCAGGCCTCATTTTCTTTCTCAGTGTACAAGGTTTATTTACAGAGATTGCCAATTAAGGGCACCTGCCTGCTCATTCCCTTTGTGTGAGAGAGGAAGCCTGCCCCACTTGAATGCTGCCCCTTGTTTATCCAAGCCTAATGTTCAGCCCACAAGTTTCCCATACTAAACATGTCACTGGTCACCTGTACAATGCTGTTACATGTGGCTGTAGGGTTTGCCCTTTGTAGTAATTAAAAATATCCCCATGGAGAATACATGTTGGAGATTAGGATGTTGAAGACTCAAACTTTCCAGTAAATTTTATGAAATATCAATGATACCACAACTGATAGCGACATAAATCTGCCTCCTAGTGTATTTGCTCCCCCCCCCCGGACATCTGCCCATTTTTCTATGATAGTTGACAAGTGAAAATCAGTTTGCAGTTTTATCATTATTACTACAAAAACATAACATTCAATGACAAATCGAAGTCACTTTAGCCTAATGCAATGGCCTATCCCCTGGAGTGTGTATGAGATGATGTTGTCACCAGTTGTCTTCCAGGTATCATTGATACTCATATCAGTGGTGGAAGATGGGTTCTTGGGGTGATGCTTCCACCAACAGTGGTGGACAGTAACGAGTCAGAGATCAGCTGGTTTGGAGTGCCCCTGGTATTAGCTGCCTTAGTTTTCAGGTCCTCACGGACCTTGGCAGCTTCTATCTGTGCCGTGTCACCATCGTGGTTGCAGGCAATCTTGTTGATCACATTCTGGATCTGGAGATCAAATCAGTGACCACAGCACCCTTGCATGATCTGGATCGACGCTGGCTTCACTCCCAGTGAAGAGTAATCTTGTTGGTCCCCCTTCTTGGTGTAGGAATGACACTCAAACCATAGCTTCTGACCTCCTCAAATGCTAGTGGTAATTTCCATGGTGAAGTTATAAGTGAATTCTGACAACTCTGGCTTGTGCATCCAGTTTTATAGGAAAATGGAGTCACTCCAACTCTCCATGGTAAATGCAATTCAAAAGAAACCTTGTTGAGATGGCTTCTTTCAAATATCCTCAGTTGTCCTAACATGTCCAGGTCCTAATGTCACTGGCTTCTTCCACAATTGCAATAAAGATAATCCTTTGATTACAGGATCATTTCCAACTACATAAAGCAATTTACTTGGCTGATCTGGCACAAAGAACATTAATTGCAATTAGGGTAATATATATCTTGAATTCATGTTCATGAAGTTAAAAAAACGTTTCTTAGAAAGACATACAAATAATCCAGAAGCTACGGACAGGGGGCAAATGTCCAGATTTTTAATAAGGCAAGGGGCTAATGTCGGGGGGGGGGGGGCAAGTGACAAAGGGGCAAATGTCCGGAAGGGGAGCAAATGACCTGGACCCGATATAAATAGGTGAAACTGTTCAAAACTCAGATTAATGACCCAACTGTCCAGGGCTGTCCAAAATGTCTGGTTTTGTTAGCAAAAATCCAGGAGAGGTGTCGCAGCAGAAAGTACATATGAAATGGCTGGATGCCATTTTAAAGTTTTTTATGGCAAATCTGATATATATATATATATAAATATATATATATATATATATATATATATATATATATATATATATATATATATATATATATATATATATATATATATATATATATATATATATATTGTGTGTGTGTGTGTGTGTGTGTGTGTGTGTGTGTGTGTGTGTGTGTGTTGTGTGTGTGTGTGCATTTAACGAACAATAATTTTTTAATCATATCTAATTAAATATGATTGTGCACACGTGTGTTAAAACGAATCGGATTTGAATTTTTCTTTTGGAATTGATTTTTTGCAAGGCGGAATTAGAACTGATTTTTTGGAATTGACAAAACAGAATTGACCCCATGCCTGATATACTTCCTTCATATGTATAGCTTGTACTAATACTATTGTGGGTTGCCGACAGTTGCCCCCTCCCCCCACGATATTCATTACAGTGTTATCTGTCGACTTAGAATAAAATGTAATTAATACATATCTATGAACTTCCGGTTTTTACATGTGGGGTTTAATCTGATCAATAATTAATTTTATATAATTTTGCCTTATTGTCAAGTCACAAGAATTCAGACAGAAATTGTAAAGTGTCATTATAGAAAGCAGACATGTAATCTGACAGTGTTAAACTGGGTAAATGACGATGCCTTAGTTAGCTTCCTTTCCAGCTAGACATTGCATGGGTGAAATGCATTTTACTTAAATATTTTTAAAACGTTTGTAACTGCATTTTCACGTAATCACAATGAAATTATTTGTATATTTTAAATATTTCCATAAAGAATTTGAAATGTAAACAGCAACAGTAGGCTTCTGCTTAGCCTTACGCTTACCGCTTGCTCTCTAGGCATTTAGAACACAGGAGTATGAGACTTATTATGACGGTCAATAAATAATATCAAATTATTTTCTTGAACAATTTTGCCTAGTACATACGACATGGCCCATGTTATAAGGCTGCAGTATTTCCTGTAGCACTTACTGAGTTATTGTTATTGTTTTGAATACGGCCACGTATTGACGGTACGTCTGATCACGTCGAAAATAAATCGGCGGATTGGAAAACACTCGTAATTATATCAAACTATTAACACTTACTCGCAATTTATTGTATTCATACATTTCGATTTACTGTGGGTCATATATATGCTGACGTTGAAGCACATCTGTGCTTATTGGGGTGGAACTATATTGTAATCGTAGTGATAAGTCACAATGGTAACGGTAATCCAATTTACTAACCTGGTTTCGGCTCGTCGCTTCCTACGCATCGCTCTGCCCTTTCATATCTGATTTCCTTGTCGCAGAATAGTCTGTAGATGCATGGTCATATGCGAAAAAAAAGGTCTAAGATGGAACGGTGTCTTTGACCAAGAATGACATCTTGATGCTCACCATTTGTCGTTTGATATTATATTTCCAGCACTGTCTTCTAGAGGTCCAACCTTGTCTTGTACGTTTTGTTTACTCCTGACATATGCATAAAAACTGTTGCTGTCATTTTTCATGTTACATGCTAGTTTTTGCTCATAGCTTCTTTTAGATTGTCTGATTTCAGTTGTAGCTGCATGAAGTACCTCTTTGTATTTTGCATAGTCTTCGTCCTTTCTGGTACGCCTATAAACCCTCCACATAGTTTGTTTTAGCATTATTTTTCTAATAGCCTCTTTTGACAAGTGTTTCTTTCTACACTGTTTTCCTTGCTTTTGGAAGGGAACAAATTTATCGATGATACTCTCAATTTCATATTTTAGAATATTCCAACATTCAGTTGCGGTCTTATTCATCAGCATGTTATTCCAATCTAGCTTTGCTAAGTATTTTCTCATATCTTTGTAGTTACCTTTGTGGAAGTTTCTCTTGTACGTTTTCTTATTTTTACTTTCTGATTTTAAATTGATGTCAAAATGTATTTGATTATGGTCACTATTACCCAATGGTTCAAATATTTTTACATTGTCCACTAATTCTTTTTGTGATGACAAAACTATATCTAATACATTTTCTCCCCTGGTTGGTTCTAGTACGTGCTGAGTAAGAAAGCTATCCTGGATTAAAAATAGAAATTGTTGGTCCTCAATCCCTGTGCTCTCTAGAGAATTCCATTGTATGTGTCCATGGTTAAAATCTCCCATTATGATACATTCCCCTTTACTAACTTCCTTTATAGCGTTTTTTATTTTTGTGTTGTCCTTTTCGTTTATGTTTGGACTTCGGTAAACTAATCCAATAGTTAATTTTTAATTTCCTGAAACAATTTTGCACCAAACAGCTTCATCGCAATCTGCTTCCCTTTCTAGTTTTATTTCATAAGCCTGAATAGATTCTTTAACATATAAAATAACTCCCCCGCCCCTTCTTCCTATACGATCTTTCCTAAACATTACATATCCTGTCAGTCCTAATTCAGCATCTGTTATATCTATGTTGGCCCATGATTCAGTTATACCAATTATGTGAGGGTCAATATATTCTACCATAATGTTTAATTCGTTTTTCTTATTTACTATGCTCTTTGCATTTAAACATACGCATCTATAACCTTTTTCAGAGATGTTTTTCGGATGATTTGATATTGGTTTATTTGTGCTAGTGGCCTCTTGTTCTGCTTGAGACACCTCTAGGTAACCCCCCTGCACTTCTAGTTTAAAGAATGTTTACTTCCAAAAATATTTGTCATTGTACCCAAGTCACTATCTACTGCTGCTGAAAGTTTGTCCGCGAATACTGCCGCCCCCTTTCCACTTAAATGAAGCCCATCCTTCATGTACATATCAGCCCTCCCAACAAAACTTCCCCATAACTCCACAAATTCAACTTCCTCTTCCCTACATAGCTTTTGGACTAACATGTTAATTGCCATCCCCCGACAATTTCGATATTTGTGACCCCTCCTGCCCATTACAGGTAAAATCCCTGACAGTATTACCTGCTCAACCCGCGTCTGTTTTAGTGTTCTGACCAACTGCCTATATTTTCTAACTATGGCAATTGTACCCTCCCTCTCTACGTTATTTGTCCCTACGTGTACTAAAACAGATCCACCCTTACCCGAGCCTACGATGTTTTTTACCCTCTCAGTTATCGCCTCTATTTTGGCTCCAGGCAAGCAGACCACCACATCATCTCCCTTGTTTAAGACTCTGTCGGTCTTCCTAACTATCGAATCCCCCACAAACACCCTCGCTCTCTTCCTCATCCTCTCTATCACTACTGCAGAATAACTCTTCCGTTCGATCCCCTCCATCACATTATGTCCTGACCCCTTCGCTCCTGTCTCCCCCACTTCCTTCTCCTTCCCTCCTGTCTCCCCTACTCCCCTCTCCTTCACTCCGGTTGTCTTCCCTCCCGTTCCTTTCCTTCCCGTCTCCTTCCCTCCTGTCTCCCCTACTCCCCTCTCCTTCACTCCGGTTGTCTTCCCTCCCGTTCCTTTCCTTCCCGTCTCCTTACGTCCTGTCTCCCTACGACCTGTCACCTTCCCTCCTCTCAGCTTCCTCCCAGGCTGTGGTGATCTCTCCCTAGCATCTCTTGTGTCTTTCCCCACTTTATCATCTACTGTTCCCCCACCGGAACTACTGGCACAACCCCCCTGTTCCCTTCCCACCATTGCCACAACGAGCAGCCTCAGCTCTTCCAACTCCACCTCTAGTTCCTTCATCTTCGTACATCCCCTACACTCAAAACTAAAACTATCTGCCTGGACCTCAGCCCAGGACTTCTCGCACCCAGACTTGACGAAGTCCACCCAGTTACTGCAACTGCCACAAATTAAGTACCTTGTGGCCTTTAACTGCCGTTTGCACGGCGCCATCATACAATTTAGTTTTAATTAGTTTGCTACGTTAGCCTTGAATAAGGCTGTTTTTGTGATCAAAAGAACACTTTAGTCTAATATACTTGCTAACTGTGTCTTCTATTAACCTCGCATGAGAAAAAAAACCTGCCACCTAGCGAATACGGAGAACACTGTGTAACAAAACAACGAAGTCAGTGTGTACTAATTTACGCTAAAATCCTGCTGTTAATTCCTTTTTACCGAAAACGTTTACTACCACTATGTCAGATATTACCTTATGTATGTAATTTAAGTAAATAAATGCAGAAGTTTTCTTAGTACGTGCAGAAGGTTTTTAGTACATTGCAACAATAAAAACAAAACAACAAACTACCAAGACAACAATAGAATCCCCCTTTCAAGAGCATAAAAATGTGCAAATCAGTTGACACTGATGAATATACATGATTGTATATAATATCTAAATATACACTGTCAATCTCTTCAGATAAATCTTAAAGGGAAATGTAAAACCAAGCTCAAATCGTCTTCAAGTTACCAAAGGAATGTTTCTTCCCCCTCGTGAAGGCGGGAAGTTGTGGTTGTTGTTCCTGAGAACAGCATGGAGGCATTTGTTAACAAACAAAGAAACTGCATAGTCTCTCATTTTACATTCACCCGTATAGCAGACAAGAGTGATGCTTTCAAGTTCTTTGTTGAGACGAAGAAGGAGCCTACTGCTGACTTTGTCCATGTGTAGAAGCTGCCCTGACGTCTTGAAAACACATTTCATGATTTCTACTGCACAGACAAGTTGTGTACTTGGAATAACAAGTACTTCGTTTGCATATTCCAGCTGTTTCTTCTGTAGTCAAACTTCAGTAGATGTGCCTGTCAACGAGCCAGTCAGGGATTGTCTGCATTGTTGACATGCTTTTTTGCAGCTTTCTTACCATGTACCCTGCAATAGCCCTTTGTTGTTTGACTGCAACATTTTCCTTCTTTTTCTTTCTGGGCGTATCTTTGTGCAGAAGTACACACACGGAAATAAAAATAAGAGACAACGAAGTGAAGTAAAACAAATAAAAACAAGACAACACAGGGCCACTAAAATGCTGCCTGAACTGACCGGCCGATAATTCAATGCTGACTGGAACAAACAAGCAAAAATAAGAGAACGATTAAAAATATAACATGTCAACAGAAATTATTACAAGAGTGACACCATTCATTAGCAGATATTAATGTGTGACAACAGTGAAATTGTGATATTCTTACACACTTGTCTGATCTCCACTATTGTTTCGTGGCAGTTCAGGCATAGGGGCTGCTTCCGTCACTTGCTTGGTGAGGGTGCGGTGAACATGATCTTAACTTAACTGACACATCAAACTGTGTAGGGACAGCACTCCAAATCAAAGAGCTCTTCTCTGGACATTCATGAACTGCGAGTCTTCAAATTGGTCCTGGCAGAGGCGGCAGCTCTTGTTTAGATATTCTGAAGATTTACCCAGAAGATCTTCTTGGCTGCTGAAATGCACCCATTTTCTAAATCAGCACAAAAATAAAACAATATTTGTAACTACACTGTACACTTCGTTCATAATCTAAAATCGGCAGTAAATAAGTAAATAAATGGTTACACTTTTTAACTGAAGAAAAACATAAACATCTTCTGTCATGATAGGTTGGATGTAAATTAGAATTCAACTATTCATTGCCTCAAGCTAGGTAATCTCAGCATGTAACATTACTGATTTACAATCGAGTCAGCCATAGTCAGGATACATCTAATTCAGTAACAGCATGCATTTCTCAAATGATTGTTGGAAGAGAGTGTTTTTACCTGAGCAAAAGCATGGTAAGGTGTTACAAATCGTGGACACATGCACCAAAATATTTTTTTTGTATTTCCTTTTGAAACTGGTGTTTTTCTAGGATAACATATGTTTAGGATTCACTAAGCCTGATACAACCACGTGACCTTTACATATTTTTTATATTAAAAAAAGTGTTAACGTGCGTTATTTTTGACGGACAAAAATGGAAGAAAAGTATGTTTTCAACACACTTGATCAATTGTTATTGACAAAAATGCTTAAAATTACAGTGTAAGGTAAAGTACTCGATAACATTACACTATTTATATGACAAAGTTGTACATTACTGACATTGTATACAACACTCGCCGTCACCCATATCAAGTGCTACAGCAAGATTGTGGTAATAACTGAAAATGTAACTTCACAGGATTATTTTCCTGCTTTAAATAAATTAGGATGCTACCTAGCACTTTAACTGGCTAGTGGACATAATTATCTGTAATATGGATGTTTTGAGCTGTTCTGTTTGCTTATTAAGCTAAACGCACGTGCGTTATATTTGACAGACAATGTATCTATATAAAAAAATAAACAAACAAAATGTGCAATACAAATGCAGACTTTATTTATTTTAGCAAATGTTTGTACCGACACATAGCGCAGTTTAATTGAAACAAAGGAGAGTATGTCCGTCAACCCATCGACGAATGTTAACAGTGTCTGTCAATTTAAAACGCACGTGCATAAAATCTGTCAAATTCTCACGAATATAGCCGTACACATTTCTTTACTGAAGGCGTATTTTCACTTATAGGTCATTGTAACTCTTTGTATGGACAACGGATACATTTGTTACGAAGTCTTCCATATAGTATCACTTTTATATCACCAAAGACGAACGTGCGTTAGATTGTAACAAATGCATAAACTTTGACAGACACATGTTTTAGATGTGATAAATCTCTGCTAAAAGTAAGGTGCTTAATAAATTCGATTTTTTTTGCTAGTCTCATTTCAAATAAATATTGCGAAAAACCAAACCTACCTAGTATCCACTGCAACATCCTAGCTCGTTTGTGCAACCTTTGAATATAGTTTTTCAGACAAACAATTAAATTAGTTAATGTTTGTTCAAGCATAAACTGAAGTGATAATCGAAATTCTAAAAAATTGCGATTTTCTTTATTGGTGTATTTTGTAAATTTGTCATGTGATCGGCCAGAGGATGGAAATCACGCCCATGATCAGCATTGACCCACACAGTGTTTACCATTTTGGATATCCAATATTTTGGTCCAGATCTATCTTCTAAGGACTAAAATCAATTCTTTCGATGATTTGAACAAAAATAGGCATTTTTATTAAACAGACTGCGCACATTACTTAAGCTAGTCACACACTACACACCTGGACATAAGTGAACCGGATTCTCGATGGGCTGAACCATTTAACGAATCAGCGTTAACTAGCCTAACTTACACGGCTTTCTGTCGACGTCCTTACTTGTATTTTTGTATCTCAATGTGTTCATTACATCATTCCAAATCACTTCCGGTACAAAAGGGGCATATCATGGTATAACATGATGCTTTTTATGGCACTTTTCCAACCTTTATGCCAATATTCCCCATATCTTGAAAATTACACCACATAGAGCCGTAAGTGTACTATCAAAATACAGGTTTTCGGGGGCAACGATTTAAAATATTTTAGTTTTGACCTCTTCCGACATTCATATCTGCCATATTTAAAGATGATTGTCGTTAAAACTAATTTTCCAAACATCTTAAAAACTACATCACCTAGAGCCGTAAGTGTATTGTCAAAACACAGGTTTTCGGTGGCAACAAATTCAAATATTTTACTTTTGACCTTCTCCAGCATTTATATTTGCCGTGTTTACAGATGACGGATACGACTGTCGTAGTAGCTCAAAAATAATCTATTTTAAATCATCGCATCGAAAAACAATTTATTGACACCGCAAATAAGGCTCTAGTTTAAGTTATTCTTATGATATGGGAACATTTGTTTTGACCTTGAATGCCGGAGAAAGTCAAAAGGAAAATAAATAAAATCGTTGGCCGCGAAAACCTAAATATCTTTAAAAATGCGACGTATGTGGTAACATTTGTTATGGTTATATAGCCAGATACCATAGTTAATATATTATCTAAGTGTTTGCTAAGTTTCATGTTGTCATCGTAATTAGTTTATATATCTGCCGTACTGTGTCTGGCCAACCACTAGGTGGCGCTGTAGGTTGGATCCGTACTATATCAGTACACATTTAGGTTCCCAAAGTTATGTGTATGCAGTGTCAAAATTGTATGCGCAAGTGCACACTCTTTCTACTTATCCACCCAACTATTGTTGGGAACACATTTGAAAGATGACGTAGGGTGTTTGAAAGCATCATTATTGTGACAGGACTGAAGTAGAATTCTACGTCTAAGTACGTGAGCGATTTTGGCACCGATTTGTTGTCGTTTAGACAAATATCTTGTCTACACATTGCAACTTGGATCTTGACTCTGTACCCTCCCGCTTTGATGGAAACTATTGATATTTGCACTTGCTGCCAGCCGCTTATTATAGACTTAGTTAGGTCACCACTACCAGTAGTGCGTACATGGAGGGGGCGGTGGGGGTCGGACCCGATGCATCCGGTGTGCGTGCGTTGGAGGAGGCGCGTTTCCACATTTGTTTACGTAAGTAAATAATAGATGATCCCTCAGCAGGACTCGGTCAGACAAAGAGGGCAGGCAGTCCGTAAATGAACATCTTTCATGATTCGTGTGAATAGCAATAATAAAAGTTTTTCATACACCTAGAAAATAATACTTAGAATTTTAAACGGGATATGCAGTACTCAGTTGCTTCACCAATTGATAATATAGAAAATATATAATGTCAAATATATATATATATATAATATATAGAAAATAAATAATGTCAATATATATATATATATATATAAACATATATATATATATGTGTGTGTGTGTGTATACATTTTTTAATGTTGCGTTGGCATAACAATACCCATATAACCAATATATTTGCTTGTAGTTAGTGTACCAGTGACTAAAGTGCCCCCCCCCCGCAACATATACATCATTAATTTTGAAAGGGTATAGGTGAGACGATTTGTCCAAATTGGAACAAAGGGTATGTGTTACAATTTCAATCATTTTTAAGTACGTACATTTTTCGTCAAGATCCGAATTTGGCCGAAAGGCCTACTTTGAGACACCACAAATATCAAACAACACAACCTGAACTCTAAAAACTTTTGTTTTTATATTCAGTATACATATAGACCACACCCAATTTTTTTCAAGCCTGTAAGATCAACATACAATTCACAATTTTATTTTGAAAATGTAAATTTCCTTAATTTGTGCTGATGGGTCAAAACACGTCAAAATTTATAACTCTGACATTTCATAACTTTTGACATAATTGAGGTACAGGGATAATTTTTGTATCTGTGGAATGGTATAACTTTCATCAATACATTTTAAATATACAGAGCTTGGGTTCTTTAAGGTTATCCTTGACTTTTACAGGCAATAAAGGGCAACATATCGCAATTACACAAACGTTTCCCTCAAATAAAACAATGTGCCGAATAGTGTTCATGATGCCAAAACTGCTATTTTGTGTAGCTACTTGCACACAAAAACATTAGGGAGATAAATTACTAAGAGCTATTCAGATGTAACATCATATCTATCATTTCAGACTCTTTGTGACTGTCAGTCAAGAGAGGATTTACAGACTCGTGATTTTCTCATAATCTGTTGAAATTTACTTCACAGCTGGCATGGACTACACACGACCGTACTGGTCATTCTCTACTTAAAATAACATTGTTTGTGAGCCCTTAACATTATACATAAGCAAACAATAATAAACAGACATAAAAAGCATTGGACACATATATATCATTTATTAAATATGTTTATTAGTATAACAAATACACTTGGTCAAATGCAAAAACAGTGTTTTTTAATTGTTAAACACATCTAAGTTCTAATACAAATACATTTCCTTCCCAAGTATGCTTTTCATAATTAACATATCTGCTGTTCTACTTCTTTTGTCTTCTTTGTCATCCAAATTCCTTGTTTTGTCTACTGTGTACTATTACAATTTAGAACTATTACAAGACCTGGTTGCATTTGACAAACATCAACTGTTGAAAGTGGCCGTCACTCAAGTTGCACCAGTCAGCCAGGACGGAAGATTTTCACATCACCAAACCAACATAAAGCTCCAACTAAAAAAAAGTGGAAATCAAAATTAACTATCAAGCAAACTGGCAATCAGGGATTTGAAGTGCAGCTTATGAAACGGAATAAAGTAAAGTGACAGTTGACTTGTTTATTATTTTACAATTCACTGAATCAGCCAATATATCAATATACAATTACTACAGTATGATAAAATAACAAATTGCCTGTACAGTCAAACAAATACTACGTGCATAAACAGATTAAAACTTAAGTTAATATAAACAAAGTTGCATTATTCCATTTAATCTAAATATGCATGGGTATTCTGCCCGAGAAAAGAATGTCAGTGTTCATTTAATAATATACCAATAAACAAAACAGAGTTTATGCGGGTCACCATGAAAATATTATCGCTAAAGCATGTATAATTGCATCCTAACTTCGTGCATAGGCCATCGCGCAATATCGTGGCAACTCGGTATTGCAACGCAACGAGAAACAACCTGGTCACGTGATCAACGTTTTTGTCTCAGCAGAAACTAACACTAAATAAGATATGTTAATAATTCAAATGCTTCGTATATATTTGGGACACAAACTGTTGGTATTGTTGGGTAGACAGGTTGCCTAAAAAGAAAAAAAACGTTCGCATCTTATGGGGGACCGATTCCGTGAAAGGCGGACGCGTGGCCAGGCCCTTGGCATTGCCATTGGCTTCGACTCAACTATTTGATGCTAAATGTTGAGTCGTATTATCATTAAACTAATCAAATATTACTTCACAAAATGAAAATATACAATAACTTACCTTTCTGTGTGAAGTTAAAATTTTCTGAGCGACGTTCTGCGAAGCAGATGAGTCCAACATCTCACAGCGCGGACACGGACACGGCCACGGACACACCTTCGCAGCCATGTTTTCGAAACTCGCTGGCATTTATTGGTGGGGGGAACTTTGACCGGCCAGCGGAGGGAAGCCATTGTTTTATTACAAATTAAACAAAGTTTTTTTTAAAAAGAATAGATGCTGGCCTATTTAATGATATATTGCATGTTGAGAAATAATTTTGTGGTTCATGTCAAACGACAAAAAGAAAATTTCGTCATCGAAAAATGTAATCTTCGCGGGATTTGTGTTTTGAACAAAAAATATATGTATCGATGGCTGAACATCTCCCCTTTGACCTCAGCATAAATTCAGCGTCACCCGAGGTTATGCTTTCCTCCGCGAAGCGACGAAATATGGTGGCGTGCAAATGTAGGCGACGCGAATTCGGAACATCGCTTTTCGCCTCCACCAACCCGTCACTTTCAAAAATTCGTCAACAAATAAGTAAGCCTTTTTAAACAATTGATCATCACTGAACAACAGAGGAAATATACCAACATTTATTGAGGCAAAATTTGTAGCTCAAAATGGTATCAGTGATTTTATATTGATTTTTGAACATCACCCAAAACCGGCCTTCTGCAGCAGTTTTCGCCAGCCGCGACAGCCACTTTGCTTTGGAATACCTAATATATATATTGACATTATTTAATTTCTATATTATCAATTGGTGAAGCAACTGAGCATTGCATATCCCGTTTTAAATTGTTAGTATTATTTTCTAGGTGTATGAAACACTTTTATTATCGTTGTTCACAGGATACATGAAAGATGTTCATTTACAAACGGCCTGTCCTCTGGCTCTGTGTCTGATCGAGTCCTGCTGAGGGATCATCTATTATTTACTTACGTAAACAAATGTACAAACACGCGCCTCCTCCAACGCACGCACACCGGATCCGACTCCTACCGCCCCCGTCCACGTACGCAGTACTGGTAGTTGTGACCTAACTAAGTCTATAATAAGCGGCTGGCAGCAAGTGCAAATATCAATAGTTTCCATCAAAGCGGGAGGGTACTGAGTCAAGATCCAAGTTCCAAAGTGTTTATCTAAACGACAACAAATCGGTGCCAAAATCTGTCACGTACGTAGACGTAGATCTCTACTTCAGTCATGTCACAACAATGATGCTTTCAAATACCCTTCGACATCTTACAGAAAGAGTGTGCACTTGTGCATACAATTTTGACACTGCATGCATAATAATTATGCTACTTGGGACCCTGAATGCGTTCTGATAGTGCGGATCCAACCTACAGCGCCACCTAGTGATTGGCCAGACACAGTACGGCAGATATGTAAACTAATTACGATGACAACATGAAACTTAGCAAACACTCAGATAATATATTAACTATGACATATGGCTATATAACCATAACAAATGTTACCATTATACGTCGCATTTTAAAAGATATATAGGTTTTCGCGGGCAACGATTTTATATATATATTACTTTTGACTTTCTCCGACATTCAAAGTCAAAACAAATGTTCCCATATGATAAGAATAACTGCTACTAGAGCCTTATTTGTAGTATCAATAAATTGTTTTCGATGCGATGATTTAAAATAGATTACTTTTGAGCTACTACGACAGTCGTATCCGCCATCTGTAAACACGGCAAATATAAATGCCGGAGAAGGTCAAAAGTAAAATATTTGAATTTGTTGCCACCGAAAACCTGAGTTTTGACAATACACTTACAGCTCTAGGTGATGTAGTTTTTAAGAGGTTTGGAAAATTAGTTATAACAATCATCTTTAAATATGGCGGATATGAATGTCGGAAGAGGTCAACACCAAAATATTTTAAATCGTTGCCCCCGTAAACCTGTATTTTGATAGTACACTTACGGCTCTATGTGGTGTAACTTTCAAGATATGGGGAATATTGGCATAAAGGTTGGAAAAGTGCCATAAAAACATTATGTTATACCATGATATGCCCCTTTTGTACCGGAAGTGATTTTAAATGATGTAATGAACACATTGAGATACAAAAATACAAGTAGGCCTAAGGACGTCGACAGAAAGCCGTGTAAGTTAGGCTAGTTAACGCTGATTCGTTAAATGGTTCAGCCTATCGAGAATCCGGTTCACTTATGTCCAGGTGTGTAGTGTGTGATTAGCTTCAGTAATGTGCGCAGTCTGTTTAATAAAAAATAATTTATTTTAGTTCTTAGATGATAGAACTGGACCAAAATAGTGGATATCCAAAATGGTAAACACTGTGTGGGTTAATGCCGATCATGGGCGTGATTTCCATCCTCTGGCCGATCACATGACAAAGTTACAAAAATTCACTAAGGAAGAAAATCGTGATTTTTCAGCATTTCGATTATCTCTTCAGTTTATGCTTGAACAAGCATTAACTAATTTAATTGTCTGATGATTTCAGAAAAACTACATTCAAAAGTTGCACAAACGAGCTAGCATGTTGCAGTGGATACTAGGTAGGTTTGATTTTTCGCAAAATTTTGTGAAATGAGACTATCAAAAAAAAAATCGAATTTATTAAGCACCTTACTTTAAGCAGAGCTAGTGTATACCGAGCACTGACCTATATATTATCTGGACTGGCTGCCCTGCCTAAGTAGTGAAGCCGCGGGATGTCATTAGGCTACTCCCAAGGACCCTCATTATCCTGCTGCTTAAGCCCAGCTGCTGTGGATAACTAGAATTTAGTGTTGTGTGTTGCTGTTATTCTTCACCTATTTTTTTATTGTCACGTCATTCTAAATCACAGAAACGATGCAGTATTTGCTACAATCATTATACAATACGTTTATTTTCCAACATAGAAGAACACATTGTGTATAATGAACAGAAGCATACAGTGTCACAAATGAAGACTGGTGAAATATCTTGTGCATCTGTATGCACCGGTACAACACTTACTCCACCTGTAGTAGATAACAACACTAACTAGTATGCAATGTTTGCACTGTTATTAGTATATAAAACACTAAATCATATGGAAACAGACTACACTAAAATGATTACTGATGTTTGAAGAGTATCAGTTTGGACAACTGCTTGCGAACTTTGTCACCAACGGCTTCCTCGTTTATTCTGCTGCCAAGATGATGGAGCCGTATTAATGTGAAGCATGCTGAGACGACTTTCACAAGGGCATGAACATGATTTTCATCAGCTGCTGTATCGAACATGTGGCTCGACAGTGACATGAATACTGTGGTGGTGGACATATTAGCGAGGACAGCTGATGAAATAATATGTTCCAGACATTTACCACGAGGAAGCTTTCCGCATGTTGCCTTTAACATAAACATAACACATTTCTCTGTTTCCTGACAGACTAACACTACACTTTCGGACGGCTTCACCAGTCCCCCTCGGTTTTTCTGTCCCAGGAAGGGATGTAGGGTCTCGTCTGCTCCCGCCTCTAGGGCCTCAACACACACTGGGCATGTTATCCGTTTTTTGACCATTCGGACAACATAACCGGCAATGTAGTGAAGTACAGCTGACTTGTACGCAGATGTAGTTGCAATGTTGGGGACATCTGCATAATCATGATCTTCTTGAATAGGCTGTCGCTCAAGAAGATCGTACTTTTTCATGATGTGGATGTCAGTGACTGATTCTGTGTCTGGCATGACACTTAATATGTGTGTGCTGTCTTGGATGATGCAGTTTCCAGTGTTTTTGATGCTGTGTCGCATGAGCAGACGTTTATAGGCTGCCTTGAACTGTAGCACAGTAGGGTTATTGTTGTAGCCACCTCGAGCACGAACTGAAGAAAAGAAAAGTTCAAGGTGGTCCTGACTGAATTTGTATGTAGTCAAATATTGCATGGGAGGGTCATCACATGCCACAAGTGTGTCGAAGATGGCCTTCACGCTGTGAAGGCACACAAGAAATCCAACAAATCCAGTCCTCCGTTTTCCCTCTGTAACTTGTCTTCCGTCTGTGTCTTTCAGCTGTCTGATGTATTTGTCTGCATTGTCGAGCGCTTTCTGCCAGCGATCTCGATTGATTTTGCGCATCGGTGCTTTAAAGCCGGTGCCGAATGGGTTACGTGAATTCAACACGTCGAAAAGCTCATCGAAGATCCGCAGGAACTTCACTGTAGCGGCGCTGTCAGAAAACTGCGGCAGTGCAAGGACAGTATCACTGTACTCAAGAGCATCTGCAACACTAGCACTTAAAGCCTGTGCCGCAAGGTTTACCTTCATCTTCTGCTTGCGCCATTGTATGTGGGATTTCTTTAAGCGATTCCCCAAACGAAGACCTTCTTCTTCTTGCAGCGTGTTGAGGCTTTCAATAAATCCCCAAGAAATACGTCCACCTTCAGCATCGAACAAGACGCCACGGTCGGCCAGAGTATTTCTGACAAGTTTAAGCATATGGCATGCATCAAGAAGAATGTTAACACGAATGGACGTGTCAGACGGGTGTGGGAATGAAGTTTGGAAAGTTGATGTGTTGAGAGAAAGGTCGGCTCCAAGGTCCTTAAGCATGCTAAAATGGCATGATGGGCCGTCGCATGTCAGTGACACAACTTGGACCCCTGTAGCATGTAGTCTGTGCAGACATTCGCGAATAACGTTGGCTCTTTCAGAACCAGACATGCCATCCACTAAAAAGTATGCAACCGGGATCTTCCATGATGCATTGACTGATACAACCATCAGGACTAGAGCATCTTTTGCCATCGGAGCAGAATCATCCTGTTGGCCATTTCCAACATCCACAAAACCATGGTACTCGCCGTCGGCAAACTGAATATGCTTCCTGATGGCCATCTCATCCAGTATGAGTGCGCAGATGGTACGTCGATTCTTAGCAGTGTCAACTTTCACCTATGCCGCTAACGCAGCAAATGCGCACCGTGTGTAGCCAGGGTCTCCGTTTATCTTTGAATACCATGTGCGAATGTGCCTTGGGTGTGGCAATGCCAGGTCGAACGTTTGTCGAACAAAGTCATATGCTTTTGACGAATAGAAATGAAGCGTCAAAGCAAATGCTTTTAGTTCTTCGTGGTATGCTTCCCCCCTGCATGGTCGTCTTCCAGCGAGAATTCGTTTCATGATCTGCTGTGGAACACCACTAAAGCTAGCCTCAAGAACATCTGCACATGATGATGACACAAGATTGTTCGTCTTCAGGTCATCAATGATGTTGTTTAGGTGAACCACTCTTTTATGCAGTCGTCTTCGTTTCTGCTGCTGCGTTCTAATGCTGGTTTTGACTAAATGCAGCTTACCAATTGCACTGTCAAGCCTGCGCTTAAGTTTTCGCGGCGAATCGGAAACAGCATACGAGTGGTCATTGGTGGCGTGTATAGCTGGACGAATTGTGGTGACAGGGACACTTATTATGGTGGACTCCATGACTGCAGCACCCACAGTACAGACTGGTTCAGTACGATCATCTTGGCCATGATCAATGAGTGAAGCACGTGTTGATGTAGCAGTGACACGCTTTGTTGCTGGTTTCTACAATAATTGAAAATAGCATAATTATAAGATATATATATATATATATATATATATATATATATATATATATATATATATATATATATATATATATATATATATATATGTATATAGCGTGTAATATATATATATATATATATTTTATATATATATAATATATAAATTAACTTTTCCACCCACATGAACACCCCACCCAACACCCCCCTCCCACCAACACACATCCACCTATTGACTGATTATATCTGACACTAGCCCTAACCCTATATGTTATGCAAATCTTAACAAACTTTATCTGTAAACAAAATAATGTAATATGCATGTTGAGAAAGGTAACTAGCACTAGTGATTGAAGGATTTATACAAATTGTTCGAACTATCAAGTGAAAGTATCCTACCTTCTGTAGATGCTCTGGGAATGCAAAAATGGTAGGAATTGCATCATTGTAAAGACGAACGATCTTTCCAGTGCCAATGAAGCTTTCTGGTGTGAAATGAGCAGAACACAGACGGGATCTGATGGATGGTGTCCAGTTTTCACGTCTAACATTGGCCGTCCACTGCTTAACCCGTTCTGGATTGGAGTGAGGGAACCTGTGAATATAATCATACAACTTTATACAGAACAATGAACACACCATATAATCCAAGCTTAATTTGTTTTATAAAAAAATTAAATATGTGGTCGCTTAAACAGGCTTGACTGTATTTTAATCATGCAAGAAAGACACATGCAAACTGAAACATACAGACATTTTTATTAATATAGTAGACACATCAAAGAGTGGTTACTACTTGCATGCAGTGAACTAGCATAACGTATACCATTTCTGAAATGACTAATCATCACATTGAAGAATGTTGCAGCTGCTGCACCAATGTTATCAAAACGATTACTTCTTGATAACATTGAAACGTTGTCTTATAAAACATTTTACTGCAATGAATAAAGTATTGCTGTTGTAACAAACAGCAAAGAATTAAAGGACATATACAAAGGTTTTCATTGGCTAACTGATACGTAGCTAGTTAGGGGTTAAATATATAAAACATTACATTTTACAAACAACTAAAATGAAAACTTATTAAAAAGTTTTAATTAACCATTAGCGGTAAACATTTATTGTTCTGCCTTTTAATACTGTAAAATGACCTATTTATATATATATATATATATATATATATATATATATATATATATATATATATATATATATATATATATGTGTTGAAAAACAGGAATATTTTATTTTATCACCAAGTCATGTATGTATCTTTAAAAGATTTGCATGTTCATGGCGATAAAATAAAATATTATTTTTTCAACATATATATATATATATATATATATATATATATATATATATATATATATATATATATATATATATATATATATATATATTGAAAAACAGGAATATATTATTTTTATTTTTACTTTAAAGTGATTGTATAGAAATTATAAATGGTTAATTGAACGATATTGAATATAGTATTTAAAATTTTTCAATATTTATAAAATCTTGGTTTGCAAATCTTTTTAAAGATGCATGACTTGGTGATAAAATAAAATATTCCTGTTTTTCAACATAATATATATATATATATATATACAGGTTGAAAAACAGGAATATTTATATATATGTTGAAAAACAGGAATATTTTATTTTATCACCAAGTCATGTATGTATCTTTAAAAAGATTTGCAAACCAAGATTTTATAAATATTGAAAAATTTTAAATATGAAACAGTGTTGCAATATTCAATATTGTTCAATTAACCATTTATAATTTGTATACAATCACTTTAAAGTAATAAATGCTAAGACAGCTGATAGGGTCTACCTAGCACCTTCTACACTAACTGTACACCATGTTTACTTGGCCATTACTACAGCAGGTAGTTAGAAGTAAGATGGACACAGACCAACAGATCACCTTCTCTTTCAACTACTTAACCTAGTCTTTCAGGCTGAGCTCTACGAGAATGCACAAGCTGATATGAACAACAGAAGTAATCTGCAATCGCTCTGTGATATACCCATTCAGTGACCATTGAGGATGTCGTCCAATGGGGGCTTCCTCTGACCACATTCCTACAGTCCAAACAGTGTAACCTCTGCCAAAGAGGCATACAATACAATCGCCCTGCTGCAGTAGGAAAGTGCCAATGCAGAAGTATGGAATGCATTTTTTGACAGTGCTGTAGAGCTAACGGGGATATTTGGATTGAGGCGAGCAAGCCCCTCGATGGTAGAATGAGAACGTACCCACTGATATAACTGACACGCCAAGCCAGTATTTGATGAGGGCAATGTATCATTCAAAGATTTTAAATGATATTGTATTACATGTACATGCATAGCAATAGTTCTTCACTAGCTGTTATAATTAATTGTGCTATTACATAGTAAACATGTCATTGATGTATAACACTATGAATACTAATACGCACCAGATTGCAAATTAGTTTGCTTTTAAAAAATGTACAACCAGACCGTCTTACATTTGTGTTTCCACATGAATGTATGCCTAGCTACACTCGTGGATGTAATAGTTGGTGTGTTAATTTTAGTAAAATTTCAATAATATTTGAACTGCATTAAAAATATGTAGTGAATTTGTTTTTATTTTATTGAAATTGGAGTCAGGTGAAGCAAAAATTACCTAAATGTGATTTTTAAACTGCTGATTAAAGGGATATGCGACAGCTGGATAGAATTTTTTTGCATAGTTACTACAATTTTACATGCCCAAAATGTAGATTGGTTTTTCTGAGTGAAATAAATTTATGCCAGACCCTCGTTTCCATGGCAACAACCAAAATGGCCTATGTATCAAAGTTTTATTGCCCCTCTAAAAAATTACAACACATCAGAATATTTTCCCCCTAATTTTCAAAGATATATTGTAAATTTTTTCAACACATTTTATTTGTTAACCCGCTAAATTTTACAAAAAAATATTTGATTACATGGTAGATGCAAGCTATATCCATGAGTAAAACTAATTTAGAAGTATGTCAATAAAGTTAACATTATTTATAGTAAACTTACAATGATATCGGAATACGAATGAAGCACATTTTAGTAACATATTAAAAAAAACATAATTGCACCTGCCATATCTCCCCTTAACATAACACACAAAACACTTTTCTATTACAGAAAGTATTGCCACGCTGGAAATATCCCACAACATACTTGACAATACTGGCCACCATTGATCAATGGTTATGGTAGCATATTTCACTCATGTAAAATAGCCTGAGCTTTTTGGTTTCGCTTGTGTGTAACCTGCATAAGTCGTCTAGTTTCAAATTTAAAGTAATAATGCAGGCGACATCTTAAGTACAAGTTAACTAATTGCTTAACAACGAAAGAATGTGAAGAACACACTTGTAAGGTGGACAGTGCAACACGATTTGAAACACGTTTTTCTAGTCCTTTTAAAAGACCACTGCTGGCAAGCAGATCACCAATGTATAGTGAAAATATATGTTCCACTTGTTTCAAAATGTGCACAAGTTGTGCTGATGGTGCAGTCAAACCACCAAATGCACCCTTGTCATGACTACGCTTTCAGATGCATGTACATCTGTCCTACTACATTTGTTTCTGTAGTCACCAGTGCCCTCATACAGTGATCACAAGAAAAATCAAAATCATGGATTTTATGCACGAAATATCCACCTATATATGTGAGCACATTGGTAACTGCAGCAGTGCTTTCAAAATCAATATTTGAAATTTCATGTCAGGCTCTGTTGTAAGACGCTTTGCTGATGGATTGCATCCATCACTGTCTGCAGGATCGCTAGATGCTTCATTGGACAGACGTGACAAACTTGTGAGCATGACATCTTCGTCATATTCACAGTTTGCGGATGGAATGCTAGCCAGCATCAGAGCTGAACATAAATTTCTATATGCAAAGCGAAACTCTCGTGCCGAGGGATTGAATCTGTGTCCACCCTTAGATCGAATTTGGGAAAATATGTTTTCAAGACAATCTTGATTTAAGCGGCCAGTAAGAAGAAATTTCAAAGGGCCTTTCTTTACCAAACCATCATAAATAGCGGTAATGACATTAATGTCTTCAATAAGCCCATCAAAACAAGGTGGCCAATATTTTTTACCCTTTACATTTACATACCAACTTTCAGAATCTGCCTTCATGTCTGACAGGACTTTCAGATGCTGAATACTATTTGCGGAAATGGGTGAGGCAGCCTTCTTTCCATAAGATCTCACGTTTAACACATCGAAGGCATCATTGACTTTCTTCACAAAGTCAGCTGTCATGTATGCCTGACACCGCAGTTTGCCAAGGGAGGCCAAGATGTTCATCCCTGCATATACTGTGTTGGAAAACATCTGTGCTGCAAGACAGACCTGTAAACAATTTATACCGTAAAACTTTCATGTGATTAATAAAAAAAATTGCAAAGATTACATATTTGTCCATGACAGTTCCTTATAAATTTACAACATGTTTATAACAAATCACAACTTTATTAAAGGAATATTAATTAATTTAGACATGGGTCATCACACCAATACACACACACACACACACATACATACATATTTAGGTAAATAAACTGACAATGTTCTTACCCTCATCGGTGAGAAGGAATAAATTGCTACAAGTGCTTATCAAATTCAATGGCATATTCAAAGTGTATAGTAAGCAAAGTTTTGTTGATAATCATTAAAAATGTAAAATGAACATCCTATAGCCACAACCTTATCCAATATGTAATGGCAATAACAAGGTTAACATAGATAGTGTATACAATAGCTCTGTTGTTAATTATGCACATTACCTTCATGTCATTGAAGATTATGTCATGTTTCTTCAGCGTGTTTCTGACACTTTTCAATATGTGGGGTGGATCATATAAACCATATATGATTGTCCCATGGCACTAAATTGTATTTGTTTGTACAGTTACTCATAAAATGTATTAACATATGTTTAATGTTATAAGTGTTTACATGTACAACATTAGCCACAACCTTATCCAATATGTAACGGCAATAACAAGGTTAACATAGATAGTGTATACAATAGCTCTGTTGTTAATTATGCACATTACCTTCATGTCATTGAAGATTATGTCATGTTTCTTCAGCGTGTTTCTGACACTTTTCAATATGTGGGGTGGATCATATAAACCATATATGATTGTCCAATGGCACTAAAATGTATTTGTTTGTACAGTTACTCATAAATGTATTAACATATGTTTAATGTTATAAGTGTTTACACATACAACGTTAATGCAATTTACTATGTATTTGCTTACACAACAAAAATGCCAATTATTTACTTATCATATATGACACTCAGCCGAATGGCATGCATATTTACCTCAAAATATGGTTTATCCACTGTGATGCCCAAGTAACGGTACAATGACCGATTGCTCGAACATTGGTCACAGACCATTGCTACTGGTCGCAATTTGATGGCAAGAAGTTTTTCAACTATAATCCTTAGCAATCGATCAAGGTCGGCAGGCGATGCAGCATTTCTGCTAAAATAAAAATTCTGCAATAGTTTGCTTCCAGTTTACAGTCAGACCCCGCACCATGAAAACCAGTGCTTCATTGCAGGGTTGTGCCTGCTTCTTCGGCATCTCCACCAGACCATCAACTGTGTTTCGCGAACGATCATAGCATAGCTGTTGCCGAAGACTCATTTCATCAAAAACAATCACACAGCACTTTGAATGGTCATTAATTACTTTGCTTTTAATTTTTAGAAGATTGAAAATGCTGTCTGGCATTCCACTTGTCACTCAAATGCCTCTGACAAATCGTCGCAACGTGCTTGCCGACGGCATGGAAAACAATTTATTCAACACACGGTATGCCTGGCGACTCCTGAAGTACAAAGCCAGTACAATAGCCTTGTCATGGTATTTCACCGATTCCCTACATTAACATACAACAAATACTTACATCTAAATGTAATTCCTTTCCATGTTTCTATAATTATTTTAAACATCTTACTAAAGTTTGACATGGATTCATTCAGAAAGAGATACATATGTTATACACATTACTTAAGGTACAGTTTGGAATTTTACAATGCACATCAGTATTTAATTACAGACTAATTTTGTGAATACATTTATAAACTACTTTAGACCATTGTAAAATAATCAAGAAAAAAATACCTTTACTGGACCAGATGCAATTCTTTAATTGCGACAAAAAGAAATCGCATGCTGTTTTGCTCATTCCCAAAGATCTGGCCGCATCGGACACACTTTCTGGTGAGATGAGTAATGTTGCAGCGGGTTGCAATGGCCTACTAGTAGTACCTTTATGCCCTTGAAGGCGAACTAGTTCCTGCAAGTCATTGAGATAATTATAACACCAATTTCTAAAATCAAATGCTTATATATGTATACACCACCTGCTGTGTGATTGTATGTGTTGGGAACTAATGAAGTGAAGATTTGTATACTTACAGAATCCACACAATCCACCAGGACACATTCAGCAGTTTTCTTCTCTTTTGCTTCATCTTTACTCCTCGCTCTATAGTAACTGTGATTATTATGTTCATGTACAGCCATACGTACAAGTGGACAGGCTGCGATGCTACATGTTGGCAAAGATCGCTGATGTGGAATTAGTTTCATTGCATTTTCAATTGCACTACGGAAAAGCGTAGGCTCTGCATTCCACGTCAATTTTGTCTTGTCAGGAGTCATGAAAGAATGTATGGTGAAGTGGTCTTGACAGACACAGATGTTTTGCCTCCGATACTCCACAGTAGTTTTTTCAATGTCACATCTTTGAATGTTAAGCAGCCATCGTTTACTTCTATCATAAACATAGTGCCCTACATCAGTGACTGTGCATACATTGTATTTACCAAAAATGCATGACCCCATAAAGACCCTTCATACTGCACATTAACAAACATCAGTCAAAAACATATACAAGTAAACGTAAACAGTAAGTAATGATGACAACATTTAAATTATCACATATATGATTTTATGTAATGTAATAAAATGAAATTGTGGTAATTACAAATTAATGATGGCAAGCAAATAACCAATGTATCGTGAAAATGTATGTTTTACCTGTTTCACCTACAGCCAAGTATGAATTCACCAGACCAGGTATTTAAAAATGAGCAGCAATGGTACATATAATCTTCAATTTTATAAAAACAATTAGTTGAGCCCAGACTATGCACCATATAATTATATTTGCATTTTACAGTAAATTAATTACTAATCTGTGATTGCAACTAACAATCGCAATTTAACCCGACCCTTATACACATCCACAGGCTCAAAACATGTTTAATAAAGCAAGACTCAACAAACAAATTACGTTGAAACTTACCTCTCAGGTTCCTTTGGAAACCTAAAGAAATGGAATCCTGACCCTCGATTGTGGCAGTTGACTACTGTGCAATACGAACCACCGCATGTATCATGTTTGGATGCCATCACTGATGCCTTTCACTCCATGACAAGCGAATGACACTGTGTCAATACTCAACCCATGATACTAGGCTGTACACAGTGTTCTGCAAAGGGTAAACAGATATTAAAATAGTCATAACACCTTTTCAATATAATTTACCAGAGCAACTACACACAGACACGAAAAGTCACAGCTTACACTTGTATTACATTATGTGAATAATACAATGTGCACAAATATACCACATTACGTGAAACTTACCTCTGTTCAATATTACATTTTGAGTAATAATGTAGATTTTCCAAATAATAGAAATGCAGTAATATTAAGGCAAATTATGACATCATCCAGTAAACAAGAATGTGAACATCATAAAGACCCCACAAGTATAATGATATGAATAAGAATATATCTTCAAATTCGAGGCTGTGGATTTTATGATCTGCCCATCTGTAACACACAAATAGTAAAATCAGCTACATGCATAGAAGTATTAAAACAAAATCTCACCTTTGCCCTACCTACCACTAAAAAATGTAAGTAAACAGTAACAAATTAGTTAATAAATTTCAATCACACCAAGTATGTAGCATGAAACTTGCAACTACAGACACATGAAAAATAACATTACATCCTACACTTTACACTTGTATTACATTATGTGAATAATACAAACTGCACAAATATGCCACGTTACATGAAACTTACCTGTGTTCAACATTACATTTTAAAACAGTAGAAAGACCCCATAGGCATGATGCGAATAAAATTCCAGGCTGTAGATTTTATGTTCTGCCCATCTGTAACACACAAATGGTAAAAACACAGCCCTAACTCCTAATGTAAGTAAAACTACATAATTACAACACATAAAGCCTGAATAAGGGATCATTTGAAATAATTAATAGCACATTAAAATATACAAGCTACAGTCATTGTTATTTACCAAAAAATAATGCTTCTCATTCAATATATGATGCTGAATAATAGCAAAATATGTTGCAAGAGACAGAGCGGGACGACTGAGCGATATATCTCCTTCATCACCGGAATGTCACTGTGCACTTGATGGATATGTTTTGCTTAAGCCAGGGTCACCGTAATGAGACACAATGACAACGTCCATGTCATTTCACATGTAGTATTTTGTAATTCTTCTTTAGAAAGCGCCGTTTCCAGAACTATTGCATGTTTAAACGTGTGTGCATGGAAAATTACCGGTGCCATGGGCATAGAGAATATTTACCTAGTTAAGTATCATGACACAAGTTTAACATCCATTCGTTGCACAACGAAATTTCCTACAATTTTCATTTATCTAAAAATTAATCATACTTACCTAAGCCAACTACATTGTAATATATAAATAGAGCAGATAACGGCACAAATAACTTCTGTTAATTTACAACGCACAGAATATTTTCGCAGCCATCGAGTGCACTGTGTCTGTGACTGTGTTGTCTTTGCTCAGCCTTGGAGTTGAACTGACTACTCTGTCTCTGACACAAATGACTGCAACTATGGCAAACATTCAAAATAACTGTATATAATCCTGATAATAAGTATTTGTGATGATATATTAGCCAGTTTACCAGACCGACAGTTACGAAAACCTTTACGTCACTGTACTCTTGTGACATTTGTAAGATTGTTTACCGTGCCCAAATGGCGCTCAAACAAGTTGTAGCTGCCGCCTACGTGGTGGCGCTGAACGTCAATTTACATAATGGTGCTCCCGTGATAATTCGTACAGTAACCTAACTTGATATAGAATAGGTTAGTAATAAAAATATTCGAGAACTGTTTTGTGTATGTGTAGCAGATTGGATGAAACCCAATCGACAGAGGTTTATGTAGATTGCCCTCTCACCCGGAAATGTAACTACAGAGTTAGTGCATGCGGATTAGAACTACCAGACGCGCTGATGAAAGTTGTAGCCTCCCCCTACTTGGTGGCGCTAAACGTAAATTTACAAAATGGCTCCTCAATGTTAATTCGTAGAGTGACGCAGCTTGGTATACATTAGCTCTGATATGTTGCAAGCACTCAAATATGGCGTCGGCAAAGCAAACATAACACACGAATATGTGTACTCTTGCGGCATCATCACTTTTGTGGCTATTTTTCTGAGAAAAACCACGCAGTGTCACGTGCGTCATAATTGACAGACAGTCTGCAGCATTGATTTACTGTCGGCATTTATACTTGTCAGAGACCGGAAAACATAAGAAAACAGTTTCACACAACTAATATTGTATGTGTACAGCAGTAGAGAGCATAATGTTGACGTCCTGCTATATTTTACTAGGAACATTGATAGAGGTCTGACAAATATTGTTTTGACAGACACACTTCATGCACGTGACAAAGACAAATAAAAATATTTTTTTTTACGCATTTCCAAGTAAAAGGTCATGAAATTATGAAGTAAATACATCTCTTTTTACCAACTGCCCCTGTAAAAATGTGCGAAATAAGTGAAAAATAACACTGTTTACAGCTCTCTTGCAACAAAAATAATGGATGCACTGCTATGAATGACCCCCACACAGGTTGAGACCATTGAGTACTTCCACAATATGTAAAAAAATACATTAACATTATTATTAGTACATTTTTTAGACCAGGTACACTTTTTTGATCAAAATAGAAAAAAAAACGTGTTTTGAAAGCGTTGATGGGGGTGTCTTTAAAGTGCTTTAAAATGAAAACTAATTAACATACAGCCATACAACTGATACCATGATGTATCTTAATAATAGGCCTTTCCAACGATGCATAATACTTTCCAATAACATAATTATCTCAAAATGGTCCAGCATAGCTAACATAAGTTATAACAAATGACGCAGTAACTTGTATTGTCGGTTCGCTTGTTGAAAGTCCGGCGTTATTTCTGCATTTAAATTTTGCATTCAAAATCTGCATTTCACGCTGAATACAGTCGTGAAAACATTGTATGAAAGCAGCCAGATGTGTGCGATTTCATGACAGATCTGTCCACTCAGTCTCGGTCTCTATCTCAGTGACAGTGTTCGAGTCATGCAGAAGCGTGCATTCACAGGGCGTAATTAAAATCATCGTGTGATTCGTGTAGTGCCAAGACTATCACAATACAGCCTAATCCAATTAAGAATTACCTTTCGACATGGTTTGGAAATCGAAAGAATGACTTCTCTGAATGTGTTATCTTTGAATTACTGCAATCCGGAGCAGAACACCACGCACTATTATTTTTTCGCCAACTTTGCGTCTGCGTTCTACTCTACCGCATGGTGGCGCTACCCGCAGGCGGCTTCACCAATAGGCTGAGTGGCGCCTCTTTGTTTTCTACCCTCTTTGATATGGGTTACACCCTTGGCTAATTACGACCTGATTACGATTAATTTACTATAACATTAGTTAATTTCGTCATATTTTATGTAACAAGCTTGCAGATCCAGCTTCTTGCGAGCGGTCGATCACTGCAGTTTTGGTGCAATGTTGCATTTACCTGATTCTTTGCAGTGCGACAATATTTTGTAACGATGGCTATTATTGGCTAGTCGAAACGTTAGGGCCATAGGTAACCGAGGCTACCCTTAGAGAAATTTAATTAGGCCGAGATTAAAGACGCAGTAACTGGATAATGATGTTTCATTGGTTATAAAAATAACGATACCGCCATCTGTTGGATAATTTAAACAAGCACAGCCATTCGCCAGATGGCGTTATTGATCAACAGGAACTGTGTTGGGGGGAACGATGTGAGCGTACAACTATTGTAACGCTAATAATGACTGCAAAAACCAACAAAGATCGTCCAATGTATGTGTGGCAGATCCAGTATTAATATGCAATTTTAAGTAGAAGAAATGCATTGGAAGTTGTGGGTCCGAGAACCGTCGTCGATGTTGATGTTTTACGTCTGGCTTGTGCCACATTTTGTGAAAACGCTGACCAGTGACACTGTCACTGAGTCCGAGACTGAGTCTGAGTCCGTGTATCAGCATCACTACTGACACATTTCATTCCATTAATGCTAGAAGTGTTAATAAATGCTGAGTTATATATCATATACAGGCCTACATTTGAACTTCAACTATATCTAAACTAATTAATTACATCCACGGTCAACTGTCACAGAGCTGCCAAGTTGTTTTAAAAAACATGCGTGAAATAATGGACGGATCCGAACTCTGATAAGCTAAGGGGTGTCCACTTTCCCAACACATGTCTGTCCTCGTGGAGGATGCTCGAACCATCCTCCCCCTGTTTAAAACCCTGAGGACGGGCATACAGGGCCGTTAGATTCCGTTTGTTCTATTTAGTGTTAATACATTGGAAGCATTCAGTGGTATTAATTTTCGAGTGGGTTGGTTTAAATCAGCAACTTAGATTGTTCCTCTTATTGCCCGATTGGTTCCCATTTACCTGTCCCAGTCGTGTAAGTTGGGTTTCGCCCGAAGGCAAACATTTTACGTATGACGATTTTCGTTGTCAAGGCTACAACTACAGTAGCGGAAAACAATGCGTAGAGGGGGTGTATATGGTGGCGCCTACTTGATTTTACATCCTTAAAATGTGCATTGTGCTTCCAGCACTAGCTTTCAAAGATAGTGCCTATATGCTAGGCATACGTACATTGCTAAACTCTTGTTGTGAGTTACGTGTTTTGAGCAATTGGGTGCACATTACACAACATTTCAAGAACTGTTGCGCCGGCCAAATCAACAAGCGACTCGGGTTTTGTTGAGTTGCGGACCGTTTTAAGTCCAACAAACACATGACCCGTAACAAAAGTTTAGTAAGACAACAGCTGTTAGAACGAAAAAATTCATGGTTTTCGGCCTATGCACCTATAGCAGTTACTAAAACATAACCATTTGTAATTACAGCTAAGAACATCACACCAATGGTTTACTAGGAAAACCTTGTTGAACACACATCTTCTTAATTTCAGGGGCCGCGCCATAGTGTTAGATAACACTACCTCACGAGTAGTATGGCAATATTCGCTCGGCAAATGAAAAAATATTTTTATACACCTATTCCTACGCATGCCAATAGGATATGGCCATGTTGTTTGTGTCCAATCTCAACTTATGTTAAATTTTTTGGCCTTTGTTTACTATATTAGTCTTCTTTCTTGCAAAATAACACTTTAAGACTTTGTGTTGGTTCTGTGTATGCCAGCCTCCCTTAATACATCACTTGTAGTCTAGGTTACCCCGATTTCATAGAACTGCGCATGAACTTATTGATTGTGCTGGTTAACATGTCAGCCATCGGTCATTCGGAGAAATGACAAGAATGTATTGTGATGTTTGCTGTCTGACCATGGGAGTTGACCCTATTTCCAGACGACTGTAAGGACGGGACAGAGTTGAGGTCCAATGGCAGTTTTGTGTCGTGTCGTATCGCCACCTACAGGAAGCAGGGTGTGGAGGCCGTGTGCGACCATTGTCCCGACAATGAGACAACCAACTCCACAAGAGCCGTCACCAGGGCTGAATGCTCTCTAAGTGAGGAAATTCAACAATGTTTTATTCAATGGAATGTACAATGATTGTCATTGGTTAACCTAACAACTGTTTTACGGGACATTGTGACATGCGGGCTATTGTGATCTTTCAGTTCTTAATATTTTTCGAGAACTACACAATTTGGCAATAAATTAAAATATGCTATTTTCAGTATAATTTTATATGTATAGCTATATATATATATATATATATATATATATATATATATATATATATATATATATATATATATATATATTATTGAGTGTACTAGCTCATCAAATAAGAGTGAACTTTGATCAGTTTACACGATGCAATTTGAATCGACTTTAAACTGTTATTATATTGATACAACTGTGACACTGAACAGTTAGATCATGCAAAATAATGTTGTAGTGTAGAATCTCAACAATGATGCTGATTGGCTGCTGCTGGCGTTTCAGGGTAACGCCTACACATCGTGGAGTGAGTAACAGGCAAACTACACATCATGGAGTGAGTAACAGTCAAACTACACATCATGGAGTGAGTAACAGTCAAACTACACATCATGGAGTGAGTAACAGTCAAACTACACATCATGGAGCGGGTAACAGTCAAAGTACACATCATGGAGTTAGTAACAGTCAAACTGCGTAATCGAAACCAGACTCTCTTCTCGGTGAGTTTACGAAGGCGAGCGGTAGTCGGATAAGCGATAGTATGAGTAATACGGCGAGCCAACCCCCCCCGTGGGTATATAAATACATAAATAAGTAGTATGTCACGCCTACACTGTCGTCGACACAACATAACATGTATACTGTTCTTCGGCTATAACAATTACAAGTGTTGCATACCTATCTATTAAAAACTATTAGTGTACAAGAAAACTATGTGGAGGCTTTATAGATGTACCAGAAAAGACGAAGGCTACACAAATTACAAAGGGGCACTTACTGCATTTACAACTGAAATTATGCAATATAAAATAAGCTATGAGCAAACATTAGCGTGTAATATCACAAAATAACAGCAAGAGTTATTAAGCATATATTAGGAGTAAACGAAACGTACGACACAAGGTCGGACCTCTATAAGACAGTGCTGGAAATATAGTATCGCAAGGTTTTTATAACGGCGGAAGACCTAAATGGATACTTCAGGTCAGTCTTTACCAGAGAGGATATTAGTTCATCACCAGTTCCAGATGCTAAATTTCAGGAGGCTAAATCAGACTATTTAGGGCAGTTAACTGTAACTCCACAAATGGTAGCTAAGACAATAAAGGCAACGAAGGATAATAAATCACCTGGAGTGGATGGAATTCCTCCAAAATTACTAATGGAAACAGTAGAACAAATTAGTACACTTGCAATAGTGTTCAATTTGTAATTAAAAGAGAGAGTGGTTCTTTTTGAATGGAAAGAAACAAACATCATACCATTATTTAAAAAGGATTCAAGAAATAAGTAAGAAAATTATAGGTCAGTGAGTTTAACGTGAGTAATCGACTGGATAGAACAATGGCTGACTGACAGAAGTCGGCGTGTTATAGTAGATGGAGATGTTTCAAATTGGAAATCAACTTTGAGTGGGGTACCACAAGGATCAGTATTAGGACCTTTACTATTTGTAATATATATATCAATGACTTGGACGTTAATATAACAATCAACGTACTAAAATTTGCGGATGACACAAAAGTTTTTAGAAAGGTTAACAATGATGGTGATAAACAACATTTACAAAACGGTCTAGATAAATTAGTTAAATGGTCTGATGTAAATGCATACACAGGACACGGAAACTTGGATGTAAGCTATAATATGGGAAATACTGTTCTAGGTACTACTGTGAAGAAAAGGATTTAGAAGTAACAATAAGCGCTGATATGAAAGTTTCAGAGCAGTGTGGTATTGCAGCTTCAAAGGGTAATCAAATTGTTGGGTTGATTAGGAGAAACATAACATACTAGGAAGAAAGCTAATTATACTTCTTGTTTAAAACAATATTTATACCTCATTTAGAATACATAAGCGTGGAGACCATATCGTAAGAAGGATATAGATACGCTTGAACAAATACAGAGGAGAGTAAGTACTATGATTCCAGAACTGAGAGATCTTAGCTCGGAGGAGCGCCTAAGAGAATGTGGTTTAATAACCCTAGAGACGAGGAGATCAGATTGAGGTTTTTAGAATATTGAATGAGTATGAAAACAGTGATAGAAATATGTTTTTCTCACTAAAGAAAGATATTAGAACTAGAGGACATGAGGTGACATCAGTAAAGGATCAGTGTGGATTGGATATCAGGAAGTTCTCCTTCTCACAGAGGAAAATATATTAATGGAACAAATTGTCTACGGATTGTGCAAAGTTCTGCTAGCAGCGGGAATATGTTTAAAAACAAGGTTGACACACATCTCAGGAGGGCGGATTACATACATATAAAAAATGTTGGACTCTCGATAAGCCAATTGCTTCCTTGTCCACTTGCCATCTGGACCTTTGCCTTGGATGGCAATCTTATTAAATCTAAATCTTATATAAAAATGGCCGAACTTTTCGAGGGACAAAACGCACAAACAGAACGTTCACGGACTTGTACAAAGCGCATGTTCCCAGCAACCTACATATGTGCTCAAAATAATCAAAGTATATGTTGAAAAAAAATAACACAAATGTGGCTACAGTGGGAACGTTATTATTAACGGTCAACGACCATGGTACTCTCGGTTGTACTTTGTTATTATTAACGGTCAACGACCACGGTACTTTCGGTTGTACTTTGTTATTATTAACGGTCAACGACCACGGTACTTTCGGTTGTACTTTGTTATTATTAACGGTCAACGACCACGGTACTCTCGGTTGTACTTTGTTATTATTAACGGTCAACGACCACGGTACTCTCAGTTGTACTTTGTCACAGCACTCCTCGCCACTTGCAGCACTTCGACGTCTGACACGTAGAGTGGAGGGCACTCGTCACTGTTCATGTTGACAGCGAGCAGTGTACATGTTGTGCATAACTTCGGCATAAGTGCACACCATAAGCACGGTCAATAGTTACTCAGTTTTGAGTAATGAGACCGTATAAAGTTAGTTTTTCTGTTGACGTTGTTCAAGTTTCCACTTGAGCTCGTTGCCTGTTGTGGTGTGTTGTGTTGGCTTCCTGACAGTATGGCCAACAGCCCCTGCATCTTCATTCTTTGCTTACTGTTTATCCAAAAAAATAAAGTTCAACCATTTTAGCAAACTTTTTTTAATTCTCATTAACGTACACACACCTTCAAATTAAATTATCGGTGACCGTTTGCACTACTCGCAGGAAGAATAGGTGTCCGGGACCGTGCTTTCTGAGAATATTACTGGCACCATCTTAGGAAAATCTATCCGCTGCTGACATCGGGTGATACACTAGCCTATACGCCACCATCGTCTCCTGTTTGGCCACGGCATCAGCGGCGTTACTCTCCTGCGTCAAATATTTGTTCATGCCACCTCCAAAAAGTAAATGCGTACAATATGCTAGTACGATTAGAATAGTTGTGTTATTTACACATGTCAGTGTGACGCTTCTAGTGTTGTAGTCATGCGTGTACTACCGTGTAATTACACATGTCTGTGTGACGCTTCTAGTGTTGTAGTCATGCGTGTACTACCGTGTAATTTGTAGCGCTTGCTTCATGCTCTCGCTTCCAATTGCAGCCGTCAACTGACTCTTTAGAGTGAAAAGGGAACTGAGTGCGGAAGTCTATCCTGCTGGTTCATAGCCTCTCCATAGACAAGACTAAGTCAACCTCCTCGTGGTACTCCGTGGATACTGGGCACCTTACGGCCTCAAGCTAATGTGCTAGAGATATGGGAGCAGACTTGAAGCCCCTAATGTGCAGTGTGCAGTGCACATCAGCGTGTGGACACATCCCGAGGCTCACTAATCTAAATCCCATATGTGGACAAACAAGGAGTAAACCCTTCGACTTGCAAGCTGGAATGTCAGGACCATGTGTCATGGCTTATCGAACGATTTTCAACAGATCGATGACTCGAGGAAGAGAACCATCGAAGACTTCGGACACAAAAGAATCAATATTGATATCGCCGTCCTGCCGGTAACAAGACTCGCTCCCAATGGGTCCCTGCGGGAACAGGAGTACACCCTCTTCTAGCTGCAGAATGATCATGGGAACACGCCAGCATGGAGTCGGCTTAACATTCACTTCTGCCGTCGAGCCAATTGTTAATGAAGCTGGGCCGGGCCCAGGCCTTAATTTTAGTTGCTGGGCCCGTGCCGGGTGGGTTCGACGTATTTCTCTGGGCCGGGCCTGAATTCTAGCTGCAAGGACAGTAGTAGGTATACATAGTCCTGTCCACTAAATGCTGATCATAAGGCACTACATTGGCAATGAATATTTATCCTATATACGGTACTTGTACTTACTTTAGATCAATATCAACGTTGACGTAAACGGAGCGACTGTTTCATACTGTGTTTGTTCAACATAGGACAGGATGAATGAATGTTTCCTTCAAAGGATATCCCAACTATGTACGAGGGTTTCTAGGAGGATACACGTTCATGACAAATACCGGATACTAAATTTGTTGGGGGAGGGACGATGGAGGATAATAAACCACATAATTACTTCGGCCCCATAGTTTAAAAAAAAAACACGAAAAATGGCTTTAAAAAATAAACGCAACGAATAGCCAAGTGGCGGCTAAGAATTAAAGGCGTATCGATTTTTTACTTAAGCGACAACATAATATATAACAAGTAGACTGAACGTGGCAAAATTACGACATTTAGACACGCACGCACGCACGTACGCACGCACACACGCACTGAGGAACTCAGACATTACTTCGCCTACCCACGAGTGCAAGGAGCATGGAAAAAAAATAATTAAACATTATGGTAGAAAATGACTCTCAATACGTAATGTTTAGGAGAGATCGAATAAGAACAACGGGAGGGGGAGTTATTTTATATATTAAAGAATCTATTCAGGCCTACGAACTAACATTAAATAATGAAGCAGATTGTAATGAATCTGTTTGGTGCAATATAGTTACAGGAAATTCAACATTAACTATTGGATTAGTTTATCGAAGTCCAAACATAAACGAAGACGACAACACAAAAATACAAAACGCTATAAAGGAAGTTAGTACAGGGGAATGTATCATAATGGGAGATTTTAACCACGGACACATACAATAGAAATCTCTTGAGAGTACAGGGGGTGAGGACTCACAGTTTCTATTTTGAATTCAGGATACTTCTTGGTCCACAGAGCTGGTTTGTCTTTGCTGCAGGAGTAGAAACTACTATGTCTTGACACTGGTCTGTCTGTGTCCCCAGAGCAGGTTTGTCTTTGCTGCAGGAGTAGAAACTACTGTGTCTAGACACTGGTCTGTCTGTGTCCCCAGAGCAGGTTTGTCTTTGCTGCAGGAGTAGAAACTACTATGTCTTGACACTGGTCTGTCTAAGTCCCCAGAGCAGGTTTGTCTTTGCTGCAGGAGTAGAAACTACTATGTCTTGACACTGGTCTGTCTAAGTCCCCAGAGCAGGTTTATCTTTGCTGTAGGAGTGGAAACTACTGTGTCTAGACACTGGTCTGTCTGTGTCCCCAGAGCAGGTTTGTCTTTGCTGCAGGAGTAGAAACTACTGTGTCTAGACACGGGTCTGTCTAAGACTTCTGAGTTCACAGAGCAAGTTTGTCTTTGCTGCAGGAGTAAAAACTACTGTGTTTAGACACGGGTCTGTCTAAGACTTCTGAGTCCACAGAGCAGGTTTGTCTTTGTTGCAGGAGTAGAAACTACTGTGTCTTGACACGGTTCTGTCTATGTTCCCAGCGCAGGTTTATCTTTGCTGTAGGAGTAAAAACTTCTGTGTCTTGACACGGGTTTGTCTAAGTCCCTAGAGTAGGTTTATCTTTGCTGCAGGAGTAGAAACTACTCTATCTAGACACAGGTCTGTCTAAGTCCCAAGAGCAGGTTTATCTTTGCTACTGGAGTAGAAACTGCTGTGTCTAGACACGGGTCTGTCTAAGACTTTTGAGTCCACAGAGCAGGTTTATCTTTGTTGCAGGAATATAAACTACTGTGTCTTGACACGGGTCTGTCTAAGTTCCTAGAGCAGGTATATATTTGTCGTAGGAGTAGAAACTCCTGTGTCTTGACCTGTCTAAGACCTCAGAGTAATTTTTTTGTAGGAGTAGAAACTACTGTGTCTAGACACTGGTCTGTCTAAATCCCCAGAGCAGGTTTGTCTTTGCTGCAGGAGTAAAAGCTACTGCGTTAAGGCAATGGTTTGTCCCAGATGTAGTTTTCTTGCAGAATGTGTCTCAAGATATATGTCAAATACCAACACAAGGAGGTCGCCGTTTTCACTTAGTTAATTAACCATGTAAATATGCAACAGTTGAGATTAGAGCAGGAAGCATAAGTGGCGAGCTTGCCTTGTGTTATACTTTAGATAAGTGCAGGTGCATAGTACAAGGGTCACTTATATGTAAGCTCTTACTTGACACACGATTTAGTTGCATAACAAAAGGTAGATGTGTAATGAGTTTACTGGGGGTGTTAGCACTTGTTATGAGCTATGAACAATAACAATCTATAGGTCACTCACACATATCATGAATTCATACGTGTCGCGATACACTTAAATACACGCCACTCAGTTACACCAGTCAGCCAATTAGAGTTAACACGGCGTGCTCGTATTGCCAGAGCTGGTGGTTCATATTCAATGAGACGTTCGGCAAACCATGACAACGACAATAAGAAAAGTGTTATATACGACTAATAACTTATTATGTAAGATAGAAGAACTACAGAATACGAAGTAACGTCAATGAATGGACAACGTTAATTAGATATCAGAAAGTATTCATTCACACAGTGGACTATAAATGAACGCAACAAATTATCTACTGATCGTGTAAATGCTAGCAATATGAATAGTGTTTAGACACAACATTTACAAACATTTGAGAAGGGCGGGTTACGCATAAATGAATAACCGTTGGCCTTTCGATAAGCCAATGGCTCCCTTTTGTCCACTTGACACCTGGGTTTGTTTTGTCTTGGATGGCAATCTTGTCAAATCTTCTTAAATATGTTTGAAAACACAGTGCGTAACGTAGATCAGAAGAGCACAGGTGTGTGTGGCATTATATGTTGTTCCTCTCCTCTTTATCCCTATAGTCCGGGGTGAGGCTGGCATCGATACCGGTCATCGATTGTTTCTCCTTCTTCTTCATCACTAGTCCCGTTTCACTGCCGTCTCCACGCCCCCGTCCCTCGCTCTCATTCTCCACTCCCCCGTCCCTCGCTCTCTTTCTCCACTCCCCCGTCCCTCGCTCTCATCCTCCCCTCCCCGTCCCTCGCTCTCATCCTCCACTCCCCCGTCCCTCGCTCTCGTCCTCCACTCCCCCGTCCCTCGCTCTCTTTCTCCACTCCCCTGTCCCTCGCTCTCTTTCTCCACTCCCCCGTTCCTCGCTCTATTTCACCACTCCCCCGTCCCTCGCTCTCATCCTCCCCTCCCCGTCCCTTGCTCTCATCCTCCACTCCCCTCCCACTCCCGCCATATCGCTCTTCACGCAGTCCTCCCATCTCAGTCTCGGTCTTCCTCTTCTATCATCCACTCTGCGCGCATCCGCTCTCTTCGTCAGCCGTACCCATTCCGTTCTTTCCACATGTCCAGCCCACTTCAGCTTCCTCGTGAGACTCTCTCTCGCCAACTTCCTCCCTCAGCTTCTCATTTCTTCGTATTTCTATTCTGTTCACTCCCGCAATTCTTCTCACCCAGTTATTCTCGAAAACTTGCAGTTTCTCTTGTTGTTTTTATGTCATCGCCATGGTCTCTATGCCGTATAGGTGGGCTGGTAGTTGTCGTCGCCATGGTCTCTAGGCGGTATAGGTGGGCTGGTGTTGTCGTCGCCATGGTCTCTAGGCTGTATAGGTGGGCTGGTGTTGTCGTCGCCATGGTCTCTAGGCCGTATAGGTGGGCTGGTGTTGTCGTCGCCATGGCCTCTAGGCCGTATAGGTGGGCTGGTGTTGTCGTCGCCATGGCCTCTAGGCCGTATAGGTGGGCTGGTGTTGTCGTCGCCATGGCCTCTAGGCCGTATAGGTGGGCTGGTGTTGTCGTCGCCATGGCCTCTAGGCCGTATAGGTGGGCTGGTGTTGTCGTCGCCATGGCCTCTAGGCCGTATAGGTGGGCTGGTGTTGTCGTCGCCATGGTCTCTAGGCCGTATAGGTGGGCTGGTGTTGTCATCGCCATGGTCTCTAGGCCGTATGCTGGTGTTATGCGCTAAGCACCTTTCCGTTTAGTTTCCGAGATATGTGTCTATCTCCCATCACCTTCCACTTTCCTCCACGCACTCGCCCCAGTTTGTATTCTCCTGCAAATTTCCGTCTCCGTGCCGCTGTCTCCACAAACCGGGCCACCCAGATATACAAAGCTGTCTCGTTGGTTCAGTTTCTTCCCATCTTACTCTTAGTCCATGTTTGCCAAAGAGTTCCTTCCACTCCACCAACCGTTCTTGAAGATCTGCCTCACTGTCCGCTACTATCCGATATATATATATATATATATATATATATATATATATATATATATATATATATATATATATATATATATATATATATATATATACAGATTGCATATATATATAATTATATATATATATATACAGATTGCATATATATATATATATAATTATATATATATATATATATATATATATATATATATATATATATATATATATATATATATATATATATATATAATTATATATATATATATATATATATATATATATATATATATATATATATATCCACACACACAGTATCCAGCTCATATAAGAAATACGAAGATTGACATTATAAACAAATGTATATATATATATAATTATATATATATATATATATATATATATATATATCTGCATTGGTAACTTGGTCTAGTAGTACTGTATGTTATATGTATACACACACACACACACCACACACAACACACCACACACGCACGCACGCACGCACGCACGCACGCACGCACGCACATACACACACAGTATCCAGTTCATATAGGAAATACGACGCTTCACATTATAAACATATATATATATATATATATATATATATATATATATATATATATATATATATATATATATATATATATATATATATATATATATATATATATATGTATATATATATATTTATATACATATATATATATACATAATACTATATATACATATATATATATATATATATATATATATATATATATATATATATATATATATATTCAGTATCCAGTTCATATAAGAAATACGACACTTCACATTATAAACAAATATATATATATATTTTTATGCCACCTGCATTGTGACCCGTACCCGTGACTTTCTGGTAGTACTGTATATTATATGCACACACCTTGAATGCGACACACAACGTGTCGTACAGTTGGAGGTTGCCTTAGCGATACGTGCTCCTAATCAGGTGTGCAGTTGAAGATTGCTTTTTGACACGTGATCCTAATCCTGAGTGGACATCTTGACAAGCGTACATAACATTTCAAAGACGACCATTCGAACTAACAACCAGCGATACTCCCGTTACGACAGTCACTTTTAAATCGGCAGTGGGCCAACCGCAAACGTATTCACATCTGTGTTACCATCGTCACGGACATTCGAAGGCAGGACGAACTGTGGAAGGCTTCTCAAAATGGCTCTCAATGTATGTAATTTATGGATATGTTTGATTAAAGGCCTACATATATGTACATGGCAGTTCAAATACGTGAAATAACTGCTGACATTTCCATCGTTTGCAGCACCAAAGGAGAGCGTTTCTCCTTTTACGCTAGCTCGAGATCAGGATTGTCATAGACCAGGTATTTGTACGAACTGCGTACATGCCGCATGTTATTCGATTTTTACCAAGAGCATGTTCGCGTTACCGACGTGAAATGAAGTGAAATTAAGTGTCGTTTGAGCCATTCCGCGGTGAATCACGTGATGAATAAATTAGACATTTTAATGTAGGTCCATAAAACATACTGCATCATAAGCTCAGTGAACGTTTAAGAAGGTATATTTTTATAATAAATAAGTAATAATATGTCTATGTCATTAAAAAGTGCTTAAGAGCAGTTATTAAAAAGCATCTTACAAAGTTACTATAAAGTAGATTATTAAATAAATATATAATAAAAACAGTAAATAAAAAATAATAACTTACAAAAACAAGCAGTGAAAGGTATGTATTCCAACTGGTCTCCGGCGGTTATCAGTGGAGTCCCCCAAGGTTCATTAATTGCCCCCACCCTCTTCTCTATATAAACGACCTGCCTAATAGCCTCAAATCAACTGTCCGCCTTTTTGCTGACGACACTATTATCTACATAACAATATCCAACGGTACTGACGCGGCAGCCCTTCAACAAGATTTAGACAAATTGGCCACGTCGAAATAAACATGGCAAATGGAGTTCCATCCCCAGAAATGTAATGTACTCCATATAACGAGATCCCGTAACGCCAAATACAAAAAAATATAATATTATACTCTTCACAGTCACATACTCGTAAAGGCGGACAGAGCAAAATATATTGGTGTGGTCATAAATAAAACACCGTCATGGAATAACCATAATGATGGTGTCACAAAAAGCAAATGTATCCTTAGCTTCCCTACGAAGAAATCTCAAAGTTGGCCAAGAGAAATTAAAAACCAGTGCTTATTTCACTTTAGTTAGACCCCAGTTAGAGCAAACTGTGGTCCGCGGCCCTCAGGTTGTCCGCGGTATGGTTTGAGGTGGCCCCAAGGGACTACGCAATGTCCACATTAATTATGTGTAAAAAAAATCCTTTAACCCATAAGACCCCGCAAATTTAATTAAGCGTGTGTTGCTTTTCCCCGGGTAACTGAGACAGATTCCGAAAATTATGGGTGCTTGTAGTTTTTAAATTGTATTCAGAAGTATTGAAATCTTATTTATTATTATTAGTTTTTAAATTGTATTCAAAAGTATTGAAATCTTATTTATTATTATTAGTTTTTAAACTGTATTCAAAAGTATTGAAATCTTATTTATTATTATTAGTTTTTAAATTGTATTCAAAAGTATTGAAATCTTATTTATTATTATTAGTTTTTAAACTGTATTCAAAAGTATTGAAATCTTATTTATTATTATTAGTTTTTAAATTGTATTCAAAAGTATTGAAATCTTATTTATTATTATTAGTTTTTAAACTGTATTCAGAAGTATTGAAATCTTATTTATTATTATTAGTTTTTAAATTGTATTCAAAAGTATTGAAATCTTATTTATTATTATTAGTTTTTAAACTGTATTCAGAAGTATTGAAATCTTATTTATTATTATTAGTTTTTAAATTGTATTCAAAAGTATTGAAATCTTATTTATTATTAGTAGTTTTTAAACTGTATTCAGAAGTATTGAAATCTTATTTATTATTATTAGTTTTTAAATTGTATTCAAAAGTATTGAAATCTTATTTATTATTATTAGTTTTTAAATTGTATTCAGAAGTATTGAAATCTTATTTATGCACATCTTCAATTGTATCGATAATTTTTTGTAATACATGGGTGGGCCTCAGTGGCTTTAGCAGTCCCATGGGAGGGCCTCAGTGGCTTTAGCAGTCCCATGGGTGGGCCTCAGTGGCTTTAGCAGTCCCATGGGAGGGCCTCCGTGGCTTTAGCAGTCCCATGGGTGGGCCTCAGTGGCTTTAGCAGTCCCATGGGTGGGCCTCGGTGGCTTTAGCAGTCCCATGGGTGGGCCTCAGTGGCTTTAGCAGTCCCATGGGTGGGCCTCGGTGGCTTTAGCAGTCCCATGGGTGGGCCTCAGTGGCTTTAGCAGTCCCATGGGTGGGCCTCGGTGGCTTTAGCAGTCCCATGGGTGGGCCTCAGTGGCTTTAGCAGTCCCATGGGTGGGCCTCGGTGGCTTTAGCAGTCCCATGGGTGGGCCTCAGTGGCTTTAGCAGTCCCATGGGTGGGCCTCGGTGGCTTTAGCAGTCCCATGGGTGGGCCTCAGTGGCTTTAGCAGTCCCATGGGTGGGCCTCGGTGGCTTTAGCAGTCCCATGGGAGGGCCTCAGTGGCTTTAGCAGTCCCATGGGTGGGCCTCGGTGGCTTTAGCAGTCCCATGGGTGGGCCTCAGTGGCTTTAGCAGTCCCATGGGTGGGCCTCGGTGGCTTTAGCAGTCCCATGGGTGGGCCTCAGTGGCTTTAGCAGTCCCATGGGTGGGCCTCAGTGGCTTTAGCAGTCCCATGGGAGGGCCTCAGTGGCTTTAGCAGTCCCATGGGTGGGCCTCAGTGGCTTTAGCAGTCCCATAGGTGGGCCTCAGTGGCTTTAGCAGTCCCATGGGTGGGCCTCAGTGGCTTTAGCAGTCCCATGGGTGGGCCTCAGTGGCTTTAGCAGTCCCATGGGAGGGCCTCAGTGGCTTTAGCAGTCCCATGGGTGGGCCTCAGTGGCTTTAGCAGTCCCATGGGAGGGCCTCAGTGGCTTTAGCAGTCCCATGGGTGGGCCTCAGTGGCTTTAGCAGTCCCATGGGTGGGCCTCAGTGGCTTTAGCAGTCCCATGGGTGGGCCTCGGTGGCTTTAGCAGTCCCATGGGTTGGCCTCAGTGGCTTTAGCAGTCCCATGGGAGGGCCTCGGTGGCTTTAGCAGTCCCATGGGTGGGCCTCAGTGGCTTTAGCAGTCCCATGGGTGGGCCTCGGTGGCTTTAGCAGTCCCATGGGTGGGCCTCGGTGGCTTTAGCAGTCCCATGGGTGGGCCTCAGTGGCTTTAGCAGTCCCATGGGTGGGCCTCAGTGGCTTTAGCAGTCCCATGGGTGGGCCTCAGTGGCTTTAGCAGTCCCATGGGTGGGCCTCAAGGAAACAGTTTGGGAACCTCTGACTTAGAGTGTGCCGCTGCGATATAGGACCCCATGCACTCAAAAATACAAAAACAAATTAGAGATGGTCCAAAGACGGGCAGCACGCTACGTTTGTAACAATTACAGCCGGGAAGCCAGTGTTACACTATGATCAGCCACCTAAACTGGCGCAGCCTCCAACAAAGGAGAGCTGACATCTGTCTGGTCATGTTTTATAAGACCTTACATGGCGTAGTCGCCTTGGACCTCATACCCCACTTATAGACCATCTCGTCACATGCATTCTGAAGCTTTACAACTCCCGTAATTACTAAGAAATTCATCCAGTACAGCTTTTTACCCGTACAATAGCCAAATGGAATAACCTGCCAGTCAACACAGCCACATCACCAAGTTTGGAGATCTTCAGACAAAAGATCTCCAGCTCGCAACATTATTCACATTGCGTTTTTCAAGCTATCGACTTTTCCTCTCCATAAATTGCAGTTCTACACGCACACTATCATATTTTCTCTTTCTTCCAAATATTTTAATACTTTCTCTTACAGCACTTTAGCACGTGCGCGCACACACACACTCGCGCGCACGCGCACGCGCACGCGCACACACCGAGTCTGTAAGCCTTGGAGTGAGTGAGGGTTGACTCGTACCCGGAAGAAGAAAAGGAAGAAGTAACCGCCGCAGACTACACAACAGACAGGTCCGCTACAACTCTCGCCACTGTCCGCGGTCGAGTGCGAGCAAAGCTTCGGAACCCGTTGTTTATCCATCAACTGGTTATACATCCGGGGACTTTCATTCTAGTTCATCAGTTATGAGTAACATTTTATAAGCGTGTGCAATGTATGCGAAACAATTCTAAATTTGACTTCACTTACTTGACTATCCAGCAAACGACAACAACTGAACAGACGAAATTTATCAACTCAACTGATATATTGCGCCAACATGATACAATCAGATCAGTAACGGTCACGTGATGTCTTTGGGGCCAGACGACCGAGAGTCCGTCAAGCGAGATTATCAACAACTATACGGACCAACTGTATGGCTTTAAAATATGCATTATGTTGAGTGAAGCAAAGGACATACTAATTATTACACAGACATTACACAGACATGATCTAGACATGAATTGGTTGATACTAAAAAGGTAAAAAAAATTATTCCAGTTATTCTCGAATAACTAGCATTGAGCGTTGCTAACTTGCTCAGTATAACCCTGCTCCTTGTCTCCACATATTGGCCCAGTAGCTGAAAACCCTTTTCATAATCTGCACCATGCACACCATTATATACACATTAATGCAACTGGTCCCAAATAAGGGCAATAAATACTGCCCAAATTGTAGTGACGTGTATAAAAAAGATGTCACGAATCGCAGCGTAATGTGTCTGCCTGCGGATTCTGTTATTCGATATCTTAGTTTCAAAACTCACCACCATGTTTCGGCTGGAAGGGTGTGTTCGTCTAAGTAGTATGTACAATAATATTTATATGAGTGTTTGTAATGAGCGCAGCCAACCAGGCGAACATCCAATCTGCCTATCACGAAGCGTCAATGCGACATCAATCTTAAATGTGTGTCCAACATGGTTTGAACTGGCCCACAGGACCGCTGTTTAGAGTAGCTGTTTCAACTCACTGCGAATTGGCCTTTCCAGGTGACGTTGTCCGCGCTCCTGCTGATTTCATTGGTCGTCATTGGTGATCGAGGCGCGACCGGCTTTTTCATGAAACCTGTGAGAGCGCGAGTATTGGAATGCGTCCAACACTGCCTGAGCCTTCACGAGACGTAGGTGATGTTTCTTAGGCTCTGCAAACATGCATTTGTCTTGGGACTTTGGCGCTATGTGAAACATCCATTGACTCAAATAATGTGTGCGTGTGTGTGTGCGTGCGCGCGTGCGTGTGAAGGTTGTGAATTAAATTCAAATGCTTACGAGTAGGATATAATATGTCCCTTTAGGGCGTTTTCACTACTGTTTCATAAAATTCAAATAATTTAAACTCTCTTCTTTTAAACCTGAATCCGCGGTTTATTATTAATAATTACTACAACATGATTGATAAATTTAGTCATTTAAGCGATATAAATATTTAACTGAAAGTGCTCGTGTATTACAGCTGTAAGTGACATACACCAATTATACAATGTGTCATACTTAACTTCTACACATGCTGCAGTGTATGCTAAAGAAACGTTCTACATCTACCTGGTATGTCCTATATGTACGTATATATGTGTAGGTTCTGTATAGTTAGCTGAACCCATGAGCACATTTCATAATAAAGTTATTTCACATGATCAAGACAACGTGAGTCTCACGTAAAACGTATGTTCTGATCATTTTAATTGATGATTGAAACTTTGCGCTAAGTTGGCGATTAAAATGTACATGCTCGCGAAGGTATGACTTGACTTCATTATTATATATATATATATATATATATATATATATATATATATATATATATATATATATATATATATATATATATATATATATATATATATATATATCGCAAATACGCACACAGTGTGACAGTCAAGAACACTAATGCAGACACTGATCTGTGTACTGTGCAGGTGTCGGTATCCGGTGGAGACGAAGGACCCATCCGTTCAGGAGGACATGTGCAACGGTGTGCTGGGCAGCTGTGCCAGAGACTGCAGACGTTTCGCCGACGAACGCATCAAGGATATAATGGGGGGCGAGATAAAGCCGGAAATCGACGACATGACAGATCAGTAGTCAGTAGGAGGCGGACTGTTTGTGTTTGAATGTCAATGTGGAAAGCCTAATATATTTAAATGTATCGATTTAAACGAATGCGTTATAGTTAAACAAATGTGTGAATTTGCTTATTTGAAGAAGGCCTTTTGCTGAAATTAATCCTTGTCATTGCTCTTATGTACGCTAATCACCAGAGTATGCGCAGTCAATGACAATGTGAAATATGTTAATCATCTGAATAAAATTCGTATAACAATATTTACCAAGATAAAACATGTAAGCGTTTGGTTATTGTTTGAATGAATACAAGCTATTGATGATGTATTCAACTGCAGGCAATGAAGTTTCTGGAATTACTGCCCTAATATATTGTATTTGTTCCATTTGCTAGGAAAAGTCATGCCGAAGAATAACATTCATTTGCACGTACGGTGCATGGTACCTATGAGTATCGTTAACAAGATTGTATTTTCTACAGCGTAAATTATGTCCCAAAGGCTCTTTCATGTATATACGGTGTTCAGCTTGAACACATATACGGATTGCTTTAAAATCACACATAGATATTCTATAGACAAAATGCAAGTGAAGAAACATTCGCCGAAATGACGACGGGAAACTTTCCAATACGACACATCCAACATTAGTGGATGAGGCCACAGTGACTATATCGGTGTTTATTTACCTCCTAGGCAAACTTGTTCTACAATTTTGTTTAAACTTTCGCAGCACATTGCACATGCATTATCTTACGTTTTGCGTGAACGTGTGAAAATTACACGTTTCGTTTAACACAGCGGCGTGTACAAGTGAACATTCATCATGAAAAGATTGAAAATCCATTAGCAACACAGTGACATGTGTTACCCGATGACGTGCGTAATCATTACGTATATCTGTAATGACGTGCGTAATCATTACGTGTATCTGTAATAACGTGCGTATTCATTACGTGTATCTGTAATGACGTGCGTATTAGTTACGTGTATCTGTAATGACGTGCATATTCATTACGTGTATCTGTAATGACGTGCGTAATCATTACGTGTATATGTAATGACGTGCGTATTCATTACGTGTATATGTAATGACGTGCGTATTCATTACGTATATATGTAATGACAGGCGAAGACCACACATGCACTCACTGCAACAGAAGCGTTCAGTGTACTGACAGAAACAACAACCACGGCAGCTTTCCAAGACCATGCCATGTAATTATCAGGCTCCAACTATTCAACAGAAACCTAAACGTGAACAACGCAACTGCTCTGATTCAACAACTGACTGACCACGCTGACCACTGGCTATTTGCACGTGTCGTTTCACACATCAACATGTGTTCATAGCTACAACTACAGCATTGGTTCCCAACCTTTTAAAGGCCATTCCTCACTTTTGCAAAAATATTCATGCTACCCCCCATACTATATACAATTTAACACACGTAATAAATTGCAAAAAGAACGAACTTTCGAGTGTGAACATTATTATATCCTTCAAACAAAACATGCTTCATTACAGGAACGGAAGTCACAGCCCCTACGACAGTCACAGCCCCTACGACAGTCACAAATGAGGCTCGGTGAGATTCTTGTTCCTGTTTTTTTCGCTGCAAGTTCTGCTATTTGTGGGCCTGTGACTGACAGAGCGCACGTTAGATCACATTCAATTTTGAGCCTGCTTAGAGTCTTTGGCTTTATTTCCAGCAGCTAAGAAAATCCCGATTCACATAGGCATACGAAGGGCGTTGTTGCTAAACCTCAGGGTATAAGGGGCGCATCTTCACCCAGAACACTCTTAGGCCTCTAAATGTTAGCTCATCCTTCACTGCAGAATTGTGCACTAGTTCCAAAAACTCTTCCTGGAGCTCAGCAGGGACAACGTCTACCTGGAGTTCGGTAGGGACATAGTCTACCTGGAGTTCGGCAGGGACATCGTCTACCTGGAGCTCGGCAGGGACAACGTCTACCTGGAGCTCGGCAGGGACAACGTCTACCTGGAGTTCGGCAGGGACATCGTCTACCTGGAGCTCGACAGGGACAACGTCTACATGGAGCTCGGCAGGGACAACGTCTACCTAGAGCTCGGAAGGGACAACGTCTACCTGGAGCTCGGAAGGGACAACGTCTACCTGGAGCTCGGCAGGGACAACGTCTACCTGGCGCTTGAATGGATCCCTTTTCAGACCCATGCTAATTTCATATGTGTTTATGTCTGAGAAATAGCGTTGGAATTTATAACTAAAAGAGTTAAGGTGTTCAGTGATCCTGCCTTTGAGCATCTGGTCGATGGGATCATCGCCAATGACTTCGGTGATTCGGTGAAAGGGCATCGCATTTCCATCTCGAATCCTCCTCTCCCAGAGCTGTAGTTTTGCGATGAATGCTTTAATGCGTGAATGATGATGTTACTATCACGTCCCTGTAATTTCCGGTTGAGCTAATTTAGAGCTTCAAAGATGTCTGCTAAGCATGCCAAGTGAGCCTGAACGTTTGGCATGCTCATTTTTGAGAGCAGCTCCTACTTTCTCTGATCTGCCAGGATAACCCGCACTTCCTCACTTAACTCATAGAATAAAGTGCCAGTATGTTTCTCTTCGACAACGGACTTGAGTATGGAATAGCGGAGCCTGATGTTGAGTGTCCACGTTCTCACACAGCTCCTGGAAGTTCAATTCTGAACCTTTGATGAAATTGTAAATTGTTATCGCGACTTCCAAATGAGAACGCAGGGTTGCCGGGAGCGTTTTGGATGCGAGGGCCTCTCTGTGAATCATGCAGTGTATTCCGGCCACTGCAGGATTCTTACTTTTGATGAGTGCCAAGAATCCTGACCAGAGACCCCAACATGGTCGGGTCACCATCTGTACACACACCAACAAGATTCTTCCACTGAAGGCCCTCTGTATCACAGAAGGTTGACACTAGTTCCAGAATATCCTCTGCCTTTGCTGTTGTGGTCAGTAGACTGCAGAAACAGGAAGTCGTCCGTGATCTCTTAATCGTCAACATATCGAACAAAAACAACGAGCTGAGAGAGGTTCGCCACATCAGTCGTCTCGTCTAACTGAACTGGCAGCGTAATGAACACTAAAATAATCTAAGCAACAATAAAAAGCGTGTGAAAGCTGAATACGTTCACTAATTTTTTTTGCGTGTGGCCTTCATCCCCAGTAAAATCCCAAAATTTCCCCAGGGGGGAATTCCCACCGGTTGGGAACCCCAGCAACATTGAGATGTGTTCTGTGCTCGCATATCGCACACATTGACGTGACCTGTGTTCTGTGTTCGCTGGTCGCACACATCGACGTGAGCTGTGTTCTGTGCTCGCTGAACGCACACATCGACGTGAGCTGTGTTCTGTGTTCGCTGATCGCACACATCGACGTGAGCTGTGTTCTGTGCTCGCTGATCGCACACATCTACGTGAGCTGTGTTCTGTGCTCGCTGATCGCACACATCGACGTGAGCTGTGTTCTGTGCTCGCTGATCGCACACATCGACGTGAGCTGTGTTCTGTGCTCGCTGATAGCACACATCGACGTGAGCTGTGTTCTGTGCTCGCTGATCGCACACATCGACGTGAGCTGTGTTCTGTGCTCGCTGATCGCACACATCGACGTGAGCTGTGTTATGTGCTCGCTGATCGCACACATCGGGGTGAGCTGCGTTCTGTGCTCGCTGATCGCACACATCAACGTGAGCTGCGTTCTGTGCTCGCTGAACGCACACATCAACGTGAGCTGCGTTCTGTGCTCGCTGATCGCACACATCAACGTGAGCTGCGTTCTGTGCTCGCTGAACGCACACATCAACGTGAGCTGTGTTCTGTGCTAGCTGAACGCACACATCAACGTGAGCTGCGTTCTGTGCTCGCTGATCGCACACATCAACGTCAGCTGCGTTCTGTGCTCGCTGATCGCACACATCGGGGTGAATTGCCAAACACATAAGAAAAAAGGACTTGGTTTCTGACAGAAAAGTGCATAGAAACTCTTATCCAATTGACACATATTGAAACGCTGCATGCGCTGCATGAGAACTGCATTGTTGTGACCATTACGAAAGTGATATGCATTCTTTAAATGCTTTCCTGTACATGTTTGTTGATATCTCATATAAAGAGGATACTGTTTTTTAATTATCTATTAATCCCTGATTGCAGTGTATCCATAAATACTTAATTACAATTATTAATGTTGAAAACATGCACAACTAACTGTTACACACCTAGACGTAACATGCGAGTTACATAGACGTAACATGCGAGTTACATAGACGTAACATGCGAGTTACATAGACGTAACTATGCCGTAACTGTCGGCGGCATTTCTTCCCAATGCAATGATTGGCAGACGCACGGAAACAGGGCGCGTATCCTTAGCTGTGTGATATAATGAACGTCTTGGGATAAATAAAGCGTGGTAAGAGTGGGAATACACCGGACTCCCACCAATTTCCCATGAAAATCAATGCCTGTAATGACGAGGTCTTTGGCAGATATCTTCTTCTTCTTCTTCCGGGTACGAGTCAACCCTCCCTTCAAGGTGTATAAACTCGGTGTGTGTGCACACGTGCTAAAGTGCTGTAAGAGAAAGTAATAAAATATTTGGAAGAAAGAGAATAGATGATAGCGTGCGTGTAGAACTGCATTTTGAGGAGAGTAAAAGTTAATAGCGTGAAAATGGCAATATCAATTAAGCAAGCTGGAAAATCTCCAAACTTGGTGCTGTAGCTGCGTTGGCTGGCAGGTTATTCCAATTGGCTATTGTATGGGGTTAAAATCTATACTGAATGAACTGCTTAGTGATTAGAGGGAGTTGAAAAACTTCAGAATGCGTGTGTCGGGAGGGTCTCACCAGGGGTAGAGTAGCTTGGGGCATAACGCCCAGTTTTGGGGCATAACGCCCACCCGCTATCTAGTTACACGGCTCGAAAATTACAATTTCGAGATCGCCAGATGGAGCTACACATCGACATTCGCATCTGGTGCATTGGAGATTGCCGCAGAAGTAAAACGCGCGGTAAGCTGTTCATATTAAAAATTTGGCTGTATAATTATAACAATTGTCCTTGCCAAAGTAGGACTTTGTACAATAACCACGAGAAACTGTGACAAAGAACTTAATGTATAGCATAGACAAATATGCATATAATAGTTTTATAAATGTATAGGTTACGGGCGATATATGAGAATAATATTCAAATTAAGACATTATAATATTGCACATGTGGGGTAAAAAGGCCTACACACAGTAGGGGCAAAACGCACAGTGTGTGCGTTATGCCCCATGACATAATAAATATTGTATATATAGAGCCTAATATATATATATATATATATATATATATATATATATATATATATATATATATATATATATATATATATATATATATATATATGCCCCATGACATAATAAATATTATATATAGAGCCTAAATACGTTTCTTATATGCTAAATTATATGTAGACCCTTAAATAATAATATATTATAGAAGAAGGCCTAGACCTATGACTTATCTATATAGTAGAGGACATCTATATTGTTGCCTATGGCACAGGCTGAGCCGATAACTTATATAGCTAATGGGCCTATAAGGATACATTCTACAGCCTTGGGATATTTTAATGTAAACTCGTTTTTCTCACTCCAGATGGTACGCAATTACAAACGAACATCAACGCGTGGATCCTACGGAGATGATCGCCTCGGTAGAGCGGTTGACGCAGTGAAGAATGAGGACTCCGGGAAAGGGGAAAAAACATCACAGGTCTGTGCTGCATGAGCGCAGCTGGTACGTTCATCCCCCCTCTATTCGTCTTTCCACGCAAGCGAATGGTTGATTCTTTGATGAACGGCGCTCCGGCATGCTCCGTGGGCACCGTCAACACCCGTGGATCGGGATACATTGACAATAATTTATTCCTGAGATGGATGCACCTCTTTGTTGACACTGTTGGCTGCAAGAAGACGACACCACATCTACTGCTGCTAGATGGCCACGAAAGCCACAAGACACTCGATGTCATTCTCTATGCTCGAGAGAATGGCGTCGTGATACTAACGTTCCCGCCTCACTGCACTCATCGACTACAACCCCTAGATCGGACATTCTTCCGATCCCTGAAGGCAGCGTACTCACGTGCGGTCGACAACTGGATGATCTGCAACAAGCATCGACCAGTCACGCAGTTTGACGTCATCCCGCTCTTCAATGAGGCGTACAAAACGTCGGCCACCATAGCATCGGCAACTAACGGGTTCAGAGCGGCCGGACTATGGCCATTTAACGACGCCAAATTCGACGAAGAACTATTGGCCACCGCCCCTATACAACCTACCATGCAGCCTGCTCCGGGTGCTGGCGTCGCTGGTGTGCATGTCGCCCCTGATATTGACAGGGAAGATGAAGACGCCATCCTGCCCGCTCCGATGGATGTCGTCGCTGATGTGCATGTCGCCCCTGATATCGACAGGGAAGATGAAGACGCCATCCTGCCCGCTCCGATGGATGTACGTCCACCCGAAAAGAAAAACCCAAAACCAGTTCGCACATTGCCTACACGCAAGCTGAAGAAAAAGAAAACTAGCAAGAAAGAAAGATGTGGTATGAAACGGCCGTGTGAAGATTCTTCTGAAGACGACGAGTGGCCATGCCTTGTTTGCGGCGAGCCATTCAGAAGCAGCAGATCCGGCGAAAGTTGGATCCAGTGCCAGATCTGTCACCACTGGTCGCATCATGACTGCACCGAGGGTGGCAAATTTTATGTTTGCCACAATTGCGCGTCTGACAGTGACTGAACGAGTGGTTAGGCAGCAGATCCGACGAATGTTACATCCTGTGCCATATATATCACCAATGATCGCAACTGGTCGACGAGTGGGGAAGATTTTATGTTTGCCATAATTGCGAATTAACGAGTTGTTAACCGTCGAGAGTTGGTGAGAATAGTTTTAATAAAGTTCTGAATTTTAAAAGAGTCTACACGGGTTGATTTCCACACATGTATACAACATTACAAAGTAACATTTCTGCAGTCAAACCATATAAATATTAAATATTAGAACTGTACAGATTATGTTGGATTAGTTTCATTTTAGCAGTGGACTCTCCATTATTAAAGTAATATAGCCTTCCAAGATCAAATACAATGGCAAAGGGCTAGCATTAATAATAAACAAATTGTATATATATATATATATATATATATATATATATATATATATATATATATATATATATATATATATATATATATATATATATATATATATATATATATATATATAATAATAACAAATACATGTCCACAATTTAGCCGAAAAATTAACTAGTGACACCGACATTCTATTGGGGCAAAACGCACAGAGGTGAGCGTTTTGCCCCTTGGGTGGGGCATAACGCCTATATGTAGGACCTCCGCTAAAACGATTACAACTTTTTTCAGAGACAAGGTACATTAAAAATGTTAACACACGGAATGTACCTAAGATAATGAACTAGATAATCAATTGAACATAAAACAGATATACCAAAAGGATTCTTTCCAGTAGCCGATGTCCCAAAAAACTGGGCGTTATGCCCCAAGCTACTCTATAAGTTGGGGGAAGAGGTCCAAAGCGACTATGCCATGCAATGTCTTATAAAGCATGACAAGGCGGATGTCGGTTCACCTTTGTTGAAGGCTGCGCCAGTGCAAGTGTTTGATCATAGTGGTGACACTTGCTTCACGGTTGTAGTTGTTACAAACATACCGTGCTACCCGTCTTTGGGTCATCTCTAGTTTGTTTTTGTACGTTTTTACGATATTATTCAGGTTTGGCAGGTTTCTGTCCATACAGCAGGAACCGTGCGGCAAAAATACCTTTCTTCGCTATTTCTGCCGTCGGCACGACAGAAAACCAACCCTGATATAATTGAATCTCTCAAAAATAGTTAATCACAATATTGTTGTCCCTAGCAGAACATTATATAGGTCAATGGTGGCACACTGGATTTTTAATAAAGTGTTAATACATGAATAGAATAGATTATTTCTTTGAAATATTTGTGATTATTTTGAGAGTAAAAAAATTTAACATATAATTATTGGAGTAATTAGTCACTTTCACTGCGCGTTGTTTCTTGTTTGTTTCATTCTTAATATAATCACTAATGTAGTGGTGTCTATATAATATTCCTTTAACTATGCAAAATCACTCGATTGGTATACAATAATATACCGGGTTTACGATGCTTAAACTAATTATAACAACATGGAAGAAATAGTATACAGCATCCTTAAAAGGCGAACACTAAAACCTTACGCATCCCACTATCCCTCTCTCTCCCACTCTCTCCCACTCTACCTCTCTCCCACTCTCCCCCCCCCCCCCCCTCTCTCTCTCTCCCACTCTCCTACTCTCACTCTCTCTCTCTCTCTCTCTCACTCTCTCTCCCTCTCCCCCTCTCTCCCACTCTCTCTCTCTCTCCCACTCTCTCTCTCTCCCAGTCTCTCTCTCTCTCCCAGTCTCTCTCTCCCACTCTCTCTCTCTCTCTCCCACTCTCCCTCCTTCCCACTCTCCCTCCCTCCCTCCCACTCTCTCTCTCACTCTCTCCCGCTCTCCCACTCTCCCTCCCTCTCTCTCACTCTCTCCTCTCTCCCCTCTCTCCCTCTCTCTCTCTCTCGGCATATCTATTAAAAATGTCCACCATAAATGTTCGGTTGTCCGTCGTTCTGATACTGACTTTTGCCTCTGAGCTCAGGTTCCTGAGGATATCGGCGCCATAGAAGTTAATTATTATTATTATTCTCAACTATGATTATACATCATGGTACTTTTCTTGAATCCGAGCCAACCTTCATTTCGCCGTTATTGATTCGTAATATGTACAGGAGCGGTGCACAATGTAAATTTTTCTGCGGAACGTACATTATTAAACGTGTTGTGCGTAAAGACATATTTAATAACCTTTTCCGAAGCTCGAATTCGCTTATTTAACCTGCATTGAGACCATCTTGCCCCTTTTATTTAACAAATGGCGCCCCTCAAAGCATGTTAAATATGCGAACTCGAGTATCAAAACAGATCATTAAATGTGTTTTTAAGCACATTTTTAATACTTTATGTTCCATATTTCAGTATGCAGTGTGCGTGCATTGTGCAATACTACTATGCATATTGTATGTTATAACGGCAACACGGAAGTGGGCCCGGATTCTAGAAAAGTGTTTACATCTTTGACGAATGAGCCATAATATACCTTACTATCATGAACTTGGAAATTAAATAGTGATCCACCCCGTACGTATTACACCACTGATCTCTAGAAATGCCTCCACAGTTACTGTAGCCGCGCGTTGTGGTAATGACGCGTTGTTGTTTGTAAAAGCTCCTACAGATCGTAGTACTTAAACCGCCGTCTCCTGTAGTTTGACAATGTGTAAAATGCAGCAGTTTTATTCGGGTACCTTGTAATACAAGATTCTGTCCTTGACAATGTGTAATCGGAATAAATAAATACCTTAATCATAGAAAACAAACCTGACAGAGATGGAAAGCCAGAGAGAGTAAGAGCGGAAGAGAAGTCCGTCCGTCCTTCCGTCCGTCCGTCTCTTCCGTTCTTACTCTCTCTTACTCTTACTGAAAAGAAACATGTAGAGAAACCTATAGGGTTACCCGGGACAGCGCGGCCCCCCAAAAGAAAACTTTCAAATTGTACACCATTAAACGACGTTAGCTTGTCTTTAGTGTGTTTATGTTATGAACAGATATGTGTGTTACCCATTGGAAAACTATTTTCAGTAAATAAACAACTTAGGCGAGTTGCATTTGTAAAATAGTAACAGTACCCAAAAAGCCGTCTTGCCCCATCCTTGGGGCAAGACGGTCCTCTTCCTGGGTCCATAAGCCCTTCCCATGGTTTTCGTTTATATGAACGAACTATTTCCTGAAATTAAGATGTAGCATATAATGCATACCTAGCAATCCATACATAATGTAACATATTATTGGCTTAGTAATATTCAATCATAATTACAGCCTACAGGCTAGCAGAACGTAAATTATGCAATGTTTATATTATATTAAATATATTAAACATAACTGGTCTTGTGTAATACATTTTGATACATTGTGACCATGTGGGTCTTGTGGGATAAGACGTGGGGACCATCTTGTCCTACAGACACGACGTGTCTTAACACGATGTATCCTAAACACAACATGCTATTGCCTATTTTGTATTGTTTTCACCTGTCAAGCACCTGATTAATAATATTATAATGTCAACAATTAAGTCCATGATTCACACCGTTAAATAGTTACTATTGGCAAAATATTAGATTAATTTGTGCATATAAAAGTTTAAAAACACACTGATTTATTTACACCTGTCTCGTGTTGCTGAGCTTTCGGGGTGGGTATCAGACAGAAGTTAGCTTCATTTTGCATCAAATTTGGGGACGTTCAGAATTTCATATTGTGCGTACGTGATGGGGAACGGTGCGTCTTACATCCAGGGGCCGGGTTGTTGCCCCAGGTTACCATACTCAAAGTGTAGCGAAGGCCCCACGTCAATTAATGAAAGGGAGATCTCTATCATTGCAGGCCGCAAGTACTATTAAACGTGTAGTAGACATAAAGTAATAATATAATCATGCATAATTAAACTAGAAACATAAATATATATATATTAATTAGTTGTTTCTTTAATTGAGTAGCAATTAATTGAGTAGCAATTAATTGCAACTTCTCTAAGAGCGAGTAATTCTGAATCGCAGCATTCCACTATGTACGCATGCCAAGACACATACGAAATTCGCACGCACGCACGCACGCACGCACGCACGCACGCACGCACGCACGCACGCAAAGACTTTGAAAATAATGGATAACTTCATGAGACTACTGCTGCTGCTGCTGCTGCTGCTGCTGCTGCTGCAAGTGCATTTACACAGTAGCACAATCCGTGCGACATGAGGTCGAGCTTTGTCCTGCTGAGACAAGCGCACATTCTCTTAATTGGTACAAGTTCAGGAATGAGAACTTCATCTCTGTATCTCTACGCATTGTGACTGCCGTTTATGTCATCCAGTTCCAGTCCGTGCATTGGCCTACACAAACTATAACATTGTGTAGTCTTCAGCTTCCCACTATTGACAAGAATGACTGTCAGTCACCTTTATGCAATGTTCAGCACTCATCGACATTACATGACGAAATTAAATAATTCGTCCTTCGTCAGATATTGACGATGGGTAACGAACTGTTGTCAGTGCGATGATCTAAAACTGGCGTTTCTTTCTGTTTTGACTAGTATAAGTACGTAAACACCTTCTCATGTTGTTGTGCCTGAGGTTTATTGCTTGCCTTCATCCTACAGGTTGACATAGACAGACAGTAAGTGCTTCTTTAAGTGATACTCATAACCGATTGTTTGACTTTGTTCTGTTATTTGAATGAGTAGAAACAGTCAGTCTAAGATGGAGTCATGCTCAATAGTTCACAGCCGTCCGTGTTTTAACGAGAAAACAAGGAAAAAACACACAAGACTGTGGCGAGACATTACATTCAGAAGAAACACACTGAAGAACAGACCCCGTGAAGAAACAGGAGATGATGTAAGAACCAGCTAGATTATCACCGACATAACCAGGCCACTATACAAAGTTATGTGATTAACATAATCAGTTCAGTGACATCACCAGGCCACTGTCCACAGTTAGTTGACTGACATCATCAGTTCAGTGACATCATCAGGTTATTGTAGACAGCTATTTGATTGACATCATCAGTTCAGTGACATCATCAGATCACTGTAGGCAGTTGGTTGACTGACATCTTCAGTTCAGTGACATCATCAGGTCACTGTAGAGAGATGGTTGATTGACATTGTCAGTTCAGTGACATCATCACGTCACTGTAGACAGTTGGTTGATTGACATCATCAGTTCAGTGACATCATGAGATCACTGTAGACAGTTAGTTGATTGACATCATCAAGTCACTGTAGACAGTTGGTTGATTAACATCGTCAGTTCAGTGACATCATCAGGTTTTGTAAACTTAACTGTATTTGATTTGATAACAGGAAAACATGTATATATCCAACTAAGATTGAATCAGTGTTTTTTTATTTGACATCCAAGCCTACCAACTGCTTGAGTATAATGACAAGATAGCTGATGTAACGTATGATGTCATGCTATTGCACTGTTATGTCACGCCCCTAAATGTTTACAAAAAGACAATATTGCAAGACAGGTGCCAATTTAACAGGAAAAACAAATTATGCTTCAATAAGTTTTTGTGGGAAAGATATACACAGGTACATGTATATTATTGAGAATCATTGTGTAATATTGTCTTTTTGTAAACATTTAGGGGCGTGACATGACACCGCAATAGCATGACATCATACATTACATCAGCTATCTTGTCATTATACTCAAGCAGTTGGTAGGTTTGGATGTCAAATTTAAAAACACTGATTCAATCTTAGTTGGATATATACATGTTTTGCTGTTATCAAATCAAATACAATTAAGTTTACAAAACAAGAAATGTAGAATGTCCGAAATAGTTGTACCAAACAACCCATAAGTGGCTTTTGCAAGCTTGGGCATTTTAGAGTGTGGGTCCAGTTTGCAGCCAGAGAGCCTCAATCGAAGAGGGAGTTTTAAGGGTCATCTTGCTGTGTTGATGTAGTCCTTGTGGACGCTGGAAGACCATGCCTGGCGATGTGTAGTAGGGGTATCGCGTTTGATCATTTCCATCAGTGTCATCATTGTAGAACATGAACTGGCCGGACTGGGACCAGGGCGCAGTGGTACTGGGGTTGGTGCGAGGCATGTAGCCACTATATGCCGACGGCATTGGCAGAGCTGGTATCATTATTGGTGGACTCTTCTCTCTCAACCGTTACCGTCTCGTACCCTCTTCTTCTGCTGCTGCTTCCTGCATCTCCTGCACATAACATGTTTCATTTTAGAACAGTGAGCAACATAATCTCTGGGTCCAGTAACATACCCTCAAGGCAAACTGCTTGGTTTTTGTCACAGCATCAGGCTACTTCGTTGATTACTACTATTACTATAACACACACTCTTAAAGGAAAACAAACGTCATGATTTTGGGCCTATGCATCTATAAGATTTAATAAAACATAACCATATGCAACTACAATTAAGAATATCACGCCAGTGGTTTACTAGGAAAACATTATTGAACAAACAGCATCTTAATTTCATGGGTTGCGCCATACTGTTAGATAACCCTATGTCATGAGTGCTTTTAGTCTGTCAATATTCGCTGGCCAAATGAAAATATATTTGTAAACACCTATACCTATAAAACTTTCCAGTAGGGTATGGTCATGCTGTTGTGTCCAAAGTCAACTTATTAACATATTTTGGCTTTTGTTTACTAAACTAGTCCTCTTTTTGATGTAACGTCCGGTAATATTGAGACTTTGCATTGGTTGTGGGTACACCAGCCGTAATACACCCAATTACATATCCCTGCCCATGTGCTTATCAGTCGGAGATCAGCAAGGTTGAAGTCCACCGCAAACAGAAAGACAGAGGTCATCCCAAGACACGCAATGGCAAAGAGATTAAAGAGGGTGCCAGATGTAAATTCAACAAGTGCAAGCGTAGAAACCACTTTGCTGTGGTATGCAGAGCTGGGAGGAGTGGAGCGCACGGCAAACAATCACAAGTGTCTGCTGTCAGAGAGGAGGCCAGCAGTGAATCAGAGAGATTTCTCCAGTACACGTTTGGCAAAGTTACAGTCATTCAGAGTGACCATAAACCTCTGCAGTCACTGATGCGGAAACTCATGTGAAAAGCTCCCGCACCGACTTCAAGGAATGATGATGCGTCTCATGAAGTACGACACTGAGGTTGTCTACACCAAAAGTACAAACATGTGCATAGTTGACGTTGTCTCGCGCCTTTCTCAAAGGCTCGAGTTTGGATCAGTCCAACCTTGAACAAGTCAACTCTGTGAAATACTTACCAACTCGAGAGGAACGCTTGCAAATCCTGGAAACACAGCAAGATGAGAATCTTGAAGCATTGAAACAAATCATCATGCATGGATGGCCAGAGAACAAGTCTGATGTTCCGCCTACTTTGGTTCCATACTATGGCATGTAAGATGAACTAACCACCCAGATTGGACTTATTTTCAGGGGTGAGCAGATCGTCATACCCATGGTTTTTTAAGGTTCAACTCACATTGGCAGTGCAACATTTCACACAGTCACGGGCAAACATGTTTTTACTTCTATCAGACACATTACCACGCATATATACATAACACAATATTTTTTATTTCCTTTTGAATTTCACACAGGCATGGAGGGTTTTCACACGGGCAAATTGCCCATGTGAAAGGCCTTAAAAAACCCTGCTCATACCCCTTGGTCTAGGCATAGAAGGTTGTTTGAGGCGAGCTCGGGAATGTCTCTTCTGGCCAGGCATGACATCAGAATTAAAACACTACATCAGCACGTGTGAAACATGCCGCATGTGTTTGAAACCTGCACCTGCTAAAGAAACCTTGATGTCTCATGATGTCCCAGATAGACCACTGCAAAAAGTAGCAAATGACCTATTCACCCATGGATATTCTGAGTATGTGATCACAGTAGACTATTTCTCAAACTTCTGGGAAAAGACTAATTTGCTTGATACAGAATACCCTCCACTGTAATGACAAACAACAGACCACAATTCCCATCCGAGGAGTTCAGTAGGTTTGTGCAGAGGTATGACTTCGAACATGTTACTTCGAGTCCGCACTATCCTAAATCCAATGGAAAGGTAGAGTCTGCCATGAAATCTGCCAAACGAATGCTGAAGAAAATGATTGAGTCTGGTGCTGACCAATATCTAGCACTATTGGACATTCGTAATATGCCAACAATGGATCTGCCTAGCTCTGTTCAACGACTACATAACAGGCATACATGCACATTGCTATCCATGACAGATCGTTTGTTAGAGCCTGCGCTAGACACAGATATCAAGTCCAAGATGAAGTATGCAAAGTCCAAACAAGCAGCATACTATAACCGCAATGCTAGAGACTTGTCTGTTCTCGAAGAAGGCGATGTAGTGAGAATGAAGTCATACTCTTCCAACAGCACATGGCAGAAAGGTGTTGTGACCAAACGCCTTGATAAGCATTCATATCAAGTGGACACAAAATCAGCATCATACCATCGCAACAAAGCACACTTGCGCAAGACTAATGAAGCTAATCCTCTGAATGACCACGCTCATTCATCAGTTACAGTCAGTCCTGTGAAGCAACCCGCCAGGACTGCAGTCTGTACAACTACACCAACGTGCCCATCCAAGACAAGTACACCGTCAGAGCACACCACAACATCTCTTTCCGCGTGCATCACACCAGGCAAGACAGCTACTCTTGTACCAACGAGAGTATCACAGAAATCAAACAAAGGCATGCCAGCTGTAAAATTGAACCTGTGAACAATTGAACAGTGAACATTGATAAACAGTGAACATTGATAAACAATGAACAATGATGAACAGTGAACACTGATGTTGTGGAGATTCATAGCAGCTGAGAAGATCACGAACATGATTAATTACTTAATCTAATGAACATTGATACTATCATAATTTGTAGTAGCTGAAAAGGCTATGAATGCTATTGATTATGTAATTCACTGAAGAACAATGCTATGATACTAATGTGCTCTTAATTGTATTCTGAAAGAACGTTTCTACCATGTTTCATTTGCTTACTTCTAAATAATTGGTAGCATATTACCATTTGGTATTAATTGCACTGTTTAATCAAACAATGAAAGAGGGACGTTGTAATATCACTGAGAGCCAGTCTGGTCACTACAGTGGCACCACCTAGCGGACTCTCCCCTCCTGTGAACTTGGCTAATAAAATGTGCTCGGCTGTATAACTCTGTGCCAATAAATAATTGGGTGACCAGCAACCCAAAACATTCAGATTATGTTTTCCATTACACTGTGTCCATGTAAAGTGTTAATGTACCTGTTATAACAATGCCACTGTCATAAAACATATATAAAGGCATCTTTATCCTTAAAATTAAAAGAAACTTTATTGAACATTTAAAAAGACAACAAACAATAAGCTTCAGGTGGTGTAGAGGCAAGGACGCCATTTCCTTATCACCAAGAGTTCTTTGGTTTTCATGCTGTTTTCACCTACACATTCTGTCTGACATATTTACACACGTATTATTTAAAGGACTCTCCTCAATTCAGTTTGTTTGCTCATCTCATTTCATAATATTTTCATGAAAATCAAACCTTTTTGTATCCATTACAACATGCAAGCTTGTTTGTACAAATTTGGTTTTGCAGAAATCGCCGGACAAACTATTAAATCATTTTTGACCAGAACTGGTCCAAATTTTTCAAAAAAGGGCAAAAATTGTCCGGTTCTATATACTATGACATAAAGCTATTCACAGTTTTGCAAGATACCCGATTTAGCGATCAAAATCAATTCTTTCAAAGATTTTAACAAAAGTACACTCTTTTATTAAACCGACAACACATATTAGTAAAACTATTTACACACGATATGTCTGACCATCAATGAAATGATTCACAATGAGCTAAATCAACTGACATTCTAAAGATATATGGACTGGTGTTATTTGAATGGTGACTTACTTGCAGCCGAAGTAAGCGACAATGAACATGATGACCAGGAAGAGGGCAACAAAGCCCACAACGAGACCGATGATCAACGGCACCTGCGACTTGGAACTGGCATCTAAATGGCCTGCAATTAAAGGCCACTCCTCAATTGGATTTTTTCTTTAATCTCATTTCAAATTCATTTTGCAGAAAATCAAACCTGCCAATAGTATCCAGTGCAACATGCTAACTCGTTTGTGCAACTTTTGTATGATAATTTTGTGAAATCATCAGATAAACTATTAAATTAGTTAATGTTTGGTAAAATATTAATTGAAGTGAAAATGGAAACACTGAAAACTCAAAAATTTCAACCTTGGTGAAATTTTTTAACTTTGTCATGTGGTTGTGACATTTTGGGTATCTTTTTGTACAAACCCAAAACGAAAATAGAAAATCATTGTATTAAAGAACTCTGTTTATGTATATATATATATATATATATACACACACACACATATATGTTCATATATATATATATATATATATATATATATATATATATATATAGACAGATGATATTACTGTGATAGACTAGACCAAAAAAATATTGTGAGAAACTCTACCTCAGTTTTTATTGTTTCTAGTCTATTCAATGAATCATATTAATAATAATAATATATAAAATACTTCTATTGCACTAAAATCCTCGGGAGACCCAAGTTCGGCAGCGCACCAAACCAAGAGGTTAAGCAGTTCATGATCGATAAGCAGTTCCTATTGAACACAGTTGGATTGGTACACTCAAGTCTCAAGTGGTTTACTCCAAACAGCCCAAACTTGGGCTAACGCAGGAGTTTGTGGTGGGCTGTGCGCATGCGCTGTGGGTGGTACATTCGATTAAAAGACTAGTACCATTAATGTTGCTGAAATGGTTTTTATTTGATAGTTTTATTTATTTTATGTATAGGATGTTTAACGAAATTTTTTAATAGGTTGGTTGTGTGTATTGACACTGTCGCTGCCTTGCCACATGCACACATAGACAGTCTCCATACCCACACCATGGATAAGTTTACGCTGAGCACTGTGTTTTAAAGGCAGTTTAGGTGAGGAGGTGTGGTGAAAGGGAGTTCCATAATAGCTTCTTGAAATGATTTTGGGTTTTTTATGTTGGTAATTTTTTATGGAATCATATTCCATATGCGAATGGCTCTGGGATAAAATGAAAAGATCATTGCATTTATACGACACTTGGGGGCTATGTATTGTCCACGGGTTCGAGAGCGAGTTAGTAAGCCTGAAGGGGGGGTGATCTCAATAATGTTGTTTAAAATTTTGTAGAAGGTAGTGGCTTGTTTGATAATGCGCCTTCGTTCGAGGGTTGGCCATCCAAGGGCAGTAATTAGATATGCTGGATTTGTGTTTCGCCTGTAGTCATTTTTAACAAATCTGGCAGCAGAGTGTTGCACTCTTTCAAGGCTTTTAATTTGTGAAAAGGTGTGGGGATTCCATATGGGTGAAGAGTACTCAAGTTTTGGCCGGATTAGCATGTTGTAGGCTGTTTGTTTAACTTCGGGTTTACATTGGCCAAGAGTTCGTTTAATCATGCCTAAACATTTCGAAGATTTTGAAGTTATGTCAGTGACGTGATTTGTCCAGGTTAATTTGGAATCCAATTTTACTCCGAGGTATGAGTGGCTGGATACGGTGGATAATGGCTGGCCAGAAAGCGAGTACTTGTGTGTGCTGGGTTTAGTTTTGTTTGTTATTGGAAGGTGGACGCATTTAGATACATTAAATTCCATTTGCCATTTGTCTGACCATGTTTGGAGTTGGCTTAGGTCAGTTTGGAGAATTTCGTGGTCGTTTTTGGAAGAAATTTTACGATATATAATACTATCATCTGCAAAAAGGCGTATAGGAGATTTGATGTTCCCATTTATGTCATTTATGTAGAGTAAGAAGAGGACAGGTCCTAGAACTGAACCCTGTGGGACACCAGATGTGACATCTGTGATGTCCGACAGGGCACCGTTAACTGAGACTCTCTGTTTGCGGTTGGACAGAAAAGATTTGATCCAATTTTGAGTGTTTCCAGTGATTCCGTAGGAGGTCAATTTTGATAGAAGACGTAGGTGAGGCACTTTGTCGAAGGCTTTAGAAATGTCAAGCAGGATTGCGTCAATATGGGTCTTGTTGTCCATAGCAGTCATCCAGTCGTGGACTGTCTCAATGAGTTGAGATTCACAAGACAGTCCCGACTGGAATCCGTGTTGGAAGTGGAGAATGATGTTATGCTTGTGCAGGTGTTTCCACATGTTGCTTAGGATGATATGTTCCATTACTTTACAGAGGATGCAGGTTAGTGATATGGGTCTGTAGTTAGCTGGGTCAGATTTATGGCTCTTTTTGTGTATAGGTGTTACTAATGCTTGTAGCCAGTCATTAGGAAGTTTACCTGTGTTGTATGATTGTTGGAAAATTTGGGTGATGATGGGAGCTATCTGCTTTGCAGTTTCTTTAAGGACTCTGGCTGGGAGTTCATCTGGGCCTGTAGCTTTGTTCTGGTTTAGATTTTCCAGCTGCTTTATTACGCCATCTATGCCAATTTCGAGAAGGGGGATGTTGGGGTAAGTAGAGGGGGCTATTTGGGGGATGGGGTGCTTTTCTTGGGTAAATACAGAGCTAAATTGGTTGTTTAGGGCATTTGCTTTATCTCGATCATTAATTATTGGTTGGTCGTTTACTCGAAGTGTGGGGATGCCAATGTTTTCTCGTTTATTTGCCTTAATAAATGACCAGAATCGTTTTGGATTAGTTTTCAGGCTGTCTCCAATGTGGTTGTTAACATCGTCTTTGTAGGATTTTGCTAATGCTTTAGTAGCTTGCTTTCCGAGTTCCTTAAATTTTTCCCAGTCACTGTTTAGTCCAGTTTGCTTTGCCTTTTTGTGGCTTTCATTTCGTCTTCTCTGCATTCTAATTAGTTCACGTGTTATCCAGGGGAGGTGGGTTTTAGCTTTTGTGTATCGTCTCGGTATGTTATTGTTAATCAAGGTAGTCAGGCGTTCGCGGAAAAAGGTCCAGTTTATGTCTATGTCCTGTGAGTTGGGGTCGATGTCGCGAAGTACTCAAGATTTAGTTTGTCTATGTCGTCTTTGAGTTGGTCCTAGTCTGCTGATTTGTAACTATAAACTTGGTGGGGGGGTTTCTTGTTGCGAACTGGGTTTAAGTTGACATTGAAGGTCACGGATTCGTGATCGCTCATACCAGGAGTGGTGTGGGTGTTGATGATAATGGAGGGATTTGAGGTGAGTATGAGGTCAAGAATGTTGCCAGAAGCAATGCGTGTGGGGTGGTTTACCATGTTCTGCAGCCCAAAGTCGTTAGTTATTTCTAGTAGTTTGTTATGCTTGCTGGCAGTGCTGTTATTAGTGGTCTGGTGATTTGTCCAGTTGATATCAGGGAGGTTAAAATCTCCAGCTATGACTACGTTAGGGGGAGTTTTTTGTGATCTATATAGTTTAGTTAGGGAGTCGTGGAGAGCTTCAAGGGATTGGGGTCGATAATAAGATGCAAAGTATATGCATTTGTTTCGTGCAAAGTGAATTTTTGTCCAAATTATTTCACAATTTGAGTTTAAATTTTGGAGGAGTTCAGCTACAATGTTGTCACGGAAGGCTATAAGGACTCCACCGCCATGGGCATTCCTGTCCTTTCTGATGGCCTCATAGTTGGGTGGTAGGAAAGAGTATGTAGCATATGGTAGACCTCCCTCCATCCTGCCCCCATCCAGACCTCCCTCCACCCTGCCCCCATCCAGACCTCCCGCCACCCTGCCCCCATCCAGACCTCCCTCCATCCTGCCATCATCCAGACCTCCCTCCACCCTGCCCCCATCCAGACCTCCCTCCACCCTGCCCCCATCCAGACCTCCCTCCACCCTGCCCCCATCCAGACCTCCCTCCACCCTGCCATCATCCAGACCTCCCTCCACCCTGCCCCCATCCAGACCTCCCTCCACCCTGCCCCCATCCAGACCTCCCTCCACCCTGCCCCCATCCAGACCTCCCTCCACCCTGCCCCCATCCAGACCTCCCTCCACCCTGCCCCCATCCAGACCTCCCTCCACCCTGCCTCATCCAGACCTCCCTCCACTCTGCCCCCATCCAGACCTCCCTCCACCCTGCCCCCAACCAGACCTCCCTCCACCCTGCCCCCATCCAGACCTCCCTCCACACTGCCCCCATCCAGTCCACCCTGCCCCATCCAGATCTCCCTCCACCCTGCCCCATCCAGACCTTCCACCCTGCCCCATCCAGACCTCCCTCCACCCTGCCCCATCCAGACCTCCCTCCACCCTGCCCCCATCCAGACCTCCCTCCACCCTGCCCCATCCAGACCTCCCTCCACCCTGCCCCATCCAGACCTCCCTCCACCCTGCCCCATCCAGACCTCCCTCCACCCTGCCCCATCCAGACCTCCCTCCACCCTGCCCCCATCCAGACCTCCCTCCACCCTGCCCCATCCAGACCTCCCTCCACCCTGCCCCATCCAGACCTCCCTCCACCCTGCCCCCATCCAGACCTCCCGCCACCCTGCCCCATCCAGACCTCCCTCCACCCTATCAATACGTGGTGTGAGACATAACATAATGTGCATACTGACAATCAGAAACTAATGTGACCGCCTCTTAGACACACTCTACTGTTTTAGTGTCACTGCTACGTACCAATGCGGACTTCACAGCGAGTTCCCTCATACAGGTCGGGACATGTACAGATGGGCTTCGATGTGTTTGTGTCAAAGAGACAGCTGCCTCCGTTCTTGCAGTAGGAGATCTCAGGAGCACACCACTCTGTAAACATAAACCAATTAACTCAGGTCATTATTTATAGATATATCTCAAGTGTATATCGCAGATAATTTGTTTTCATATTTTGGTACATTTTTTTCATTCGTGACAACTATCCCACTGTCTTCTTGTGGACTGTGAAACCACTCAATGAAGGGAGGCAGCTAGCTTCAAATCTGATGGTTATTAAAACAATTGTCTAAAATTATAATTATCTAGCACGTGGAATGTGGGATGGAAAAGGAAAAGGCAGGTGTGAAAGCCCAAATTGGCAGAAGAAATGGAGACAAGACATTGAGAAATTGAAAAAGAATTTGTAATGTGCCCCCACCACACAAGGGATTAAGGGGAAGACGAAGAATGTCAGGGAATAAAGATCATTCATATGCCCAGAGGGGGTAAATGTCTAAACTTGAAGGGTCTGTATTCTTGAAAATTCATAAGTCCTATTTTGTCTTTATACTGCTGCTGCACAGAGTATATTTAACAGTCAACATTTGACATATATCAAGTGGGAATCTGCTAACATTTCACTGTTGGTGTCTCATTTCTGGGTAGGGTAAAATGTTACACTTATAGAGCTGTTATGTACCCTACAATTGGTTAACGTTTCGTTGCTGAGTAAATCACCTTTTGATAACATTGCCTTGTCGTGACCATCACCAAACTATAGTTTAACAGACGCACAACTTAAATATTTTAAAAACAATTCCTGGTAGCATATTAGGTTTCAAATCTAAATAACTATTCTTCCCAGGCCTACAGCATGCAATATCAACAGAACGCACAAAATCTCAAGATTTTTCGGGCAAGAGTACACAAGAAAGTTTCAGATGAACTTAAAAGTGTTGGGAGTTTGTTCCACACTTTGGGCACAGTTCCTTGCCTAGGCTGAGCTGTTGTCATGTATAGATGGTCTGAACTACCTGGCAATAACGAAGGCTGCAGAAGACACTGGGCAAATAAAACAGAAATGCTTACTCTTGCACACAGTGTCTTTTTCACCCAGTGTGCCTGTGGTCTCCGTTGTGCTGTCGACTCCACACTTGTAGCAGAAATTTGTGACTTGCGTCGGCTGATAAGTACTGACAGCACAAGCCTCACAGTTTCCTTGATCATTTAGTTGTGTTCCATTATTGCAATCTGGAACAATAGACAGAATGTTACACACACATAAAAATAATGTCTACTACAATGTATACATGATAGATATGTGTTTATCAATGTAACAATTAGCATTGTGTTTCATAAATAACTTGCGTTGCAAAGGAGAAAAGCCAAGAGCTTATGACTTGCACTACCCAGTCAAGTTTTGGTAGTGCCAATGGTAATGACAACTTCAGGCCCCAAAATCCTGTACAACTGCCGGTTTCATGAAGCGTTCGTACTGTACGAAGGAACTAATGTGGATGTTTGACGTAAATCACGTAACTCTGAACACAGACGTATTCCTTCTTGTGAATTTTCCCAGTTTATTTTTGGTTTTAGTGTGTAGACTATTATTTCAATGGGTATGCACCATGTTGATGTTTATGATAGCATCATAGTTTTGTATGTTGATCAAACATGGGGCAGTGAACTTGAAAAGTTAACTAATTAAATTACAATTAACTAAGAAATTCTGCAATTAAATAACATTAATCTCACACATTTCTCAATGTCAATTAAATTAAATTAAATTCTTTAATTAAATTAAATGAATAATTAATTTTAATTCAATTAACAATTAAATCATATGCTGATAGAAATGTTTACACATTTAAAACAGAAATGTGTTTTGTAACTTTGTTGGAAAGAGATTTGCTCATAAAATATTTACATGCCAAGACATTTCTTAATGGGGCATTTGATGATATTTCTAAAGTTGTCGATACTTAAAAAAATCATTATTTTTTTCTGAAAGGATTAAACAATTGTGGCCAAAGATTTGCAGGTGTGGGGTTTCTTCCTACATTTAACCACCAAATTAACAAAACCTGGAAACTACATACATCATTTTTAACCACAAGTTATTTATGCAGTGTTTTATACTAAATCATTAGGTTTCCCATTTACACACTAGCACTTAAATGTGTATGCACTATTTTGTATGCATCACTGGAACAGGCATACATTTGATTTCAGTTGACAATGTAAAAAGATCCCAAACTGAAGCTATATTACCTGTCTCTACTTCTCCTTATTAACTGTTAAATGTATAGAAGCAACATTATAGATGCATATAGTCTAATGGCTCCATTTGGCTGCAAGTTTGGTAAAGTTAATTATTTAAATTAGCCTTTCTAAAAATTTTTTTTAATTAAATTTAATTGAGTTAATTCAGTGAACAAATTAACAATTGAAATTAACCCATGCCTGATGCTGATGTCAATCTATGTTCATATAGTGGGGCAAATAACCACTCCACCTTTGTTTTTTCTTGTAATTTAGTAATAATTATTGTTTTTCCTAATGAGCATGTCTCCGTTAGCTGTTAATCTGTCTCTCATTGATACATGTGTATTTTATTTTCTGTTAGTACAATTGAGACCTTTATTTTTGTGGGGGGCGGTAGCATAGTGGTTAGAATATTGGTCTTTCAATCAAGAGAACCCGGGTTTAAATCCTCTTGCTGCCGTTTCGAAGCTTTGGTAATTTCATTCATCCCACATTGCCACAGTTCACTCAGCTGTATAAATGAGTACCTGGCTACAGACAGAGTTGGATATTTGAACGAATAGTCTTTGTGCAGTAACTGCAGCATGGCTGAATGTTCCAGAAGCTGAGTTGTCATTGGAATGAACAGGACAGCCAGGGGGTGAAGCGTAAAGCGCTTTGAACACTCCCAAGGACTGGATACCGCACCATATAAGAACATACCTTTACCTTTTACATCCATTTTGTGCATTTCGAGATAAATCGTGTTTTGTACCGCACATTGTTATGCGATAGATAAGGAAACCGATATTTCATTCGTCTATAGCATGGCGTATAATGAGTTTTTCTGCAAAATTCTTTTACCTCCACAACTCCTTGTGTCTTCCTGTAGGAAACCAGCTCAGGGTTCTGCCAATAAGCTTCAGGGCATAAAGATAGGGTCCTTAGATAGCACTTATGTTATCATTGAGGACAGAACTGTTAAATTAGGGTATCAGTCTGATTACACCACAATCATCTCACATTAAAAATAGTATTAATAAATAAATATTCAACTAATAACTTCACTACATTCTTTACTCATCCACTTTCAAAACATTCTAGCTCAGTCAACCATTTACCAATTTGTTAAATCTGAACCCAGGTATTATATTTTATTATATTATATATATAATTATCTTAATAATAAAGAGAATCAGTAATACAAACCTTTGTTGTCAGGTATCTTTATCACCTGCGGCAGAGCATTAGTAATTGTTGGCAAAGGTTTGAAGCTCTCTCCTTGCGGAACGGGTATCTCTCCGCTGACCACGACACTAGTCAGCGTGTCAATCAAGGATTTCTTCACCTCGGCTTCTGGTGCAGTCTTATCAAACAGGCCTTCCAGTACTATGACCACACTCCCCTCGCTGGAACGGACAAGACACCAGAGAGGTATGCTAGACTTTTGTAAGCACCACAGTCTTGAGTTGTCATCAGTTGGTTGTCAGGTATAACAGATAACTTTTAAATGTGACTACTTTCCACAGTCACATGCCATCTGCATACAATCATGGTTCAGCTTACAACTGTCTGTGCTTAAGTGCAACAGTGGGAGGCTTCACTGTAATACAGAAAATAACACTCAAAATGATGACATTACATTTCCTCTGACCCCCATTTCACATTACCCAACTCGATATTGGGTAGATATTTAGTGCATGTGTGCATGCGTGCCTGCATATTAAGTCTAATCAATTCAATCTACATTATTCCAACTTAAACATTATTTAAAAAGTTTTCCAGGTAATCATAAATTGTCTCAATGAGCTTCATCTAAAGGGGGATACTTAATATACACAATCACTTCTAGTTGTTCATAGAATGAACGTTATCTGGTTGACAACATAGTACTTAATAGACAAAATTCACATGTAGATGTCCTCAGAACGACTGTCATCTGGTTGACAACATAGAACTGTGGACACTTAATGGACAACATTAACATCTTGATGTTCTAAGAACGACTATCTTCTGGTTGACAACGTAGAACTGTGGACAATTAATAGACACCATTCACATCTAGATGTCCTTAGAACAACTGTCATCTGGTTGACAATGTAGAACTGTAGCAGAACTTACAACATTCTGATGATTTGGAGCTCTTGTCTGAAGTAGGAGCTCAACGTATCGTTGAACAAGGCCTTGAGCTGTCATAGAAGAAAGAACACCGTTATGTAACACACTGCATTGGGAATACAGTCAACATTCAATTAACATTTCACAAATCTTAATACGAGGACAATAACAGTGATATTATAGCAATGATACTATGGCAATGGGTATGTAGCAATGATGCTGTACCAATGATACAATAGCAACTGTTCTAATATATTTTATGAAAATGAGCATTGATAAATTTAAAATTTGATACATATTTTGTACATACCGATACCGTGATATGGTTTTCCAAAATCTTGTATGTCTCGGATTCCTTCACTCCATAATCAGAAGTCCAGTTGATGGCGAGAGTCATGATGAATCCATAGCGAGTTCGGTTTGGATAGACTGTAAGTGTAAGAAGCTCACATGCTGTACACTCTTTCAACAAGCTCACATGCTGTACACTCTTTCAACAAGCTCACATGCTGTACACTCTTTCAACAAGCTCACATGCTGTACACTATTTCAACAAGCTCACATGCTGTACACTCTTTCAACAAGCTCACATGCTGTACACTCTTTCAACAAGCTCACATGATGTATACTCTTTCAACAAGCTCACATGCTGTACACTCTTTCAACTTAGTTCTGTTGACAAAACTACTAACATGCAATAATAACATTTAGTAACTTTTACACCTCTGTCAATTTTAATAAATTTATAATTGTCTTTTGGTCTGCTCTGTGTTGTCGTAAACATATTACAGTAAGGTGTGTAAAAAATGTTTCTGATGGACATGTCGTGGTGCCCCAAATAATGTGCTCACCGGGTAAGCTAATTTGCAGCCACTTTCCACCATATTTCCATAAAACTGGCACTGAGGACATATTATTGTCTTGCACAAATCTAAACCATGGTCTGGTTACTGACGCGTTTACTCAGAACAAAAACACCAACATTATGCACAAAGACTTATCTTAGTTTCGCAAAAACACCCAATGATTGTATAAAGTTAAGCCTTAAACTTTATAAAGTCTTCACTAAAAACAAACCACCATTTGATGTAGTAACAATCCAGCTAGATATGTTGCACAGAAGATGAACACTGCACCTTCATACCACTGCACATGTTGACAACTTGTAAGAACAGTGCAGATTATATATCTGAAAGTATATATATAGTCATTCTCACAGAGGATGATAAATGAATGGATCAAATTATCTACTAATTGTGTAAACGCCAGCAGTGTGAATGTGCTTAAAAACAAAACTGACAAATATCTATATTTACACAGATGAACAATTGTTGGACTATTCATAAGGCAATGGCTTCCTTGTTCACTTGTCATCTGGGGTTTGTGCTTTGAATGACAATCTTGTTAAACATGAGGACATTAGAGGTACTCACCATTGCAGTCAGCTTCATTAGTCGAAGCTGTCATATTTGTCGTACTTTCAGGGGGGCATTCAATGCATGTGTCTTGCCACTTCTTAGGCTGGTAAGTTCCCATTGGACATGGAATACAGCTCTGTTGGTCTGTCTTGTAGCCTGCACTACAGCTGCCTGCAATATACAAGTTCCCTTTGGACATGGAATACAGCTCTGTTGGTCTGTCTTGTAGTCTGTGCTACAGTTGCCTGCAATACACAAGTTCCAATTGGTCATGGAATACAGCTCTGTTAGTCTGTCTTGTAGCCTGGGCTAGAGTTGCCTGGAATATACAAATTCCTATTGGATATGGAATATAGCTCTGTTGGTCTGTCTTTTAACCTGGGCTACAGTTGCCTGCAATATACAAGTCAAGTTCCCTTTGGACATGGAATACAGCTTCATTGGTCTGTCTTATAACCTGTGCTACAGTTCCTGCAATACACAAGTTCCCTTTGGACATGGAATACAGCTCTGTTAGTCTGTCTTGTAGCCTGGGCTACTGTTGCCTGCAATACACAAGTTCCTGTTGAACAGGGAATACAGCTCTGTTGGTCTGTATTGTAGCTTGGGCTACAGTTGCCTGCGATACACAAGTTCCCAATGGACACTGAATACAGCTCTGTTGGTCTGTCTTGTAGCCTGGGTTACAGTTGCCTGCAACAAACAAGTTCCCTTTTGACATGGAATACAGCTTTGTTGGTCTGTCTTGTAACCTGGGCTACAGTTGCCTGCAGTATACAAGCTCCCATTGGACATGGAATACAGTTCTGTTGGTAGGCTACGACACAATTGCCTGCAACATAATAATACAATTTCCATAGTGCCTAAATCCTCTGGAATTTGGGGGTTTTTCTGTGATGTTTTAACTGTAGAAGTGTTGTATATTTCAATGTTGCATGTTTGAGCCAGTGTTATTGTCTCAGTGACTTTAATTAAAGTGTGGATGTCTCATCCAAGTGAGTTTGAAGGTCTGGAGTAGGTTTTACACATGGCTGTTCTCCTGGACACAACACATGACAAATACAGAATTACACGTGAAAACATCAAAGATCTCAGAGACAATCAGATGGAGGCGAGCCCAATTTGTATGTCACTGTTGCAGAAGTAAAGACGTGGTGAGACAGCTGGTTAATCAAAGCATGGACAGAGAAGACCAGGGAGACCATGGAGACAACACTTAACTTATCTAGAACTGAATTTGGATAAGGGGTAACAGCTACAGAACTTGTAAAAAGGTTTTGCAGGAGAGACACCCACGGAGAAGTATCATGAATAACTTTTATGGGAATAAATATACGTTCTTATATAGCGTGGTATCCGGGACTTGCAACTGCTCAAAGTTCTTCACACTTCCCCTCCTGACAGACCTGGTCATTGCAATGCCATCTCCACTTCTCTGGGAAGCGTTCAGCCATGTTGCAATTACTGAGCAAAGACTATTCATTCACATCTCCGCCTCTGTCTGTACTCAGGTACTCATTTATACAATTGAGTGAACTACAGGGTGAAAAAAATTGTCAAAGCTTTGAAACGGCAGCAGGAGTGTGTCATGGGCACACTTGATGCACTGGCTGATGTCAGTTGGGTTGACTATCTCTCCAGCAGTGCAGTTACAAGAGGCACCACATGGCATGTCTTACAAATCTACCCAGGCTTCTTTTCCCAGGACGTGTCAGGTTTTGGGCTGATCATATTTATTTAAGACCTACACCTTTTATCATTACAAATTCAATACATTTCTCCCTGTAAGAGCTATGTATTTATTTAGTTGGTGATCAAACGGTATCATTTTATTAAAGCAGCATACTGCTCAGTCATATGATGCACTTTTTGCACATATAGAAAGTACCAGGCTTAGTTGGGTAAAATCAAATTTAAGACCTTTCCTTGAAAATACTGTATGTAATTAATAAATGTATGTCCGTATATAGCACAGTATCCAGTCCGTAGTACTGCTCAAAGTGCTTTACACTTCACCCCCCCAGCAGACATGTTCATTATGACACCATGAAGATATAATGCAACAGTTAATGGGAAAAAATAATTCAGATAATGTAGGCATACCACTGGATAGAAATTCAATAGATAAAAAGACAAATAATTATGGACACAGGTTAATCACATTGTGTAAAAGTCTAAATGTCCATATTGTTAATGGCAGGATTGGTGTCGATAGGGACAGAGGTGCAACTACATGCAAAAATGTAAGCACTGTTGATTATATTCTTGTTTCTCCACAATCATTTAATAATATAATGGAATTTGAGGTTTTGGAATTTGATGAATTGTTATCTGATGCTCACAACACTGTTAAAATGGGCTTTAAATGTACCATGCAACACCCAATTGTTCCAACAATAAGGGAGGATGAGATGACTGAGAATGATGATACTGCCCAATTTAACAAACCAAAATGGGTTAAGGATTGTGAATCGAGCTTTAAAAGTAGTATTAATTTGAAGGATGTTGTAGACATAGAGAAAGATCTTGACAATTTAATGTGTAATGATATTGATGAGGCTTCAGTAAATGATATAGTAAATCACATTAATGATATATTAAAAAGTGCTGCTAAAATGGTTGGTTGTATGAAGGATAACTATAGACCTACAATGAAGGGTAAAAGCATTGACAAAAAAGCTAACGGTAAACCATGGTTTAATCAAACCTGTAAAGAAAGGAGAAAACATTACTTTCAAGCCAAGGCAGTGTACTGTAAAGATAAAACTGATGTTAATAGAAATGCCAAACATATTGCAAGTAGGAACTATAAAAAGGAAATTAACAAGCAGCACAAATTGTATTTTAAGGATTTTGCAAATAAATTAAGAAATATGAAGAGTAAGAATCCGAAGGACTACTGGAAAATTATTAATGAGTCGAAAGGTGACAAAGGTAAAGAAATCAATACAGTTAATACTAACACTTTTTTTGAACACTTTAAGAAGTTAAGTTTTAGTGAGGAGGAGGATCAGAATGACTATGATTATGAAAATTTTGCAAACAATAATAATAATATTTTTTTAAATAGTATGTTTACAGCTGAGGAAGTAAGAAATGGTATACATAAGTTAAAAAAACAACAAAGCGTGTGGGTTGGACCTAATCCTAAATGAGTCCTAAAACATTCTGAGGATTGTATGATCTCTGTATATGTTAAATTGTTTAATGTCATACTAAAATCTGGCCATATTCCTAAAGATTGGGCCATGGGTATTATTTTGCCAATTTATAAAAATAACGGTCCTGTAACTAACCCAGATAACTACAGAGGGATCACACTGCTCAGTTGCTTTTGCAAATTATTCACCTCTGTTTTGAATAATAGGTTAACTGAATATATTGATGAATTGGGAATAATGGGGGAGGAACAAACTGGATTTCGGCATGATTATTCCACAATGGATCATGTATTTGTCTTGAAAAATTTAATCGATTTATACTTAAATAAAAGGAAGCGCTTATACTGTGCCTTTGTAGACTACAGAAAGGCTTTTGACACTGTAAACAGAACATTCCTATGGTTGAAATTATTATCAAATAATATTGATGGAAACATTTTCACTGTGATATTTAACTTATATAAGGAAGCCAAATCATGTATTATGAATACATTTACAAAACATTTGTCACCTTTCTTCCCATGCAATATTGGAGTTCGACAAGGCGAAAATTTGTCACCACTAATGTTTGCATTATTTTTGAATGATCTTGAAACACATCTGTCAAATGCATATGGCGGTTTAACCTACATTTCTAGTCTAATGGAAAATTGTTTTGAAAAAGAGGACATTGTTGTGTATCTAAAGCTTTTTGTGTTGCTGTATGCTGATGATACAATTGTATTAGCAGAGTCACCTACTCAGTTACAATCTGCACTTGACGCCCTATTTAACTATTGCAAAACTTGGAAATTGCATGTTAATACTGCCAAAACTAAGGTGTTAGTATTCTCAAGGGGGAAGATTAGAAAATTGCCAGACTGTAAATTTGGACCAAATAAGCTTGCCATTGTAGATAAGTATAACTATCTAGGAATTAATTTTAACTATAATGGTAGATTCTCTAAAGCAATCAGACATTTATATGAACAGGCAAACCGAGCAATGTTATGTTTAATTTCTAAAGCTAGGAAGCTAAAACTCCCTGTTGATATCCAGTTAGAACTATTTGATTCCCTTATATGCCCAATATTGTTATATGGATGTGAAGTATGGGGATGTGAAAATATTATGTTAATTGAAAAGCTACATAGGAAATTTTGTAAAATTTTACTTGGGGTAAACAATAGAACACATACTTCCATGGTTTATGGAGAACTTGGGCAATTTCCACTAAATATTAAAATAAGCAGTAGATTGTTGAATTTTTGGGGGAAACTATTGATGGGAAAGGAATCTAAACTGTCTTGCATTATGTATAAATTATTATATCAATTATGTTAAAAATATCTTTGAATCCCCTTGGATTACTCATGTTAAATACATTTTAAATAACACTGGCCTATCTAACTTGTGGCTGAATCAAGAAATAGTGAATCTTAAATGGTTTAAAGCAGTTGTCAAATTGAAACTTACTGACCAGTATCATCAGCAGTGGGGTAGTAATATTTGCAATAGCAATGGGTGTATAACCTACAGAATAATTAAACATGATTTTAAAATGGAGAAATATTTGCTGGTGTTACCACCAAATCTATCTAGACCTCTGTGTAAATTTCGTACTTGTAATCATCGGTTGCCTATTCAGCAAGGCAGGTATAGTGGAATCGATAGGCAAGAGAGATTTTGTACTCTGTGTGATTGTAATGATATTGGAGATGAGTTTCATTATTTGTTTAAATGTACTTTTTTTCAAGAAGCTAGAATTAAATTTATTTCTAGATATTATTTTGTGAGACCAAACACTTTAAAAATGGACCAGTTGTTTAATTTGACAAGCCATGCAAAGCTAATTAAATTATGTAAATTCGTACAGGAGATTTTAAATAGCTTTAAGTTGTAAGTAGATCTTCCTGTGATACTTTTGTGTTTTGTATTTTGGTAAAACCATTTACCAATGTAATTTATAAGTATTATTGAAGCCTGGATTACATACACTTATAGCCATCTCACATTGTAACAGTATGCAACATTGTGATTCTCATGTAACCTAATAAGGTTTTTGAGAATAAAGTTGAAGTTGAAGTTGACACCAACTACACTTACCTGGGAAGCATTCAGCTATGCAGCAATTACTGTACAAACATTATTTGTTCACATATATGTAAAACTGTCAATAGCTAGGTACTTATTTATACAGCTGAATGAACTGAAGCAACGTGGAGTAAACAAAATTGCTAAACGACAGCAAGAGGATTCATACCCTGGTACTCTTGATTTGAGGGTCCACATTTCTAACCACTCCCCATAATATAGCTGAATTCATTTAATATGCCACACTAATGAAAATATACATTTTATTACACAAATCAGATAACTTTCATTTTTCATATCCAAGGTGTGTTTAATTTACCTGGTAGAGGCTTTCGTCAACGTATCACATTGACTTCATCAGTACTGATGACGCTGAATGACGTCATCGTTCACGTGAGGCAGTTCGTAATTGCCCTCATTTCTGTTGATGGGTGTTCTAGCTTTCCTGATCCAGATGGCTTCCTTGATGTGCCGGATTCTTCGGTTGGGTTCCTTGTCTACAATGTTCACTCCCTCCCAGTCTATGATGTGGTTTTCAGTTGCCGCATGGTCTGTAAGGACAGATTTATTGATGGTAGACATCAATCTTTTTTCCCGCTCCTTGTGTATTTCTCTTTTTTCGTGTTGTCTACATCCTTTCTGTGTTCCTCCAGTCGTGTTTTTAGTAGTCTTCCTGTCTCCCCACTGTACTCAGCACCACAGTTCTTGCATGGTATTTGGTACACCAGTTCACCCTGTTCTTCTAGCTCTACTTTGTCCTTGGGATGTACTAACAGGCTCCTGAGGGTGGTGTGGGGATGCATGGCTGTTGCTACTCCATATTTCTTCAGTACTCGATGTACTCTCTCTGAGACCCCCTCTACGTATGGGATGACTACTTGGCTCCTGTAATTTCTGTCATTTGTTTTTTTGTTGTTCTTTTTCTTTTTATTGCTATCTGTCACCTTGTCAAGGCCCAGGACGGATAGCCACATACTCTTAGAGCTCATCTCAAGTGTTCCACCTCTTCCTACTTGTCCCCCTCCTCTGAAGTTATCATCTCACACCTGTTCATAAGGGTTCTGACCACTCCTAACTTCTGATGTTTGGGGTGGTGGGACGCAAAGTTAAAGTATTGGTCGGTGTGTGTCTTCTTCCTGTACACTGTAGACTTCACACTGCCATCTTCCTTTCTGGTGAACTTCACATCCAAGAAGGGCATGCTGTTGTTCTCTTCATCTTCCCACGTTAAAATGATGCTCCCTGTGGGGTCTACAGTGTTCATGTGTTGTTGTAATTTCTTTGCCTTTCCCGTGTGTACCAGGCAAATTACATTGTCCACATATCATTTCCAGTTTCGCGGTTGGCAATCTACCGGTGCTGTGGTTATTATTTTCTGCTCCAGGTCCTCCATGTCCATGTTTGACAACAATGAGGGATACCAGACTGCCCATGTCTACTCCAAATTTCTGCCATCTGGATCAGGAAAGCTAGAACACCCATCAACAGAGACGAGGGCAATTACGAACTGCCTCATGTGTATGATGACGTCATTCAGCATCATCGATTCTGATGCAGTCAACGTGATACGTTGACAAAAGCCTCTACCAGGTAAATTAAACACACCTTGGATATGAAAAATGAAAGTTAACTGATTTGAAAATTAACTATCCTGAAGAATGTTCAGTAATTATATTACACAGTATTTATTTTATCATTATGGCACACTTTTTAACATAAAGAACTTAAGGGTAATTTTAATATATAAAGATTGAAGATGCTTTCAATCCTACTTGATATTAATTATTATCAGTAGTATTTATACATTGTTGTCATGATTGATGTAATGATGAAATTCAAAATTCTTATGATAAAATTAAAATTTTGTATGGTTACATTCAAAGTTCTTATGGTGAAATAATTCAAATCCAAAGTAGCTATGGTTAAATTATAAGTTATGGTCAAATTCAAAGTTCTTATGGTCAAATTCAAAGTTCTTATGGTCAAATTTAATTTGAGATTTATTACAATAGTATAGTTCTTATTGCAAAAACTAATAAATATAATCTGTAGCAATTCCCCAAATTTGGTTCTCAAAGTAAATCTAGATTAACAATGTTAAACATCATGTTTTAATCTTTATTATTGTAGTGTATTAGTCTTCAAAAATTGTATAGAACGGGAATTTGACAAAAAAACTTTATATTTCACCTTCAAAGTTCAAGATTGGTCGGACTTTTAAAGTAAAGCAAAGTATAGCAATATCTGTCTGTCTGTCTGTGTGTACGTATGTATATATATATATATATATATATATATATATCACGATAGCAACATATTTTTGTATGGATGATATCAACTGGGATGTTATAAATACTAATACATTAATTGCTATAATGTCCCATAAAACAGTCGTTAGGTCGACCAATGAAGATGGTTACAAGTTGCATTGAATAAAAGATTGTAGAATCTTCTCACTTAGAGAGCATTCAGCCCTGGTAATGGCTCCTGTGGAGGGGGTTGTCTTATTGGTGGGACACTGTTCACACATGTCCTCCACGCCCTGCTTCCTGTAGGTGCCGACACGACACGACACACAACTGCCATTGGACCTCAACTCTGTCCCGTCCTTACAGTCGTCTGGAAACAGGGTCAACTCCCATGGTCAGACAGCAAACATCACAATACATTATCAATTATAATAATACTGTATTTATAAAGTGCTATTTCCAACTTTGCGCTGTACATCATATAAAATAAATATATGAGTGAGAAAGCTGAAACTGTTAATATTAGTTTAAATCAAATGGCTCTCAATAGGGCTGTCTCAGTACTGTGCAACATCTTGTATGCAGGTATTCCTCCTGCAGTCCACTCATTATTTATTTCTTATATCTTATATTATACATTAATATTGAAAAAAAAAACATGAATTTCAAGAGGTGCTTTATTGATCAGATATAATAATAATAATACTATTTTTATATAGCGCTAATTCCCGCATGGCGGATCGATGCGCTGTTCGAACCGTAAGGCACAATTTTGCATCACTGATTTATTTACATAATGTTAAAAGCACTTTCATATGATTTACAATACAATTTACACACCGCACTCACTTTAAAATGACAGGAAATTATAATAGACACTGCCCCATGTAATGACTATGATTCTGTTTAGGAATAACGCACCAAAGCATTGAGCATCTTTTGTGGAGTTCTGCGAGTGAGTTGTCTTTCCAAAGGAACAAGGCAGGCAGTAGGTGCGCCCAGTGTCAGGCTGGTAGTAGCCGATGGCACACGGCTCACAGGCATTAGTGGCATAGTTGTAGAAGTAGCCCACAACACACGCGTCTACAGCAAGTAATACAACTCAGTTACGTAAGTAAATGCAGAAAGTAAATATTTGCTAGTCTCACTCCACTTCCACGTGCAATACAAAACAAAAAATGCATCATATACACACTGACCACTCAAGAGCGAGTTATGAGAGACTGTAAAAGAAACACAGCCCAATCGTTATTAAAATACAGATACTGCCAATGAAAAATATAACCTCCTGATGTGAGAAAACAAGGTGCAGTTTGCAACACCATCAAGACAAAGATAAATGCTAGCATTACGAGGGTGGGCTACACACAGAAGAATCTTTGTTGGACTCTCGATAAGCCAATGATTACACTGTCCACTAAAATGTTGTTAAATAATTAAGACTTAGTAGATATTCTTTCTTCATAATATAAAGAAATAAAACAAATCAGGTGGAACTGAGTGACTGATGGCCCAAGAAGATGAAAGAAGACCCTGAGTTGCCTCACCTATACACTGGCTGAGTGCGGTTGACCCTGTCATCTCTGTTGTCTTCCCGGATACACATGCTATACAGCTGGTGTCAGTGTCACCCCTGTAGGAGCCAATGTCACAGTCGTCACAGGACTTTGTCATGTTATTGTAGAAGGTTCCATCTGTGCACTTTACTGAAACACAAGTTGTTATGTCTAATTATTACATCTGGATCAATTTGGACATCAAGACTCATTTGTGAAAATCCCATTCAATGAAGTGTCAACTATTATTACATCTGGTTCAATTTGGACATCAGGATTCATTTGTGAAAATCCCATTCAATGAAGTGTCAACTATTATTACATCTGGTGCAACTTGGATGTTATTTGGGGAAATCCCATTCAATAAAATGTCAACTCCAAATACACTGCTGACAAGAGTTTTTTTAAATGTTCCCAGTTATCAAAATAATAAGTTTTTTTTAAAATTGCATGACTGCTTGACTACTGAACAATAAAATCATAACAGATTCATCATTCTAATGTCTCCATGATATTCCTATAGGGTGCGGTTGCTGTGTGGTAGAGTGTTGGACTATTGGTCGAGGGAACCAGGTTGAAATCCACCTGCTGCTGGGTAATTTCATCCACCCAACTTTGTCTGCGTCTTTTGGAAGAGACACAAAAAGCCATTGGTTCCTTCTTTCTGGTGTCTACGCCAGGGGAAGTAAAAGATCCCACACAGGGGGTAAACGTGTAACCTGCTGTGGACTCCGTCTCCACGACATGGCTCAGTCAATTCTGCCAACTACCCCACAAGGGGATATGATTGAATGAATGAACTGTTTCCACTTCTAGCCAGGACTGTCCTAACTGGCTTAACAAATAAACTACCTGAGAAGCTCTACTTACCACAATTCTGACCCACAGCTTGAAAACCAACTTCACATGACAGTATTTCTTCAATCCAGAATGTCCGCAGCTCAACGTTCTTTGCACCAGACATCTAAAGAAAACATTAGAAAATTCATGTTTTAAACAAGTCTATTCTTATTAACAATTGGTATGACAGAGATTCTGTTCTACATGAGCTTTTCTATCACTTTGTTGTTCTTTATAGATATAATATGGGTAGCTATGTTTCTGTATCCCCTGTAGACACATTTCTCTTTTGTATTATTAATAATAAAAAAATTATTTTGATTTGTAACCATACAGACATGGTTTTGGGGCTATGCTACTAAGAGATAATAAAAACTAAACATGTGCAAATAAAATCAAGAATATCACTCCAGTGGTTTATTCAGAATGTTTTTTAAAAGTGGAAGATTCTGGACTATGAGTAAGGGAGGCTGGCATACACAGAACTAACACAAAGTCTCAAACGTGTTATTTTCCCAGAAAGAGAACTAATTTAATAAACAAAAGCCAAAATATGTTACATAAGTTGAGTTTGGATGCAAATAGCATGGCCATATTCTATTGGCAAGTATAGGAATAGGTGTATACATATATATTTTCATTTGGTGAGCGAATATTGTCAGAATACCACACTCGTGATATAGTGTTATCTAACAGTATGGCGCAGCCCATGAAATTAAGATGTGCATGTGTTCAACAAGGTTTTCCTAGCAAACCACTGGCGTGAGATTCTTAATTGTAGGCTGTAAAGAGTTATGTTTTAGTAATTCTTATAGGTGCATAGGCCACAAACCATGACTTTTGTTTTGCTTTTGCTTTGCTTCACCGTAATACTAGGCGTACATTGCTAAACTTTTTTTGCAAGTTGTGTGTTTATTTAATTTACAATGGATCAGTCGCGCCATGTACGCTGGTCCGCAACTCATCAAAACTCAAGAATATATTGACTTACTGATGCCAAGTCAAACTTGTGTGTGATGAGCACTGCTTGAGTCAGAGCCTCAACAACCTTCAGATTGTCTCCAATCACTGCCCTATATGACATAACGTATTACAGCAAAGACTGTCAAACTGTCTCCAATCGCTGCCCTGTATGACATAATGTATTACAGCAAAGACTGTCAAATTGTCTCCAATCGCTGCCCTGTATGACATAATGTATTACAGCAAAGACTGTCAAATTGTCTCCAATCATTGCCCTATATGACATAATGTATTACAGCAAAGACTGTCAAATTGTCTCCAGTCACTGCCCTGTTTGACATAATGTATCATATCAAAGACTGTAAAATTGTCTCCATTCACAGCCCTATGAGACAAAGAGTGTATAAATTCAATGAGGCAGAATATACCCTTGAAACCAAGACATAATTCTTCATTGCTACTTTATATAGTCAGTAGACTAACATACACCTTCAAGCAAAATAAGCATCGTTTATAGATAATCTTAATTGTGGGTAAAAGGTATGCCACATATAGCAAGTACTGTTGCTGATATTGTCTTAGCTCAATCGTGGCGAGAGATTAGCTTAATCATGGGTCAAAGGCATATCATACATCGCAAGAATTGTCGCTGCTATCATCTTAGCTCAATCATGGCAAGGTATTATATTAATCTTGGGTCAAAGGTATGTTACATATCGCAAGACCTATCACGGATATCATTATAGCTCAATTATTGCGAGAGATAATCTGAATCGTGGGTCAAAGGTATATCATATACAGCAAGAACTGTCACTGATATCATAATAGCTCAGTCATGGCGAGAGATAATCTGAATCGTGGGTCAAAGGTATATCATATACAGCAAGAACTGTTGCTGATATCATCAGTTCAATCATGGCGAGAGATAATCTCAATCGTGGGTCAAAAGTATATCATAAACAGCAAGAACTATCACTGATATCATCATAACTCAATCATGGCGAGAGATAATCTCAATCGTGGGTCAAAGGTATATCATATACAGCAAGAACTGTCACTGATATCATCTTAGCTCAATCATGGTGAGATATTATCTTAATGGGAGGAAGATCTAATCAGAGTGTATTTCATACTTACGGCACAACATCGATGTCAAATGTTAGGCGGAAATTGTTTTGGTATTCGCTAACTTTGATGTTGAGATCCAAGCATTCAGCTGTGTTGCAGAAGGGTTCCGAGACACCCAATCGCTGTAGCTCAAGGCTCCAGTCCTTAAACTTCTGGCGAACCTGTGTCTTCATTGTATTTGCATTGTCAAGAGTGAAGTCAGCAGTCAAGTCAAAGTCCCAGCCAAACTTGAGGTGTTTCTTCACTGTGCCAATGTCTGAAGTTGTAACAACAGGAAATGGATTAAAACATAGCACTGAAGGTTCTGTGTTCAAGTGTAATAATAATTTATTCAGCGAAGATATAAATAGAATCCATGCAGAGTGAAATAGAAGGACGTACTAAAACCATGACCCTAGGAAGATAAGATGTATATTTTATAAGGTTTATTGTGAATAAAAAATTTCAAAAGAAAACCTACCTCCACAGGGAGGAAACCTGAACTCGAGCATGGGGCTGGCGGTGTTCCACACCCCAATCGGGCCGCAGGAGTAGAACTTTGGCACAGGTCGCAAGAATGTCTTGCCAGCTTCACATGTGACTTTACAGCGTTTGGAGAACAAGCCAGCCATGTCTTCACATTGCACGCTGCCAGCTAATGGTGCATCTGGAGTCTCACACTGACCCACTGAAACAACACAAAGTCACACTGAACTTTGTATTTCTTCACATACTTCAACATCACATTGAACTTTGTATTTATTTATTTATTTATTTGCATATTTCAATGCCATGTTGAACTTTGTATTTATTTACATATTTCAATGTCACACTGAACTTTGTAATTATTTTTGCGCATATTTTAATGTCACACTGAACTTTGTATTACTGTGAATATTTCGTTGTCACACATAACTTTGTATTTCTGTGCACATTTCAATGTCACACCAAACTTTGTATTTTGCATTTTCTGTAACAACCAAATCATACGTTTTCTGTGCTACCAAAGACACCTGTGTCACTTAAGATTTTTCAACTTAAAAAGAAACATTGACTTACTGCGAAGGAAGACATTGAAGTCACACTCGGCTCTGTTTCCTGCTTCATCTGATGCACTATATACAACGGGCGAAATACCGGTCCGAAAGACATCACCTAAAATACACACATTAATTCTACGTGAGACATCATTACATGAGATGGCTCACATGGACTATGGTTGTGGACAATGTTGTATATCAAATTACCTGTGTATTCTTTGTCATTTGTCCTTCGCGTAGATGACCACATCGTTGTTCAAGAGCAAAAACAATGGAAGTCCATTTTGATCTGCACCATGTGCTTGTGTCTATCACACTAACACAAAAAAATTTGCCTTCATTATTTTCATTCCTCAGAAGATACACTGTTGAAGACTAGTCTAATAGACTCACATCCAACCAACCACATGAAGCAAATCAAAATGGACTTCCACTGTTTGGACTTCTCAACAGTGATATTCATCATCACCCAGGTTTGTTATTTTGCTGGTTTTGATGTGTTTGTAAGTGGTTGTTGTAGACCCACATACAGGCCCAGTGATCTTCCACAAACAGGACAAGACACTGCAGATAAATATAGGTGGATAATGGCTCAGGATTTCTGCATGATTCTTCTCAGCTTCAGAGACCTTTATTTATCTTGTTGCGCCAGGCTGTTTGGCGAGCCTTTCCCAATACTCAGCATCAATGTCGAAGCTCCAGGGTATCCTTGTATCGCTTCTTCTGGTTATCATGGGAACGTGTCCCATTTTGTTCAGCTAACTGTATAATATCCTGTAGATATCAGGAAACTGATTTTTGAATTTTTTTCAAACAAATAAAATTTATTTGTACCTAAATGTGTATCTTTAAGAATATATGTGAAAAAATGAGATGAATCATAGCTACCTGTTTGGTGGTTCTTGGCAATCTTATCATGTTCAGTAAATGTTGGTTCAGTGAATGGGACCTTGAGAAGACGTTTGTCAGTCACTACTCCAACATCCTCTTTAGGACAAGTGGCCTTGGGAGGCAACTTATCTGAAACACCAACAAACACAGTTCTATAGGTCCTTACATTTATTCTATTGCTAACTTAGGTCGAACAGATTATGTTGTCTGTTAAACACATAATTATGTTCTGGATTCACCTCCCTGTCATATACAGTATTTAGTTTTGAAGCATGTCTGTTACATATGTGAAATACAATTTGAATCACACATTGGTATGATCATGAATTAACACATTATTAATGGTAATAACCACAATATTACTAATTATTACATATTATTATTACTTGCTTTTGTATAACATTCAGCTTTTCTTTACTGGCTAGCTGGTGTAACAGAGATAGCAAGACTGAAAGATGTGAGGATCACTGTACAGAACCATAGGCAATGGAACAGCCCTAATGTGATTTAACAAGATTTAACAAGATTGCCATCTCGAACAACAAGTTCCAGATGGCAAGTGGACAAGGAAGCCATTGGCTTATCGAGAGTCCAACAATTTTCTTATCTATGTGTAGCCCTCCCTTATCAGATATCTGTCAATTCTATTTTTAAACATATTCACACTACTAACATTAACACAATCATTTGGCAGTTTGTTCCATTCATTTATCACCCTCTGTGAGAAAGAGTACTTTCTCATGTCCAACCTACACTGTTCCTTAACTAATGCTGCTTTGTGTCCTCTGGTTCTACTGCCTTCTTTAAGTTTGAAGAACGTATTCCTGTCAACATCCTCATAACGTTCACTATTTTAAACACTTCTATTTGGTCTCCTCTTAGTCTCCTGGTCTCTAGTGTTGTCAAACCACATTGTAATAAGTGACTTTCGTAACTAAGGTATCTCAATTCTGGAATCATTTTAGTTGTTCTTTGTTGTATTCTTTCTAGCTTGTCTACGTCTTTTTTACGATATGGCCTCCATGCTTGAATACAATATTCCAAATGTGGTCTAACTATTGCTTTGTAGAGGGGTACAATTAGATGTTTCTCCTTATACGTGATAGTTCTCCTAATTAGCCCTAGAATTTGATTTCCTTTCGAAGCAGCAATCCCACATTGCTCTGAAACTTTCATGTCAGCACTAAATGTTACTCCTAAGTCCTTTTCTTGTGTGGTTCTAAATAGTACAGCATTCCCCATTTTATATTCTTCGTCCATATTTCCATGTCCTATGTGTATACATTTACACTTCCCAAAACTGAATAACATTTGCCATTTTTCTGACCATGTAACTAATTTTTCTAGATCATCCTGTAAACTTTGTTTATCTGTATCATTAGTAACCTTTCTTTTTTTCGTTGTGTCATCTGCAAATTTGAGTACTTTGCTAGATATGTCATCCTCCAAATCATTTATATATATTAAAAACAGTATAGGGGCTAATACTGATCCCTGTGGTACCCCACTCCAAACAGATTTTCAGTTTGAAATCTCACCATCTACTATTACTCTCTGTTTTCTGTAAGCCACTTTTCTATCCAGTTGATTACATCATTACCTATTCCATGGGCTTTTAGTTTAAGTAACAATCTTTGATGTGTCACTTTATCGAAAGCTTTCTGAAAATCTAAGTAGACAACATCCACTGGTGACCCGTCATCTACCCACTTTGTAATTTCTTCCAAAAAACAAAAGAGATTGGTTAGACATGACCTAGCTTTGAGGAATCTATGTTGAGATGTATTTATTAATTGATGTTTTACAAGGAATTCCATCATGTGGTCTCTAATTAATGTTTCGAGTAATTTACATACAACTGATGTTGTAGTAGTCACTGTTACTGTGGCAGTAACAGTGACTACTATCATTATTTAATTTATGGAGACACTTAGTTCAGGACGGTTTTTAAAGGCAGTTGCATTTCCAGTAACCACCCACCTGGTCATGCACGCACGCACTCACAAAATGTGACTTTACCTGTGGATGACTTGACACACTTGTCAGTTACATCGGGCTCTTCACCTGGAGGACAGACCATGTGACCGCGTGTCGAAGGGGTAATCCTCAATACCCCTGGTCCTGGCTGGAGACTCTCCCAGCTCCAGTCAGCAGCCAGATCTTCTGTGTAGGAGATGCTATTCACATGTCCTGATTTAGCATTATAGATGGGGATGATCCCAATGACAAGGTCGCGAGCTTTGCTCCACAGTTGGACGAGACTCAGTCGTCCATGGAAGTAAGTCCCGGATGAGGACGGCCCACCCACGTGCATCAGGGCACTGAAAGGAAGAGGTGAACTGAACTTTTTTGATCAATATATACATTTAGATACAACTAAGAGATAATGCAAGTATTAACATAGACATGAAGCTCATTACATATTATATATATATATATATATATATATATATATATATATATATTAGCCTCTCAACATTCCTGATGCAATTTTCATAAGAGATGCATAGTAATAGAATAATTAAATATTTTACATCGAAAGTAAATGACATGTTGTTGTTGTACTGATCAGGGAGACTTTCATTATCTGTCTAAGACCAAAACAAATTTGCTATCATGAGAACTACCCTTAACAAATAATAAAGTGAAATCCACATATATTTTGATATTTGCTTTGAATGGCAATCTTTTTAAATGTTGTCAAATTATACATATTTGCTATGAATTACACCAAGTGTAATGGAGTTTCTTACTAAACTGGTGGTGGAACCAGAGTATAAGTTCCGGTGATTTCCCCGGTGTTGCCATCGAGATACAGCTTCGCTTTGCCTTCAGCTAAGGTCACCGTCACATAGTGCCAGCGGCCATTGTTGATTCCAGTGCCTTCAGGATATAATAGAGTTACACTGTTACCCCCAATGGTGATTTGCGCCCCAGTGTCAGATAGGGTAACAAGAGGGTTTGTCACAGTGGCCACTGTTTGTGATCTGAAAACGTGAGGAAAACAGAATTTACTATCATGTGCTTACATGCAGTGCAACATCACCTACACAACTGTGGTTATAATAATCTCAGATCATCTATTTCAGAACAACTCACTGTTCCTAAAACTAACCTTAACTTGGGGAAATGTGCTTTCATTATAGCTGTGCCCAGGGTCTGGAATGATCTCCCCATGACTTTAAAATCAATTGAAACTATTGCTACCTTCCATAAAAAACTCAAGACAAATTTTTTCCAAATTGCTTTTCCACCTTAAATCTTTGGTGGTCCCTTGTTCTGATTGTTCTGACTTTTTGTTCCTGAGCATAACGGCACGATAGAAGTTTATTATTATTATTATTATAAAGCAAAGCTAAAGGTAACTTATATTGTACAGTATCCAGAAGCACTTTAGCCACCCCCTGGCAGATCTGTTCATTCCATAACCAGAGTATCTTCAGCCATGCAGCAGTTACTATGCAAAATTGCCCAAATTTCAAAATGGCCTTGAACCCTGGTCCTCTTGATTGACAGTCCAGCATTGTCACCTCCAGCTATAGTGCCCCATACAAATTTAATTTAAAGTAATGATATCACGTAATCATAGTAAGATTTATTTGTTGTTTTCATAATTGTACCACATCGTCTGTGCTTCTGTAATGGTTTATCTACACCTATCATACGTTTCCAGGAACCTAAAATCTAGCTTTCTTAAATCATGTCTTAAAACCAACCCGCCACCCGTTACCAAAAGTTAAAACAGGACAAAGAACTGTTCTAGTAATCCACTGATTTTACATACATTGATTTTCAGTTTATTTTAAGTATTTTGTAACCAAAGAAGTATGCATATCCTTCCTTTCATCAAACGTATATATATATTGTACCAATTGTATGTTTATTCTATTCTATGATTGCAGAGTGAAATAAATTATTATTAAACTGTCATTAAAACTAAACTGTTAAACTTTTCATATTTTGCATATTTTGATTATTTTCAATTGATTTCAAATGAAAGTTATTAAAACAGTTTTCTGTTATCAAATTGATGTTGATTAAACTCTCCTTTAAATATAAAATCTATGAATGAATTTACTACTATCGGGACAACTTCCATATGCAATGTGTGAGAGATGATCATGTAGACTACTTACTGAACCTGGTTTATGGTCAAGAATGTTCCTGTGCCATCAGCAGTAGCGTAACGCACCCACACGCCAAGGGTGCTGGCGGATGTGTCAAGCCGGAATGGATACAGGGAGTCAGTGCTACCTTTGCCATCAAACTCAATATCCAGGTCTCTGTTTGTGTCTGGAGTGAAGACAAAAGGTAATAAACGACACAGATACAAGTTCGCTCATGCATGACACAAACAGCTGTTCACTCATGCATGACACAAACAGCTGTTCACTCATGCATGACACAAACAGCTGTTAACTCATGCATGACACAAACAGCTGTTCACTCATAGATGGCACAAACACACCAGTTCACTCATGCACATCACAAATAGTAAATCAGAATGTTTGTGATGTCCCCGTACATCTGATATGTTCACTCAAATGCAGGTCCTACATTAGTTCATTCAAATAGTCTCAATTTCTGTGGGAAATATTCAGCTACAGTAGTCCTTTCCTTCAAAACTTCTCCATCTATATCAGTAACATTAATAGCATTTAAAAAAAAACTGAAAACATACTGTTAATGCTGTCACTACATTAATAAAGAGAGATAGTTTCAAAAGAGTACATGTTTGACAAACTGGATTAGGACCAGGAAAATGTTTCACTCAGTAAGTAAACCCAGGAGAAAATAAATAAGTAAACATGTGTGGAACCTTTGTTGCAAGCCGATCCTATCTTTCCAATGGGACACTGACAGAATGACTTTGCGACTCCATCGATACATTGTCCAGCACCACAGTTCTTGACAGTGCAGTCATCAATGTTTGTCTCGCACTTGTCTCCAGTGAATCCTGGCGCAACAAAAGGTGATCAAGCGCTTAAGGAAACGCATCAGTGTGGGGTGGGTTGAATGTTGAGCACCTGCAGTGAAGGGTTCTGAGAGGTGGGGTGATATGTCAGTCGGTCACACTCAGGTGAGTAGAGCATTTACTAAATGGCAGCACACATGCTACAACATTTTACTAATATCTTCATAACCGTTTTATGAAGTTGGTAATATTGATGATAATAAAGATGATGATGAAGCTGATGTGATGATGAAGATGATGTGACAAAGATGATGATGTGATGACAATGGTAATGTGATGATGATGAAGATGATGGTGATTATATGATGACAGTGATGATGGCAATGATGATACAAGTACTCACCTGTTGGACACTGACAAGAGAAGCCTCCTACATCAGTGATGCTGCATGTGCCTCCGTTCTGACAGATGCCAACAGTCTTACTGCAGTAGTCTTTGGCGCACTGACAGCCCGCACCCACATAATCTACAAGTGAACACCAGGATACTGTAGCACTGACAGTCCGCACCCACAGTCTACAAGTCAAGACCAGGATACCGTAGCACTGACAACCCACACCCACATAGTCTACAAGTTAACACCAGGATACTGTAGCATTGACAACATGCACCCAAATAGTTTACAAGTCAACACCAGGAACCTGTAGCACTGACATTCCATACCCACATAGTCTACAAGTCAACACCAGGATACTGTAGCACTGACAACACACACCCACATAGTCTACAACTTAACACCAGGATACTGTAGCACTGACAGTCCGCACCCACATAGTCTACAAGTCAACACCAGGATACTGTAGCACTGACAACCTGCACCCACATAGTCTACAAGTCAACACCAGGATACAGTAGTACTGACAACCCACACCCACAGCCTACAAGTAAATGTCAGGATACTGTAGCACTGACAGCCAGCACCCACAGTCTACAAGTCAATGTCAGGATAATGTAGCACTGACAACCCACACCCACATAGTTTGCAAGTCAACATCATGACACTGTAGCACTGACAACCCACACCCACAGTCTCCAAATCAACACCAGGATACTGTAGCACTGACAGCCAGCACTGACAGTCTACAAGTCAATGTCAGGATACTGTAACACTGACAGCCATCACCCATATAGTCTAAACGTTGACACCAGGATACTGTAACACTGACATGCAGCACCCACAGTCCACAAGTCAATGTCAGGATACTGTAACACTGACAGCCAGCACCTACTTAGTTTACAAGTCAATGTCAGGATATTGTAACGCTGACAGACAGCACTCATATAGTCTACAGGTCAACACCAGGATACTGTAGCACTAACAGCCCACACACACACATAGTCTACAAGTCAACACCAGGATACTGTAGCGCTCAGCACTGACAACCCACACCCACATAGTATACAAGCCAACACCAGGATACTGTAACATTGATAGCCAGCACCCACAGTCCACAAGTCAATGTCAGGATACTGTAGCACCCACAGTCTACAAGTCAATACAAGGATACTGTAACACTGACAGCCAGCAGTGGCAGTCTACAAGTCAATATCAGGATACTGTAGCACTGACAGCCAGCACCCACAGTGTACAAGTGGGGCGCGATAGCATACTGGTTAGAACACTGGACTCTCAATCGAGAGAACCCGGTTTCAAATCTGACTGCGGTCACTTCAAACCTTTGGCAAGTTTGATCACCACACGTTGACACAGTTTACTCAGCTGTATAAATGAGTACCTGGCAATTCAGACAGGGGTGGATATGTGAACGAACATACTTTGTGCAGTAATTGCAGCATGGCTGAATGCTTCCTAGAGAAGTTGAGATGGTCTTGTAATGAACAGGTCTGCCAGTGTAAAGCGCTTTGAGCAGTCCTATGGACTGGATACCACGGTATATAAGAACATACCTTTACAGTTTTACCTTTTGCAAGTCAATGTCAGGATACTGTAACACTGACAGCCTGCACCCACATGGTCTACGGTGCACCGATACTGTAGCACTGGGTGTACAACACATTCAGTGTACTGATACTGTAGCACTGGGTGTACAACACATTCGGTGTACTGATACTGTAGCACTGGGTGCCAACACATTCGGTGCACTGATACTGTAGCACTAGGTGTACAACACATTTGGTGCACTGATACTGTAGCACTGGGTGTATAACACATTTGGTGCACTGATACTGTAGCACTGGGTGTACAACACATTCGGTGCACTGATACTGTAGCACTGGGTGTACAACACATTTGGTGCAATGATACTGTAGCACTGGGTGTACAACACATTCGGTGCACCGATACTGTAGCACTGGGTGTATAACACATTTGGTGCACTGATACTGTAGCACTGGGTGTACAACACACTCGGTGCACTGATACTGTAGCACTGGGTGTCCAACACATTCAGTGCACTGATACTGTAGCACTAGGTGTACAACACATTCAGTGCACTGATACTGTAGCACTAGGTGTTCAACACATTCAGTGCACTGATACTGTAGCACTAGGTGTTCAACACATTCAGTGCAATGATTCTGTAGCACTGGGTGTACAACACATTCAGTGCACTGATACTGTAGCACTAGGTGTACAACACATTCAATGCACTGATACTGTAGCACTGGGTGTCCAACACATTCGGTGCACTGATACTGTAGCACTGGGTGTACAACACATTCGGTGCACTGATACTGTAGCACTGGGTGTATAACACATTCGATGCACTGATACTGTAGCACTGGGTGTCCAACACATTTGGTGCACTGATACTGTAGCACTGGGTGTACAACATATTCGGTGCACTGATACTGTAGCACTGGGTGTACAACACATTCGGTGCACTGATACTGTAGCACTAGGTGTTCAACACATTCAGTGCAATGATTCTGTAGCACTGGGTGTACAACAAATTCGGTGCACTGATACTGTAGCACTAGGTGTACAACACATTCAATGCACTGATACTGTAGCACTGGGTGTCCAACACATTCGGTGCACTGATACTGTAGCACTGGGTGTACAACACATTCGGTGCACTGATACTGTAGCACTGGGTGTCCAACACATTCGGTGCACTGATACTGTAGCACTGGGTGTACAACACATTCGGTGCACTGATACTGTAGCACTGGGTGTCCAACACATTCGGTGCACTGATACTGTAGCACTGGGTGTCCAACACATTTGGTGCACCGATACTGCAGCACTGGGTGTCCAACACATTCGGTGCACCGATACTGTAGCACTGGGTGTACAACACATTCGGTGCACTGATACTGTAGCACTAGGTGTATAACACATTCGGTGCACTGATACTGTAGCACTGGGTGTATAACACATTTAGTGCACTGATACTGTAGCACTAGGTGTATAACACATTTGGTGCACTGATACTGTAGCACTGGGTGTTCAACACATTTAGTGCACTGATACTGTAGCACTAGGTGTATAACACATTTGGTGCACTGATACTGTAGCACTGGGTGTATAACACATTCGATGCACTGATACTGTAGCACTGGGTGTCCAACACATTTGATGCACTGATACTGTAGCACTGGGTGTACAACACATTCGGTGCACTGATACTGTAGCACTGGGTGTACAACACATTCGGTGCACTGATACTGTAGCACTGGGTGTTCAACACATTCGGTGCACTGATACTGTAGCACTGGGTGTACAACACATTCGGTGCACTGTTACTGCAGTACTGGGTGTTCAACACATTCGGTGCACTGATACTGTAGCACTGGGTGTACAACACATTCGGTGCACTGATACTGCAGTACTGGGTGTACAACACATTCGTTGCACTGATACTGTAGCACTGGGTGTACAACACATTCGGTGCACTGATACTGCAGTACTGGGTGTACAACACATTCGGTGCACTGATACTGTAGCACTGGGTGTACAACACATTCTGTGCACTGCTACTGTAGCACTGGGTGTATAACACATTCGGTGCACTGATACTGTAGCACTGGGTGTACAACACATTCGGTGCACTGATACTGCAGTACTGGGTGTTCAACACATTCGGTGCACTGATACTGTAGCACTGGGTGTACAACACATTTGGTGCACTGATACTGCAGTACTGGGTGTTCAACACATTCGGTGCACTGATACTGTAGCACTGGGTGTACAACACATTCGGTGCACTGATACTGCAGTACTGGGTGTACAACACATTCGGTGCACTGATACTGTAGCACTGGGTGTACAACACATTCGGTGCACTGCTACTGTAGCACTGGGTGTATAACACATTCGGTGCACTGATACTGTAGCACTGGGTGTACAACACATTCGGTGCACCGATACTGTAGCACTGGGTGTACAACACATTCGGTGCACTGCTACTGTAGCACTGGGTGTACAACACATTCAGTGCACCGATACTGTAGCACTGGGTGTACAACACATTCGGTGCACTGATACTGTAGCACTGGGTGTACAACACATTCGGTGCACTGATACTGTAGCAGTGGGTGTATAACACATTCGGTGCACTGATACTGTAGCACTGGGTGTACAACACATTCGGTGCACTGCTACTGTAGCACTGGGTTATAACACATTCGGTGCACTGCTACTGTAGCACTGGGTGTACAACACATTCGGTGCACCGATACTGTAGCACTGGGTGTACAACACATTCGGTGCACTGATACTATTCATCAGCTGCCTTAGCTACTTTGGTCTGTGATTGCAATAATAACATAGCAGAGTTTCAGGAGTTTACTTACTTTACTATGCAGTTGAGGCACCATATTTAATATTTAACTGTATAGAAATTATTGGAATTTGTTCTTTTAATCACTGAAAAGAAACTGTCAGCTTTGGATAAAAACAAACACCTGCTATTTGCTATTAAAACCAGAACCTTTCTGTAAGTCTCATGCAGTGAATAACAGAGCAACCAAGGAACACCATTTGGATGTATTGACATGTACATTACAGGCCTTAAAACAAGTTTCGAGACACCTGACCTAGGCTCCACCCTCAAGTGCAATACAGTTGTATATGTATAACTTTTCTGCCGCCGGATTAAAGTGAATCAACTCTTGTTGTTACCGAGAGAGGTGCTTCAAATGGACCCTAGAAGAGCCCCACAACCATGTACTCACGGTGTGTACATCTGCATTTGGCCTTGCCCCTTTCCACATAGCATGTTCCCCCATTCTGACAAAAGTTGGCCACTGAGCATGGCTCAGGCCCTTCTTCACAGTTGCGTCCATTGTAACCTTGCCTACATCTGCAAATATAAGTTCACTCATGCATGACACATATACAAGTTCATTCACACATGACATAAACACTCGTTCACTCATGCATGGCATCAACACTGGTTCACTCATGCACGACACAAACATCAGTTCACTTATGCTGGAAACAATCAATAAAAAATCACTGCAACAACTAACAAAATCAGGAAAAATCCAATCCAGCACACACGTTTAATAAATAATTGTAAACAAAAACACTGCACATAAAATAACACTTAGTGCTAACAGAAACATTGCCAGCAAGGGGAAGCAAATTTATTTCAAAGTTTTCGTTGAATATGTTCAGACACATGAGCATATTTTGGTCAAGGGAAATCCCAGTGGAACTTATTGTATGTTCTGGTGATTTGTGCTCATTTCGCCTACTGTGGTTTTAAGAGTAATTCTGAGCACATGCCCAGTTCGCCTCCTGCCCAATTAAGGCCTACTCTCGCTTTGTCTACTCTTAGATCTCTTGGTCTACTAGCTACATGGACATGGTTTGGCTTCAACATGATCAAACAATGCATGTGGCTCCTTTTAACAATGTACAAACAACTTGGCTTTGCAGAGTTTCTACTTGTTTCTATTCAGAGTTTTTCCTTGATTTAAAAATAAGTTCGGTCGTTTTATCAAAATGCTTGAAAGTAAAGCAATTCAGTCCTAAAAACAAAGTGGGAGATGAGCTATCCTAATGCAAAGTAGGTGAAGAGGGTGTAATATCTGCAGACATACTGAGGGCAAATCACTGAGAGTAGGCAAAATAGGAAAGCTGTCCAAATGCAGAGTAGGCAAAATGGGGATGCCTCGTTCTAGTACGTTGACAATACTTACTGGCAGAAGTAGTCGTTGAACACTTCATAGCACGTGGCCCCGTTCTTGCACAGATCAGTGGTGCAATATGTTATGATAGTTTCACATCTCTTGCCTGTCCAACCTTGGGGACAGGCACAAGAGAAGGCATTGTCTTTGTTTTCACACACACCACGATGGAGACATGGTTGACTGATACACTCGTCATAGTCCACCTGTCAACATAGACATTTAGCTATAACTAAATATAGCTACCAAAGCTATCTCATACACCCACCATAGTCCGCATGTAGACATACAGGCATCACTTAACTTAACCAAGCTATAACTAAACAATGCTACCTGACACATAGCTATTTCACACACTTGTCACAGTTTGCTTGTGACCATACACGGACACTTAGCTACAACTAAACATAGCTACCAAACAAAGCTGTCTCATACACTCACTATAGTCCTTCTGTTGATATAAACAGACACTTGCCTATAACATATCAATGCTATTATCCAAGGCTGGCTAACACAGGCATCACAGCTCTATTGTAAATACAAACACTTTGCTACAACAAATTGTAGCTAAAACATACATTCTCACTGCAAATGGATTACGCCAAGATTTATGGGGACAAATGGGATTAGTTTGTGTCAGGGTAATGACTGAGTGGCAGGACCTAGCATATCACTGGTGCATTTATCACCTCGTTACGACCCTTCTGTTTTCATTGACAGTATTGTCATATTTTTCAAAGTAGACACTAAGGTATGAGACAACTTCATACATTTATACCCCATCTTCCTGTGACCCCATAGAAAAAGCAATGAAATATAAATGTAGAAAAATTCAGTCATTCAATGAAAATCCTTGTGCCTTCCCTTAAGTCCGACCAGCACTTACAGAACAATTCTTGCCAGTTTTGCCTGGCTTGCAGACACAGTCACAGTCATTTACTTTGTCGACAAGCTGGGCTGTTCCAGCGGAATCACACAAGCTACAATCATCTACGTTCGTCTCACACCGATCACCTGCAAGAAACCAACACTTTACAAATCACACTTAAAACTACACTGTTGCCATGCCAACCCCAAGTGGTGCACACCTGTAAGGCTGGTAACATAAATCCACAAGACTTGCAAACAAACCCCTATGATTATCTACTATTATGCAGGTCTTAGTTATGCGAAATTTAATGCTATATTACTTTATTGCATTCTGTTTTTATACATTTATTAAATATGTATATATATGTTTATACCCTGCTGATGCTTAATGGCAGAACCCTGAGCTCGTTTGCTACAGGAACACACAAAGAGTGATTGTTGGTAAAGGTCATTTAATAATTGTACCAACAGAAAATAATATGAATCAATGAAAAAGTAGCTTGGCAGCTAGCACAAACATGCTCATCAAGAAATATACAATAAAATACAACACATGTATATCAAATGAGATATCGCTTAGTTGCCAATACAAAGTTGCTCATTGAGAAACAATTATTAAATGACAAAAGTAGAAGTAGCAAAGGTGGGGCGGTCCTTTGTCCCACCACATAAACATAGAATACCATCATCATAACAATGTTGTATAGTAAATCAACTAACCAGTCAAATATGCATCTAAAATTAAAGGTTATGTACTATAATCCCCGTTGGGATTATCATGAAAGAAAAAATTCAAGCACAATTCAATTGTTAAAAAATTGTCGTACAGCCTACGTATTACTGACCAAGACATTGTGTATACAAGTGAATACAGACTATACGCACTAAAACCTTCTAAAAATCCTATGGGAAAATTATACATGAAGGAAAGCGTTAACGCACAATGGTGATTGTTTATCACAACCAAATTAGGAACTATCGGGAGTTGAATGTATACATACAATACAGAATCATAACATGGTAAGCAACACGCGAACAATGGAGGTAGACAGGGGAGGATGGTGGGAAGAAAAACTTCCAATGTGATGGCTCTGCAAAGTACATCTAGCATGGCTCACAGTTCCAACACAAAGGGAAAAACTCTCGTTCGCCACGTGATCACCTAGTGTCATTTGACCACGAACCGTTTTGCGTACTACGGACTGTTTGCCAGGTTGCGGACTGAAGATCACAGACTAACACTACCGCAACAGTTAAAGCAGTAATTTTCACCTCACATTGTATAAACACTATTTTGACATGTGTAAAAATATTCATTGATTCCCTGCTGATGCTTAATAGCAGAACCCTGAGCTCGTTTGCTACAGGAACACACAAAAAGTGATTGTTCATTTATTAAATATGTATATATATGTATATATATATATATATACATATATATATATAATATAGTATTCAGCCTCTATGGCTGCAAATCAAAAATAAACCTACTACTTAGTTATATACATGTGCTGATTTGTTGGGTGTTCTCATAACTAACCTACACCGTTTTATATTATCTACAAACAAAACTCCTTTCATGCCAATCGTGGAGTGGACTGCGTTTCAACTAAGACCTGGGAGCAGGCAAGTGTCAACACACTTGTACAAAAACAAAACTGTCAAGGAAGCGGCTGGACTCACCTGTGTATCCAGAGAGACAGGTACAGTTGTATCCATTGACAAAGTCATTACATGTTGCTCCATTCTGACAGGGATTGCCGGTGCACTCGTCAATGTTGTGTTGACAGTTGTAGCCGGTGTATCCGGGGACACAGGTGCAGGTGTATGCGTTCTTGCCTGGCAGGTCAACACATGTGGCACCATTGACACACCTCTCCTCCGCACACATGTTCTCGTCTATGCACTTTGCCCCGCCAGCTGTAACCATGGGAAATTATCTTACATTTTAATGTAATTCATTGTTTCAACCAAACAAGGAGCGATTAACTTAACTTAATTGCTAACTTGAAAAAGTTAACATTAACTTAACTTGTTAACTTGTAGTGAAATAAACTAATTAATTAAATTTTAAGGTAACTTCTTTTTACAAAATAAATGAACATTGATTTACATGTAGCGGCTAGCGTGTCAGTTGATTTTTTTAATTTTATTTTTAATAACATGCTACGATACTGTACTATACATTGACACCACAAAAAACACTCGGCACTAACGTCATATTCTGCCAATCCATTCTTTAAAAACACAGTCGTTTGGAAATCCCCTTGAGTTCCCGGAAAAGTGACAATGTTTCCATAGTAATGTCTGCATGTGCTACGATGTTCGAGCTACATTTGTTCGCCGTGAAATCGGAACACATCGTCTGGTTACTGTAATGCTATACACATCAGTAATATATCTACCTAACTAAATCATAACTTAAACCAGCAAATATCAGCATTAACATAGTTTATCGTGCCTTTGACACTAACAGAAATGCCAACGCATATTTGACCTGGTGACTCCGAGGGATAACGGGATAACCTGATACCGTAAACAACAACATGTTACAAGTACAGGTTCAAGGGATATTGTGGCGGCACATGTCAATATTACAAATGGGCATTATGTTTTGTCAACAATACATAAAACACCAGTGAAAAACCGTAAGTTTCAACAGAAAAACAAACATTTGTTGAGATTGTGTTTTAATTAACCAGGAAATGATGTCTCAAATATTGTTTGAGAAAAACTACAACACTCACGACATTGCAATTTTGCATATGAATGCGTCTTACGTGCACACTATATAATACAGCAGTAAATTACGATTGGTGAAGGGTTTGTGTCAAAAATACACTGCCACTTTAGGCTGTCATTCAACTTTTGCTTAATTCATTCACGTTGGTGTAGCAGACATAATTGGTTTATGTTAACCAAAATCTGCCGTAAAGTAATCAGTTACACTGTCATACTTATATGTGTCATTTATTTCTTTGGGGATTTTCTCAAAACGATTTAACTTTGTTTTTAGTGGTTATTTTTTCACATTTACAATTCTTTTTTAAAAACCTTGTAACATAAGCTCCAATTTTTTATCTGATATATTACACAGTATTTCAACTACAATCTATGAAGAAATGGTTAATTTATCTTTAAAACTTCTATCGAAACTAATCAATTCAAGACAAGCATATAATTGGCACCCCAGCTACCTTAATCATTAATTATTTTAACTAGTCATTTCATAAATTAACTTAACTTTCAAAATGCAAGTTAACTTAAATTAATTGAAAATAATCCAAGATTAACTTAGCTAGTTAATACAGTAGATTAATTGCCCCATGCCTGGTTTAAAAAAAAATACATATTATATTTTACTGTTATGTCATATTCTCTCTAGGTATAAGCAAACAGTACGTATGAATTATACATACCACATTTAAAACTAAGGATGAGTGAAACATTTGAGAAAAGTTAGCAGTGGCAAACGTTCAGCATGACAGATGTGCAGTATCTATTCTAAAACTTAGTAAAAGACTGGCTGTTATACAGACACTGAGACAGTTATAATCAATCATGTGTTCCATGTGGAACCTCGAAAATTCGGGCAGGACACATGAAGACTCAAGTGATTGTCAAGATATTCAACGAAGGGACTGAGTTGGTGTTACCAGCCTTTTATAAATTCACGTGGTCAAAAATATACCAGAGCTGATATAGGTGAAACTTAAATTTTTTTTCAGACTTCTGTCATCACCGAACCTTGAAGAAAATGGGGGTGTATGCTTATTGGGGCATGTACACTAAATAGGTCAAATACGGTACTCGTTCTATTTAATTTGATGTATCATAATATCACGATTTTATTATTTTATATTACACCGTCTGAAATTGTATTTGTACATGCTGATACTGTAAGGGCGGTCCCTGCTATAAACCCAACAGGATTTCCCAGGGATCACCTGGGTTTGTATCTCAATATAATTCTTAATTAGCTCAACATTCCTTGTACCATTGCAACTGAATAAACTTATTATTATTGTAAGAAGAACATAAAATAACAAGCTTCGAAGCGTAAATACTTTTTACGCAAGGCAGATTTCAGACATCATTTGGTGTAGGAATATTATGAAGCCTCATAGATGGAGACACTCGATCCACTTAACCAATGAAAAGTGTTACATGGATTTAAATGGCTTTATACAAAATAAAAAATATGGATTTCATCCCAAAAATACAGCAGACATGTGTACATGACAATTTCTTCTGTCTAGTTCCTTACCGTCACACGTGAACTGGATCTGGTAATCAAGACACGTCCCATTGTCAGTCTGGTTGTGATTGAGACAGAGCAGGCCATCAGTAGTACAAGCCTCCAGTAGGGTCTGGTTGGCCCTGTCCGTCTCATCAAATGTCACTTTCGAGCCCTTCACACGACACCTCACTTTCACTGGGGCCTTGCCACCACACACGGGCGACACCTACATATAAAATAATAAAAATCTGAGCTCAGAGGCACAGCAAAGGGAAAGGTTTCTCTCATAATTAATTAAAATTTATAAAGTAGCATATTAGTTAGAATAATAATAATATAGAATTTATAGAACAATGTATATCAAGGAATATTAATTAGAATAATAATAATATAGCATTTACAGAGCAATGTATATCAAGGAATAGTAGGTAGAATAATAATATTATAGCATTTACAGAGCAATGTATATAAACAAATATTAGTCAGAATAATAATAACATAGCATTTATAGAGCAATGTATATCAAGGAATATTGTTATAATAATAATAATATAGCATTTATAGAGCAATGTATATCAAGGAATATTAATTAGAATAATAACAATATAGCATTTACTGAGCAATGTATCTCAAGGAATATTAGTTATAATAATAATATAGCATTTATAGAGCAATGTATATCAACGAATACTAGCTATAATAATAATAATATAGCGTTTAATAAGCAATGTATGTTAAGGAATATTAGTTAGAATAACAATAATATAGTGTTTATTGAGCAATGTATGTCAAGGAATATTAGTTAGAATAATAATAATGTAGTGCTTATTGAGCAATGTATGTCAAGGAATATTCATTCTGGCTGCTACAAAAACCAACATTAAGAAATAAGTATTATAACATATACTAAAAACTTAAATATTATATAAATATTACAAACCAATAACATTGCAATTGTGTTGCAAAAACCAAATAACAGACATATGCTTTTTAGAGTACATTGTTCTTAACAAGACTCTTGAAATGGTCCAGTGCAGTTGAGTTGAGTTCAGATAACAACAGATTCCATTTCAACATATTCAGTTAATTGACACTGAGAACTTATTCTCACCATCAGCAAATGTTTCTTAAGGTGGTGGGTGGCTTTTTTTTCCATAACATCTACAATATACTGAACTAAATGTCAACACCACAAACAATCACCACACACTAACGTCATATTTCACCAATCCATCCTTGGAAAACCCCTTGAGTTCACGGAAAAGTGACAATGTTTCCATAGTAATGTCCGCGTGCGCTATGATGTTCGAACCAGCTATATTTGTTCGCCATGAAAGCGGAATACATCATCTGGTTACTGCAATGCTAGCACACATCAGTACTATATCTACCTAACTAAATCATGTACTTAAACCAGCAAATATCAGCATTAACTAAGTTTATCGTGCCTTTGACACTAATGGAATTGCCAACACATATGTGACCTGGTGACCCTGCGGGATAACGGGCCAATCAAAACGATCATATTTTGACCGTAAACACCCTTCCACATGTTTGTTAGATGGCTGGCGTAACCTGATACCATAGACGACAACACGTTACAAGTACATATTCAAGGGCTATTATGGCGGCAAATTAAGGGCACATATCAATATTACAAATGGCCATTATGTATTGTCAACAATACATAAAACGAGTCAAAAAGTGTAAATTTCAACACAAAAACAAGCATTTGTTGAGATTGTGTTTTCATTAATAACCAGGAAATAATGTTTCAAATATTGTTTGAGAATAACTACAACACTCACAACATTGCAATTTTGCGTATGAATGCGTCTTACGTGCACGCAATGTAATACAGCATTAAATTACGATTGGTGAAGGGTTTGTGTCAAAAATACACTGCCACTTTAGGCTGTCATTCAACTTTTGCTTAATCCACTTACGGTGGTGTAGCAGACATAATTAGTTTATGTTAACCAAAATCTGCCATAAAGTTATCAGTTACACTGTCATACTTATATGTATGTCATTTATTTCTTTGGGGATTTTCTCAAAATGTAGAAGTTAGTATAGTAGCAGTGAGTTAGTTACCTTGTAACTGTGAACATAAAGACACACATGTACCTGGTTATGTTTAGCCAATGTCTCGTCATCTCCTGCGGCATCTGGGTCACTTGCGTCCAACCACAACGTGAAGTATTTACCTACACAGAGAAACAACTCTTACCACAACAGATACTGTCACGTCATCGTGGCTGGGGGTTTAGCAATTTAGCGATTACCACAATTTCCACAAAGCAGCGATATTGCATCAGAGATTATGCACTTTCTTCAGAACATACATATTTGAGTAAAATTTTTACAACTGTTCTGAAAAACCTGAGAAATGCATTGTTTAGTAAATAATCATCAATTAGTTATTAACATTTGAACATTCACAGGTTTCTTACGATATCTGTGGTGTAAAATTTGATATTGCATTTTACTGTAATGTGTGTCATGTCAGAAAGTGGAAACATATGTCAGAGTCAACCATTGAAATAAAGTTGTTGGTTTGTAACTGTTTGTAATGAGTGTACGACCAATGGTCTGATGCTCCATTCCCTCCTCCTGACCTGTGTTCATGTAATTGTTTGTAATGAGTGTGCGGCCAATGGTCTGATGCTCCATTCCCTCCTCCTGACCTGTGTTCATGTAATTATTTGTAATGAGTGTGCGGCCAATGGTCTGATGCTCCATTCCCTCCTCCTGACCTGTGTTCATGTAATTGTTTGTAATGAGTGTGTGACCAATGGTCTGATGCTCCATTTCCTCCTCCTGACCTGTGTTCATGTAACTGTTTGTAATGAGTGTGTATGACCAATGGTCTGATGCCCCATTTCCTCCTCCTGACCTGTGTTCATGTAACTGTTTGTAATGAGTGTGCGACCAATGGTCTGATGCTCCATTCCCTCCTCCTGACCTGTGTTCATGTAACTGTTTGTAATGAGTGTGTGACCAATGGTCTGATGCTCCATTTCCTCCTCCTGACCTGTGTTCATGTAACTGTTTGTAATGAGTGTGCGACCAATGGTCTGATGCTCCATTTCCTCCTCCTGACCTGTGTTCATGTAACTGTTTGTAATGAGTGTGTGATCAATGGTCTGATGCTCCATTCCCTCCTCCTGACCTGTGTTCATGTAATTGTTTGTAATGAGTGTGCGGCCAATGGTCTGATGCTCCATTCCCTCCTCCTGACCTGTGTTCATGTAATTATTTGTAATGAGTGTGCGGCCAATGGTCTGATGCTCCATTCCCTCCTCCTGACCTGTGTTCATGTAATTGTTTGTAATGAGTGTGTGACCAATGGTCTGATGCTCCATTTCCTCCTCCTGACCTGTGTTCATGTAATTGTTTGTAATGAGTGTGCGACCAATGGTCTGATGCTCCATTTCCTCCTCCTGACCTGTGTTCATGTAACTGTTTGTAATGAGTGTGTGACCAATGGTCTGATGCTCCATTTCCTCCTCCTGACCTGTGTTCATGTAATTGTTTGTAATGAGTGTGTGACCAATGGTCTGATGCTCCATTTCCTCCTCCTGACCTGTGTTCATGTAACTGTTTGTAATGAGTGTGCGACCAATGGTCTGATGCTCCATTTCCTCCTCCTGACCTGTGTTCATGTAACTGTTTGTAATGAGTGTGTGACCAATGGTCTGATGCTCCATTTCCTCCTCCTGACCTGTGTTCATGTAACTGTTTGTAATGAGTGTGTGACCAATGGTCTGATGCTCCATTTCCTCCTCCTGACCTGTGTTCATGTAATTGTTTGTAATGAGTGTGTATGACCAATGGTCTGATGCTCCATTTCCTCCTCCTGACCTGTGTTCATGTAATTGTTTGTAATGAGTGTGTGACCAATGGTTTGATGCTCCATTCCCTCCTACTGACCTGTGTTCATGTAATTGTTTGTAATGAGTGTGTATGACCAATGGTCTGATGCTCCATTCCCTCCTCCTGACCTGTGTTCATGTAACTGTTTGTAATGAGTGTGCGACCAATGGTCTGATGCTCCATTCCCTCTTCCTGACCTGGGTACTGGATTCGAACCCCATTAAGGCCAATGCCCCAGTATCAATTACAATTTGTTTTCATTGTGCATCTTAAATATAATGTTGGAAATGTTAGTAGACTAGATATCAAACACCACAACAACATTATAAATGTAGTTTATCATAATTCTACATACTCTAGTATAGCTTCCTTGCCAATTGCCATCTGGAACTTGTTGTTCGAGATGGCAATCTTGTTAAATCTTGTTAAAGTGTTACTCAGCGATATATTAAAACAAGAAAATTACTGTGTGAAACAGTCACTACACAAAATGCCTAAAAATGTAAGTCATTATGTGAAACGACTGATTACACAGCTTGCCTGTAACATATACATTATGAAAGCTTACCTGATGTGAATCCTGGCTCACAGATGCAGTGCACTGTATTAGTTGTGTAGTCCTGCACACACTTGCCCTTGTCGCCACACGGCCCAGGGTTACACAGACTGCCTGTGGCTGGTCGTGTCTCACATCTTGTACCAGTGAAACCATCAGCACAGTCACAGTGGACGTCAGCAACCAAGTCAGAGCATGTCCCACCGTACATACATGGATTCTCCTTGCAGTCATCTGTATAACAACAAGATACATGTGTTCTCCTTGCAGTCATTTGTAGAATAACAACATACATTGGTCTTCCATGCAGCCATCTGTACAACAACATACACAGGTTCTCCTTGTAATCATCTATATAACAACAACCTACACGGGTCCTCCTTGCAGTCATACATCTGTATAACAACATAAATGGGTCCTCCTTGCAGTATAACGTTTTGTTACAAAGACTAATCTCAACTAATCTCTACCAAATTTCAAGTTACACAACATTATCACAGAACTATCTACCTATGCCTTGGTACCAATGGTGCTGCCAGTCAATATCTCTCAAAACTGTGATGTAATACTGACAGGTATAATAACATCTAGTGATGCCTTGCCCTTGTCTTACGTAACTTGGCACATGCTTAGAAAACGTAATTGTTGGCATAGCATTGTAACAACTACAAAGGGTAATTCAATTGCTCACAGAAAGGACAATAAAGGGTGCATTTCAAAAAAGCCATGTGACCATAGATGAACCCCTGAAAGTTCGGCCCCTGTACCTATATTAGTCTCGCAGTTGTTCCCTGTGTATCCATCAACACACGTACAGATGAAGCGGATGTCACTAATCTCCTCACAAGTCCCTCCGTTCTGACAGTTGATGTTGGCGCTACACAATTTCTTCACATCATTACACCTGTGAACCAGTAACATGGTTGATGAGGACACAAACAGTTTAGGTATTAGGGTGACATCAGGGACAGTTTTACTACTTCGATAGCTGTGTAACTATTACAAGACTATTGTGATAGTTTCATAACTATCACAGTGGTATTGTAATAGTATCATGGAACCAAATAGCTAGGAAAGCAGTTACAAACTGTAACTGATGGTGGTGGTGCTGTCATGTAGCCCTGGAGGTTAAGATTAATAATGCTCAATTGACAAATGCTCTAATTGACAATTGTTGACGTTAGGTCGATAAATAAATGAAATTATCCAATATAGTTGACAAAAACATGTCTGTTTATATTATTACAATGGCACAAGTAGCCATGCTGAATTGTTTTGCCAATTATTGTTACTGTTGATGGCTTAGTGTATTATCGACGATAATTAACAATAGCTCAATTTACTATCAATAGTAATTCATTGTCACATCGACTATAGCGATGCATCAATAGTCTGATGTATTCGGGCAAATCAAGCACTTAGAAGGTGACAGGTTGGAAAAGCTGATAATGATCAGAATGAGTGAAAGCAAGCGGAAGGGAGGAAGTCCACACGAGATGGACGGATGAGATCAGGAATAGAACAAAGCTGACGATGGACGAGTTGAGAGAAGTAACTAGTTATACAGAATTAGCTGAAGACATTGTGGACGTCACCAAATGTTGTATGAGTTGATAGGACATCACAACAACATGACGGTCTATGTTTATCTCATGCTCAATGGAATGATGACAATTAGAAAAGACATGTAGTCAATTAAAATCCCCCATAATTCTTGGGTTGTATGAAGTTCCCTAAGAACATGTAAATGTTCTCCCATTGTAAACTTTGACCCTCTGTTCAGCATCAATGCTTTAAATCAGTGGTTATCAACCTATTTATAAATATGGGCCACACGTCTGGCCCTGAATGTATATTGTGGGCCACACCCAAAACACTTACAACCAATATACGAACATATTTTGTAATTTGTCGGACACAACCACACAACATCAATATAGTCTACATTACATCAACCGAATGTGGCTATTATTTTCTTGATAGGAATTGAGAAATGTGCCACACCTCTATGCAAATTGGCCTGCCGTGCAGTGAGCCCTGGAGGAGGAAACATTCAGTCATAAATATATGTATTGGTGAGGTGGTCATATGTTTCAGTGACCTGTGGTGAAATGGCCCCACCATAGTTGTTAGTCTAGCTTAGATATAGTGTTTTTAAGCATCTTCTTTTATATGTTCTAGGAATACTGCTAGTGCTTTATGTGTTGTGGGCTATAGGAACCTGACATTCAGGACATTCGTTTCAGACATCAAAGTGTGCCAAACAAGGCTTACATAAGGCTTACACTTAATCCCCATAATAAACAAACATCATCCGTTTGCAGGGTTGACTGAATTACTTCAATTTTGTACTTGAGTAAAAGTAATTCACCTAAAAACTACTTGAGTAAAAGTAAAAGTACTTTGCAAAAAGTACTTGAGTAAAAAGTTAAACTACTTTTCAAAAGTACTTGAAGTAAAAGTAGAAGTAAAAGTACAACACTTAGAAATAACAACAAAATCATGAATAATATTATATAAATTACACAGCTTGCATCTGGCAACTGTTTTGTAACCACTCTGCCTATAACAAAGTGTTCCCAGCCAGCCTTAGCTGGTCAATCGGTCTGCCACCCTTGAACATGGTGCTCACTTGGGTGTTTGGAAAATTACATTATCATTAATGAAAGCTCACAACATCAACTAATATCAGTTAAATACAGAACTAAATTAATGATGAGGCACAACCTGTCTTTATATCGACCTGTTCCACTGGGATATGGGAGGAGCTAGATTGTAGAATATGTACAAGCAGGTGTGATTGTATTTGAGTAGCTAGAGGGTCAGTCCAGTACTAGTAGTAGTAGTAGCCTCTCAAGGAAACTGATACTAGGTAGTACTATCTAGTACTGCCGATAGTAAAATTAACAAAGACATTTGATGCCTAGCTTGATGAAGCCACCTGGCTTGTGAAGCCCCACCTTCTCATGTCTTCCCAGACATGTCTTATCAGCTCACACAAACAATACACTTTAGTAGCTAGCTGGACTGGTTACCTGGTACCAGCTGGGGCTAGAATTGATAAAAAGACAGACCAGTGCAACAGAGGACTGCTGTTGCTAATTGCAATTAAGATTTAAGTGTCCTGTCCAGGCCTCTGTCTCTGTCCCTGATATTATGGATCAGCTTGAATAAACAATTGATGTGTCAAGTAGCAGAGTATCAATTCTTTATTCTTTAGTTCTGTAGAGTAATCATTATTATGAATTTATGAAACATCTCAATATGAATTTTATTCGTGAAAGTAAAATGCTGTTTAATGCTGACGTAAACCGATAAGGCTGTTGCTGACAATTTGCGAAAATAGGTGAAGTTCTCAATCCATGATGCACGTTCGCTCGTGAATATCAGAATTGTGTCAGTTGTATGGGGATTATCAATACAATGTCGAAATAGCAAATTTTAATATTTATAAGATTAATAGTTTACATGGAGGAATGGAGACATTTGCATCATGGTTTGAGATGGCGTTCAAGCGTTGTGTGCTCGAAGTGACATTTTATGTCAACCGCCTTGACCTGACCTATGCCAATATATGGCAGACTTCGTTCACTGACCTATATATAAAACAGTGGTTGCGTCGATTTCCCAAAGAGAGGTTTGCATGCAAATATGATCGCAAACTGGCCTAGATTGGATTATATTAATTGCTTTTGGCCTGGCAACAAGGTACAGTTTATGAAATGTCATTGATGGTGGAACGCCACCAGCAGCAGCAGTTTCACAAAAAAATGTAATAAAAATATATTGTGAAATAAATAAAAGTAACGAAGTAAAAAGTTGTGTTACTTAAGATAAAACTACTTCGTTACAAATAAAAGTATTTAGTCAAAATTCTACTTCGTTACATGCCAATTATTTGAAATAACTACTCAGGTATTGTAATGAAGTACTTTTACTTTGTTACAGGTCAACCGTCCACTTGCATAAATAGATACGATACGGACCTCCTGCCAGTGTAGATGTCTGTTGTGCGACACAGACACTCAAAGTCTAGATGCAGGTCCTTGCACATACCGCTGTGACCACACTGGTCACTGTCTGCACAGTCGTTCTCGTCCCTCTCACAGCGACTGCCGTTGTACGCTGCAACAAGCAGGAAGGGGTAATTTTATATACTTGAATATAAGTATTGAAAAGCAATTATTAAAATGTCACATAAAAACTCATAGACATTTCATTAAAACATTGAAAGATATTTTATTATCTATTTATTCATTAACATATTTAACTTTAAGCTTAATTGAAATCAGAATCAATCAGAAGTACAATTTTCTTGTCTATATTTCTGTTGCCCAAGTCACACCTACAATGTAAGTAGACTTTTCTCTTCATTCTGTATCTAAGGCATGTACAGTGACTGTATTTTAATGTTTTATTTGATTTTGTCTTGAATAACATCTAGGTGACAATAATAACATTAGGGTTTTCATTTATGCCATTATGTCAATTATATTCTTGAATGTAATCATGATTGTAACCACGATTACTTGCAAAAGTATGTGTAATCATACCAGATTACACCCAGTAACTGTACTTGTGGTGATTGTGCTCACACATTACAACAGTAATCATAATTGTAATCAATAACGTTTGAGGTTATTGCCCCATGTTTGGCCAGAGTGTAATGCATAGTACACAGAATAATACAACACAAAGCGACATGTCTCATGTCAGCACACCTGTATATGTTTTCTTGCTCTTCTTGTACACAGTGTGAGTTGCATATGCCGCCTCGGTCACCTCAGCGTGGTAGATGAAGCAGTCTGTACCGTCGTGCATGACAGTGACACACCGGCTGTCATTCATACATAACTCCTTACACGTTGTCTTCTCCACGTTGGCCTTGTAGTCATTTGGTGCTCCCATCACTTTCATACCAGCAGATTCTACCATCACAGTTCTTGTTCCTGCAGTGATAACCATAACAATGTGCATTACCCATAATGATAAACATGGTTATGTTGTACAGACAGATTATCTATAGCTTTTAGTTTGTCCGATAATAATAATGTTTGTGAAGGAATAGTGTAGATTAGATGTCAGAGAGTATTAATTCTCACAGAGGATGATAACTGAATGGAACAAAGTGTGTGCTGATTGTATAAATGGTAGCAGTGTGAATATTTATCAAGACAAATAGAAGGGCAGGTTACGCATAGGCGAATAATCAGAAAATTAGAGGCACTATACATACACTGTACATACAATGTACATACAATATACATACATTGTACATACATTGTACATACACTGTACATACACTATGCAAACATTGTACATACACTGTACATACACTATACAAACACTGTACATACACTGTACATACACTGTACATACACTGTACATACACTGTACATACAATGTACATACACTGTACATACACTATACAAACATTGTACATACATTGTACATACACTGTACATACAATGTACATACATTGTACATACATTGTACATACACTGTACATACACCATACAAACACTGTACGTACACTGTACATACATTGTACATACACTGTACATACATTGTACATACACTGTACATACACTGTACAAACATTATACATACACTGTACATACACTGGGAACAGTGAAACGAAAGCTGATTATTGCAAAATTTCAACTGGGAAAAACTTTCAAAAACACTTTTTATGAGATCATCAAAGTAAACCTTTGACCCACCAACATCCAATTTTCTTGGATTATTGGAATTTTTTATAGTTGAAAAAGCCCCTTAGTCAATGAGGATGGGCTGAAAGGGGCATTATTGGAATTTTTTATAGTTGAAAAAGCCCCTTAGTCAATGAGGATGGGCTGAAAGGGGCAGCAAGAAAGCAGTCTTACTGCTGAGACAGGTGCAGGAGAAGCCATCGACTTGATTGGTGCAGATGCCGCTATAGTAGCAGGGGAAGGACGAGCACTCATCAATGTCTGTTTCACACTCTGTGCCTGTGTAGCCTGCAGGGACAGAAAGAGCACATTAAGTGGAGCACACTGGTACATTGCATCCGACACATTTGTCTTGGTTGAAATCCACAATTTTGTCTTGAAATTCTCTATAAATCCATATAATTTTCTCATTCCAATTCTGAGAGTGTCGCCATCTATTAGCCATCTTACATCACATGAAATTTGCTACGTTACGCAGGAAATCTGCCTAGCATCAAAAATAGTTGTGTTTCGACCAGTATAAGTTTGTTATTTGATACTTATGTGATGTGATGATGTATTTTACCCAATTTTTCCATTTAAACAAATCTGTATAAAAACAGGCATGTACCTTCCAAAAATCAATCATGTATGTGAGAAATCCACATGATGTGATAGGTTGCATGCATATACACATGCAAGCAGGTGAAGACACACATAGTTGCACATACACACATACAAGCAAACTTAATAACACATGGAATATAATAATGCACTCATGGCAGACCTGCTCATTTGAACAAAAATAATTACTGCACAATATACAATCATGTTGTTCTCTCACTGTTAATAGCCATGCATGAGGTGCTCAGTAACACAGCTGGATGAACTATGATTGAACCCAGATCTGCTCTTATTGAATGTGAAAGGGTCGTTTCATTGTGTTTATGTTAAATAAAGAAACGAGACAGTAAATGAAGTTACATCATGGAACAATCAGTTTGACGTTTAACTACAGTACAGGGGTGGGCAGGGTGAGTGCCCTTATTTTTTTAACACTAACTTCAAAATGGTGCATTTTGAAGGGTGTTTCAACATTTCCCCTTGAAGTTATTAGGCAGAAATAAACATGTGTAACTGTGCTAGCATACAACTAGTTGGGGACCATTGTGGAAATAAGTCTACTTTTGTGTACTTTTATGTGTTATCTTTTATATTAGGCGAGATGGTGAAAAAAACAGTGAGGTGACCCACCTCGGTTGTCATATACCAGGGGAAACACTGAAAATGTGATGATCAACCCTTTAGGAAGCACAAATACGAGTTACCATGAATAAAACTACTGTTACTCGTACCTGGCATACAGCTGCACGTTGCTAGGTTGTCTTTCTCGGTACAAGTTCCTCCATTCTTGCAAACATTGTCACCTTCACAAACTAGACGTAAGAGATACCACAATGAAAACTTAGTTGCAATGTTGGGCATGATATGTAGTTATTTAATTGTAACCTCACATTATATACACATATTTTATTATGACTGCTATTATTATTACTATTTAATTACCTTACTTCGGTACCAGTCATTATGGTATTTGATAGATACGCCCCAATGAACCTGGTGTACATTATCACTATTCAGACTCTAAAACCCATTTTGTGTTTAAATTCTTCTCAAAGTGATTCAGGTAGCTGGGGTGGCTATTATATGCTTGTCTTGAATTGATTAGTTTCAGCAGACGTTTTTAAGATAAATTAACCATTTCTTCACAGAATGTAGTTGAAATACTATATAATATACCAGATAAAAAAATTGGAGTTTTTCATTTATTTAGTTATGTTACAAGGTTTTTGGAACATTTTTGTCAATGTGAAAAAATAGCCACTAAAACAAAGTTTAATTGTTTTGAGAAAATCCCCAAAGAAATAAATGACATACATATAAGTTATAAGTATGACAGTGTAACTGGTAACTTTATGGCAGATTTTGGTTAACACAAACCAATTATGTCTGCTACACCACCGTGAATGAATTAAGCAAAAGTTGAATGACAGCCTAAAGTGGCAGTGTATTTTTGACACAAACCCTTCACCAATCGTAATTTACTGCTGTATTACATTGCGCGCACATAAGACGCATTCGTATGCAAAATTGCAACGTTGTGAGTGTTGTAGTTTTTCTCAAACAATATTTGAAACATCATTTCCTGGTTAATTAAAACACAATCTCAACAAATGCTTGTTTTTGTGTTGAAACTTATGGTTTTTGACTGGGGTTTTATAACAATACATAATGGCCATTTGTAATATTGACATGTCCCCTTAATTTGCTGCCACAATAGCCCTTGAATATGTACTTGTAATGTGTTGTCGTCTAATGTATCAGGTTACGCCAGCCATCTAACAAACACTTGGCAGGGGTGTTTAGGGTAAAAATAATGTCATTTTGATTGGCCTGTTATCCGATGGGGTCACCAGATCAAATATGCGTTGGCATTTCTGTTAATGTCAAAGGCACGATAAACTAAGTTAAGTTGATATTAGCTGATTTGAACATCGTAGCGCATGCGGACGTTACTATGGAAAACTTTTTCGGGAACTCAATTTCCAAAACGACTGCATCTTTAAAGGATGGATTGGCGAAATATGACATTAGTGCTGGGTAATTTTTTGTGATGTCAACGTTTAGTTCAGTATATTCTAGCATGTTATTAAGAAAAAAAATCAACTGACAAGTAAGCCACCCCAGCTAACTTAAGAGAATCTCAACCAACTGTTGTAACAACAAGTTGTATTCACATTCGACATCCATTACACATGTGTTTTAAATACATCTATTTAAATACAAAATTTATTAAAATAGTAAAACTGCTCTTCTTACCATCAGATTGTACATTAGATCGCAAGTACATTTTGGCAGGTAATTTAAGTTAAGAATTCATACTCTAAAAGTTGCCACAGAATCAGTGACACACACCTGGAACAATGCAGTTGTCAGTACTGGTGGATGCCTCTTGTGCTGTTGTCTTCTTTGGACAAGCTGTACACCTTTTCATCCCTTCCTGGTCCTGGTAGAACCCTATAGGGCAAGGGCGACATGGCTCCCGCCCATCGTAGGAGAACGTCCCTGCTGCACACTTAGCTACATAAACAAACACATCAGAAGGTTTTCAATGATTATGACTACAAAGTCCAAACAAATACGATTATCGTGGACATATTATCACCTACTGCCAATTTTTCTCAACTGTTAATCATTCATAATGCTGCAATGCACCAACCCTCTTTCAGCAAAGTCTGTACACCTTTTGATGTTAATATAATGATGAAAAACCTATTAAAACATACACTATTTAAATGCTGAATGCGCGTTTGGCAAGATTTTTAATTAACATCTTTTTATCCCCTGCCACTAAATAAAACACTGCACCATTTTTAATTAATTAATGTGGAAGTGATTTGGCCTCCAAAGTAGGACCACTTTCCTAACTGTCATGATGGCTCATACATTTCATACCAGAATAAACACATCAGGTCGTGTTACGCCCTGTCATGCATTTATCGTCACAGATCCACTACACTGTCTTTTTGCTTAAAATTTAGTACACACCCCTAACACAAACATCCCACATTGTAACCCTTATGTGGCAGTTGGCATTGTATAAGGTTATTGAGAGATTTATGATATGAATTAAGATACACCAACCTTTGCATGCGTTGATGTTAGCGCCACCTTGTGGTCCTCGAGTGTAGTTCCTGTCAACGGGACAGTTCTTGCAGTTCGATGCATTGTGCCTGTACGTGAACGGTGGACATGCTGTACACGGGGGGAGGCGGTTGTCTGACCTCATGCCTGCAGAACACTCATCTGGAACAGATGTCATCAGTCAAGACACTCAAATGTCACATGTGAGACATTTAACTGTCATATGTCAGACACTCAAATGTCACACGTGTTGTTGCATATTTCACATGCCAAATGTCACATGTCAGACACTCAAACGTAATGTCTGACACTTGGGTGTAACAAATACCCTTAGATGGATACAACATGTCATGCATGTGGATGTCACTGCAGATATAGTCAGACAACTGATTCACATAATTCTTTCCTGTGAAAACAAAATCACACTAATAATGTGAACAACGAAAACAAAGTTGCCACAAACACCACATAAGTATTCAAGTCCATATTATATACATTCTTCTCTTAATAACCATTAACAGCATGTTAATGATAATGATTTTATTGTTTTCATGATATAGTTATATACATTCACCAAGAGCAACTTCTCCTACACACAGATATACTTATCACTTGGTCAAATAGTAACAGTTACATCCATATAACGATCAGAATTTACAAAAACCTAAAATAAAATTTCACGTAGCGTCACTATACTATAACTGAAGATAAAATTAAATGCAACTTGAGGCTTTCAACAATATTGATAAAAATTATACAACCAAATCAGACCAATACTACTAAAGTTGACCCATTATTTAATGTTAAAATTAACTGATTATTGATAGTTCTAGTAGCACCACAAAACAGACTTAAGTGAACCACAAGCATACATTTAAATGCCTTGGCGTAACGGGTATTTAGCTTTAGTTTATAGTAAATTTGTAATATCATATGCTGTGATTAAAATGTTTGATCATGTGACATGAGTGTAAATATATATATATATATATATATATATATATATATATATATATATATATATACACTCATGTCACATGATAAAAAAATTATTTCAGCATATAATGCTACAAATTTACTACAAACTAAAACTAATACATTGAAATACATTTCAGGTGCAATTTTGTTCGATGTATACCAATATTCTGGCAAGTGGAGCATTGAGCTGGCACTACACATTTGTTCACGCTATTCATGTGTGTGCGTGTGCGTGTGGTGTGTGTGTGTGTGTGTGTGTGTGTGTGTGTGTGTGTGTGTGTGTGTGTGTGTGTGTGTGTGTGTGTGTGTGTGTGTGTGTGTGTGTGTGTGTGTGTGTGTATATTTGTAAACAGCCCATCACCCCGGCACTCAGACCCGGCTAAGCATACCAGAATGGCAGACTGAACAGTCATCAAAATATATCTTCAACAATTTAGAGCAGCTGCACCAAGTATAAGAAACAATGTTGACATGGTAGATATATGAGAAGTTTGGCAGTTCTAGGTTGTCATGTTCATGTTCAGGTCAGAAACTGAATGATTGCCTTATAATTACCAACTGAAAGTACAACCCTGAACAGCCAGTCATACATACAATGTGCTCACCATAACATAATTCTAAACAGCCAGTCATACATACAATGTGCTCACCATAACATAATTCTAAACAGCCAGTCATACATACAATGTGCTCACCATAACATAATTCTAAACAGCCAGTCATACATACAATGTGCTCACCATAACATAATTCTAAACAGCCAGTCATACATACAATGTGCTCACCATAACATAATTCTAAACAGCCAGTCATACATACAATGTGCTCACCATAACATAATTCTAAACAGCCAATCATACATACAATGTGCTCACCATAACATAATTCTAAACAGCCGGTCATACATACAATGTGCTCACCATAACATAATTCTAAACAGCCAGTCATACATACAATGTGCTCACCATAACATAATTCTAAACAGCCAGTCATACATACAGTGTGCTCACCATAACTTAATTCTAAACAGCCAGTCATACGTACTATGTGCTCACCATAACATAATTCTAAACAGCCAGTCATACGTACTATGTGCTCACCATAACATAATTCTAAACAGCCAGTCATACGTACTATGTGCTCACCATAACATAATTCTAAACAGCCAATTATACATACAGTGTGCTCACCATAACATAATTCTAAACAGCCATACATACAATGTGCTCACAGTAACACTGGTCGCGACTCAGTGACCCTTCACTGTAGGTGTAGGTGCCAACTGGACATGGTTGACATGTCTCCTGACTTGGCTGGTCTCTGTAAGTGCCGACTGGACACAGTTGACAACTGGTGGCGTCTTTCTTGTAGTAGCCGGCTGGACATGGCACTGAGGATTGTAAACAAACCCTTTTTTAAACGGTATTGATTACAAACTGGATCTATTAAAAGTATTGAAATATCAACAAATAAACAGCATTAGATTTTATATAATCAATAACACAACACAAATATAGAGATATGAAAAGGCCAAATGAATGACGTTTATTGTGGGGATTAAGTGTAAGCCCACTTTTTAAAAGTTTAAAACAAAGAAATGTGGGCTCCTTAACCCAATGCCAGGCTCCTTGACTACGCCCGATTCGAGCCTCATGGACGTCGGGTTCAATAGAGCCCACATTTCAACACATAAAGCAGTAGCAGTATTCCTAGAACAGATAAAAGAAGCAATGGCATTACTACTGTCATGAGTGCTGATATTATAACTGTACCATACTAACCTAAAACACCCTGAAACCAAATAGCCTATGCCCTACATGCAATCACACAGTCTACGAATACAACACTACCTGCTTAAAAATACACCAGCTCTAACTCGAATAACTACAAAGGTGGGGTTAATTCGCCGTTACACTAAAAACAGTTCTAAAATCTGAGGTGGAAGGGAAGTGAGCTGCGTCCCCGCATCAAAACCCGTGAACACTTCTGGGAAAGCCAAAAATCCACGGCCACTATCCAATATAAAAAATGGGAAAGCATTGAGACATGAACATACCACTTCCACCAATGATGTACAATTGTTGCTAACGCAAGAACACACAACAGGGAGAAAGATGGGGAGGAGGGTGGGACAAATTTGTGCATCCACTCTGTATGCTCTCACAAAACGAAGTGGCTAGTCTGAGTTTGAAACGTGTAGTGTAGCGCAGGTAGTGCACGTTGATTGGTTCATTACATGGATTGAGGCAAACTGGGTCACTGAGCGCATCATCCAGCTCTGTGAGAATTAGCATAATGAAATAAATTAACAATGGACCAAACAGTAATAGTATGTGGTGTTGCCTACTTAAAAACCCATATGCAACCTTGGCCGTGCCAACGTAGCATATCCTTATTTATGCAAACAACAACACAACACAAATATAGAGATATGAAAAGGCCACATGAATGACGTTTATTGTGGGGAATAAGTGTAAGCCCACTTTTTAAAAGTTTAAAACAAAGAAATGTGAGCTCCATAAACCAACGACAGGCTCCTTGACTATGTCCGATGCCAGCCTCCTTGATGTTTGGTTCATACAGCTCACATTTCGACACATAAAGCAGTATTCCTGGAAGAAAGAATAGAAGCAGTGGCGCTGATATTATAACTGTTAAATATCATACCTTTTGTTTTGGTGTGCTGCCAGACTTGGGTCTCCAGAGGGTTCAAGTGCAATAGAAGTGTTTTATATTGTATTGTATTAGTGTATTATATGACCACATGTGCCAAGAGACTTACCACGTGTGCCAAGAGACTTACCACATGTGCCAAGAGACTTACCACGTGTGCCAAGAGACTTACCACGTGTGCCAAGAGACTTACCACGTGTGCCAAGAGACTTACCACATGTGCCAAGAGACTTACCACGTGTGCCAAGAGACTTACCACGTGTGCCAAGAGACTTACCACGTGTGCCAAGAGACTTACCACGTGTGCCAAGAGACTTACCACATGTGCCAAGAGACTTACCACGTGTGCCAAGAGACTTACCACGTGTGCCAAGAGACTTACCACGTGTGCCACGAGACTTACCACGTGTGCCAAGAGACTTACCACATGCGTTGTCTTGCAGCAAATTGCCATCAAGACAAGAGAATCCATCGCTAGGTGTAGAATCGTACTTAGCGTCTATCTTTGTCTGGCCAGAAGGGTGAATTTCTTTCAGCTTTCCCAAACCAATCAAGGAGCCAGTGATGCCCTTAAAGCGGAGTTTTATTATGCCCGCACAAGTCTCCACATCATCTGTGGGGTCATTCTTTGAATAGCCCACTTTAAACGTCACACGCACCTATGTGGAAACAAAATGTGAACAAACTGCGTTCCAAAGATTTACGTCAACCGAAGCAAAACAGAACAGAACTACAGTTGAACTCCTTTAAAGCAGCCACCCAAGTGACTGAGATAAAGTGGTCTGATTAAAGAGGTGGCCGAATTATAGGTGCTGGTCAGATATACAGATATGGGGAAAAAAGATTGTGATACAGTGACTGTCTTCAAGGGGTGGTCATTTCCAAGGGCTGGCTGCTTTCAGGGGTTCTGCTGTGTTACGTTTAAACGATTTTAATGAAATGTTGGATTGTCTAAAGAACATTCCATCACAAAATAATTTTGACATGGTGATTTTGAAGGACAAAATGCAAGTCTCCAAAAATAGGATATTAGATTAAGATTAATAAATAAGGTAATAATTAAAATACATGTGTATAAGTTTAACAATACATAACAAGATATAACAAGATTGCCATCCAAGGCAAATACCCAGATAGCAAGTGGACAAGGAAGCCATTGGCTTATCAAGAGTAAACAAATTTTCATCTATGTTTAACCTGCCCTCCTGAGATGTGTGTCAACTTAGTTTTTAAACAGACCCAATAGGCTGGATTTGTTGCTAGAATTGTAAGTACAAACCTCAGCACCAGTAACAACAAACGTCACTGTTTTATTCAACAGAACAACTGGTATTTTTGCTGGATTCATGTTTCCATTGCACTGTCCCTGTAGATCAGTCTCCACACCAGCCAGTTGATTTTCTATTGCTGTTTTATATTGATATTCAGAGGATGTCGTAATCACCGTTCCAGTGTACTTCAGAATAAATTCTTGTCTATACTTGGCTTCGCCTTGTCCTGTTCAAAAAGAATATTGTGAAATATTAGTCATTCAGTTTGACCGACACACACATGCATTTTTTTAAGGCTTTGCATACAGGCAATTTGTATTTATGATATCCTGTTCTGCCCACATGAAATTACCCATATGAGATGTAATATTTACTGGCAATAAAAATTTAAAACAATACAGAATATTTTATTTTCTAAGCTGAGCAATCAAAATATCTCTTATGCACTTTGATTTGTTATCTTCTAAGCACAAAATCAGGAATGAACTCCACAACACATTAAAATCATCCGAAACTACAGCTATTTCCTGCAAACAACTGAAGACTTATTTTTTTTAAATTGCATTTCATTTCCACCCTAAATTCTCGCTGGCCCCTTACTCTGATGGTGACTTTTGCTCAATATATCATGCTTAGCAATTCTGGTTTGTTACACCTCTGAGCTTATAGGTCATAGGCACTATAGATGTTTCATTGTTATTAATATATTATAAACTGGTTGACAAAAAACATCAAAAAACCAGGTATTGCCTAACATTCTACACTGCTCTTGTGAGCTGAACCTTAAACAAACACTGCACATGGATGAGTATAACATGTCAAAGATATGATATGATATGCTATTCATTGATTGGATGATCTGGCATCTATTTATCAAAAGCAAATGATGGATGGACAGGGCATTGAGGGTTCATAGGGCATTAAGAGGTAACAGGGCATTAAGGGAGGGTAGGGCATTAAGGGGTGAACACGGAATTAAAGGGTGGAAAGTTTTGTTGACATTGTGGAAGTTCAATTGAGGAAGTCAAGAAATTTAGGAAGTTTGGAACGACCCAGAAAAACCATTCCAAACTTCCTAAATTTCTTGACTTAACAGTTAATAATATTTGAATACCCAGTGCAACATCAAAAATTTTTAATAATGAACTTACCTATGCAATCTGGTACGAATGTTCCCAAGACATCGTTGCTATATTCACCGCCCTCTACACAGGTGTAGACCAGTGGCTGCGAGTGATTATAGAATGCATATCCTGTGTCACACGTTAGTTTACATTCATTTGATTCACACGTCTTTATGCCATGGTTGGGTGTTCGCAGGGCCCAGCCTTGACACTTCTTAGCTGGAATGTTAAACATTTGTCACTGAAGAGGTTTACAGCAGTTGGTCACAATTAAGATATCTGACATGACATAGTCTGAAGACATATCGTCACAAGATATTTGGTCACATGACACGGTTGTACAAGACAGTGATGTTACAATCCATGAGTGCTTGAAATCCGTTCTGTTCCAAATCAAGTTTACAGCCAAATATTGCTTTATTTTCCATGTCTTGATATTGCCCAGTTAACATGTTTTACAGCTTACATTTATGTCACTTAACAGCTATTAACACTAAGAACGTTCTCTTAAAAATTTTATGGGGATATACATATTTATTTAGACTATAAATAATGGACTACACAATAACAACATTTGTAAAATAACAACAGGAAAACTACCATTTACTTGGATCACCACATAAATAACACACATTTATATTTAATAAAATTATGATATCCATAAAACAGTTTCTGGCCGTGTTTGTTTGTCTGTTTGTTCCTCATATCTCCATCAGTTACACAAGTATGTGGCTGAATGTTTGTAGGCGTGATCAGGATCCCAAGGGGATGGTTCGTAAATTTGTTTCAATTGAAATTCCCCGGCAGGTGGGGATCTTATGAATGAATTGATTTGGACATTTGACGTAGATCATTTGACGTAGATCATGTGACCTGAAACAATAGTAGTTCGTAGTTACGTACGACTGTGTTTTCTATGATTGTTCCGAGTTATGTGATCTACGTCAAACATCCACATTAGTTCCTTTGTACAGTACAAACGCTTTGTGAAACCAGCAGTGGTAAAGATTTCTGGGGCCTGAAGTTGTATCCATTGGCCTACCAAAACTTAGGTACTGCAAGGAGTCATAAGTGACTGGGTAGTGCAAGGAGTCATAAGTGACTGGGTAGTGCAAGGAGTCATAAGTGACTTGGTAGTGCAAGGAGTCATAAGTGACTGGGTAGTGCAAGGAGTCATAAGTGACTGGGTAGTGCAAGGAGTCATAAGTGACTGGGTAGTGCAAGGAGTCATAAGTGACTGGGTAGTGCAAGGATTCATAAGTGACTGGGCAGTGCAAGGAGTCATAAGCTCTTGCAGTGACTACCTTTTCTCCAATGCAGTACTTCAGCAAGTTAGTAACAAAACTTACATTTGATGAGATACTGGAAAGGGCACTCAGCCGTGAAGCCTTGATCATCTACAACTTCCTGTTTAAATGTGATGACATCATTCAGGGTGGCTGTTGACAAGGTGTAGGTGCTGGGGGTGACAGTATTAGACTGGACAGTTTTCCCCACGGCTGCGGTGGCGATGCCAGCCACAACAGTCTTCTTAACATTCATGGTCTCTGTGTCGACGTACACAGTCTCAGACTGAGGACACGCCTCAATGGTTGGTGGAGTCTCATCTGTGGGGCAGTCAACACAAAACTTGTAGCAATTTTGACCACAAACCAAACCCTAGGGGTATAACATACAATGCATCAATGATTCTAACACACAAGATCACTTTTTAATATATATTTGTGATTATTTATTGCATACTCTTCGATAACATGAGAATGTATTTCTTCATTGTAGATTACACTGTATTTTCTATTTAGTCGACAGCACATTTATCCTCTCTCACTTATCACCTTTTCAGGGTGATAACTATATGCTTGTTCAAAGGACAAGTGCCTCCTGTTGTTACAAATCTAGCCCATTCATTATATTTCTTCTTTATATACATTGGTAGTTCAATCAAAACATTTTAACTTTTTTTATTTTTTATATATAAATTAAATTTCAAATTGTTTTGTTAAACCCTAGGAGTTATTTTTTTACACTGAACATATGGTGCCTGGACCGAGTCTTGAACCTGAAACTCTGGCATGTCAAACAAGTTGTGTTAACCACTGTGCCTCCCACAGGGCTACTTAAGCTCCAGGTAATTAAACTGTACATCATGTGCATTTTAAAGGTGTAAGAGTAAATGTGTGTAATAAATGAGTAGATGAGTGGACCTTCAATGAATGAGTGGACCTTCAATGAATGAGTGGACCTTCAATGAATGAGTGGATCCTCAATGAATGAGTGGACCTTCAATGAATGAGTGGACCTTCAATGAATGAGTGGATCCTCAACGAATGAGTGGACCCTCAACGAATGAGTGGACCCTCAATGAATGAGTGGACCCTCAATGAATGAGTGGACCCTCAATGAATGAGTGGACCTTCAATGAATGAGTGGATCCTCAATGAATGAGTGGATCCTCAATGAATGAGTGGACCTTCAATGAATGAGTGGACCCTCAATGAATTAGTGGACCTTCAATGAATGAGTGGACCCTCAATGAATGAGTGGACCCTCAATGAATGAGTGGACCTTCAATGAATGAGTGGATCCTCAATGAATGAGTGGACCTTCAATGAATGAGTGGACCCTCAATGAATGAGTGGACCCTCAATGAATGAGTGGACCTTCAATGAATGAGTGGATCCTCAATGAATGAGTGGATCCTCAATGAATGAGTGGACCTTCAATGAATGAGTGGATCCTCAATGAATGAGTGGACCTTCAATGAATGAGTGGACCCTCAATGAATGAGTGGACCCTCAATGAATGAGTGGACCCTCAATGAATGAGTGGACCCTCAATGAATGAGTGGATCCTCAATGAATGAGTGGACCTTCAATGAATGAGTGGACCCTCAATGAATGAGTGGACCTTCAATGAATGAGTGGACCCTCAATGAATGAGTGGACCTTCAATGAATGAGTGGACCTTCAATGAATGAGTGGACCCTCAATGAATGAGTGGACTCTCCATGAATGAGTGGACCCTCAATGAATGAGTGGACCTTCAATGAATGAGTGGACCCTCAATGAATGAGTGGACCTTCAATGAATGAGTGGACCTTCAATGAATGAGTGGACCCTCAATGAATGAGTGGACTCTCCATGAATGAGTGGACCCTCAATGAATGAGTGGACCCTCAATGAATGAGTGGACTCTCCATGAATGAGTGGACCCTCAATGAATGAGTGGACCCTCAATGAATGAGTGGACCCTCAATGAATGAGTGGACCCTCAATGAATGAGTGGACCCTCAATGAATGAGTGGATCCTCAATGAATGAGTGGACCCTCAATGAATGAGTGGACCTTCAATGAATGAGTGGACCTTCAATGAATGAGTGGATCCTCAATGAATGAGTGGATCCTCAATGAATGAGTGGATCCTCAATGAATGAGTGGACCTTCAATGAATGAGTGGACCCTCAATGAATGAGTGGACCTTCAATGAATGAGTGGACCCTCAATGAATGAGTGGACTCTCCATGAATGAGTGGACCCTCAATGAATGAGTGGACCTTCAATGAATGAGTGGACCCTCAATGAATGAGTGGACCCTCAATGAATGAGTGGACTCTCCATGAATGAGTGGACCCTCAATGAATGAGTGGACCCTCAATGAATGAGTGGACCCTCAATGAATGAGTGGACCTTCAATGAATGAGTGGACCTTCAATGAATGAGTGGACCCTCAATGAATGAGTGGACTCTCCATGAATGAGTGGACCCTCAATGAATGAGTGGACCCTCAATGAATGAGTGGACTCTCCATGAATGAGTGGACCCTCAATGAATGAGTGGACCCTCAATGAATGAGTGGACCCTCAATGAATGAGTGGACCCTCAATGAATGAGTGGACCCTCAATGAATGAGTGGACCTTCAATGAATGAGTGGATCCTCAATGAATGAGTGGACCCTCAATGAATGAGTGGACCTTCAATGAATGAGTGGACCTTCAATGAATGAGTGGATCCTCAATGAATGAGTGGATCCTCAATGAATGAGTGGACCTTCAATGAATGAGTGGACCCTCAATGAATGAGTGGACCTTCAATGAATGAGTGGACCCTCAATGAATGAGTGGACTCTCCATGAATGAGTGGACCCTCAATGAATGAGTGGACCCTCAATGAATGAGTGGACCCTCAATGAATGAGTGGACCCTCAATGAATGAGTGGACCTTCAATAAATGAGTGGATCCTCAATGAATGAGTGGACCCTCAATGAATGAGTGGACCTTCAATGAATGAGTGGACCTTCAATGAATGAGTGGATCCTCAATGAATGAGTGGACCCTCAATGAATGAGTGGACCTTCAATGAATGAGTGGACCCTCAATGAATGAGTGGACCTTCAATGAATGAGTGGACCCTCAATGAATGAGTGGACCCTCAATGAATGAGTGGACCCTCAATGAAAGTGAACCTGTACTAAGGATGAAATAAATCAGTATCATCAAAGTTATCCGTCTGCATAAAACACATGAGTCATTTTATTTAATCAGGGCAATTAATCAATTCAGTTGATTAATTCAAATGTTATTGTCACCTGCAAAAAGAAAAAACATACAATGACTTACATACAATGACTTACATACAATGACTTAGATACACGTGAGTAGTGAAAACTGGGATGTGAAACATTCTTGGACACAGTGTCCTGTATTTACAAAACATTGTAAATTTCAACATGCTTTTCTGGAGCCATTAAACATCCTCGCAAGTGAAATTATAAATAATCTTGCACTATTCATTTCTTCGTTGTTTCTAAATCACATACAAATCAACACAGCTTGATTCTTTATAGTTGTGTCACTGTTATACTTGAATTACATATTAAAAAAATCAATTAATAGAGATTAGAATTTCACAATGAAACATTTAAGCATATACCTTTGATGAGCACTTCAACTTCACATGGCTCTGCTGCGTTATTGGCGTGGTCAGCGGCTGTCCATATGATATTCATATGGTTTGTGATTGGACGGTTCAGGTTGTAGCTGACATTGAAGCTGGCCACAGCTCCAGAGTTGTCAGTGACATTTGGAGGTAACAGCGTCTCCACGGTCTCATAGAGCCGCACAACCACAGTTTTAATGAGACATCCATCAAACTTTGGCGGCTCGTTGTCTGAAAAATGTTTTACCAGATTTCACCAGATTGCCACCCAAAGCAAAAACCACAGATGGCATGTGGACAAGGAAGCCATTGGCTTATCGAGAGTCCAACAATTGTTCATCTATGTGTCACTCTCTCTTCTGGGGTATTTGTTAATTCTGTTTCTAAACATATTGACATAATCTGTAGATAATTTGTTCGATTAATTTGTTGTCCTCTGTGAGATTGAATACTTTCTGATATCTAATCTACACTGTTCCTTCACTAACACTACTTCAGTAACACTACTTCAGTAACACTACTTCACTAACACTACTTCAGTAACACTACTTCACTAACACTACTTCATGCATCTAGTTCTTCTATTGTAAAACTCAATCCTGAACTGATTTAGCCCATCATGAATCAGGTTTGTTGATGTTTAAATACGTAGTGTTATATGAATAGTTTAAGTAACATCTGTTTTTTTAAATCATTGAAAAAATTTATTAAAATCGTTAGGCTCAAAATACTGGATACCCAAAATGGTAAACAGTTTGCGGGTCAGTGCCGATCATGGACCTGATTTCAATTCTGTCACCAATCACGAGAAAGTCATGAAATTTCACCGTGAGTGAGTTTTCAGCATTTCCATTTTCACTTCAATTAATGTTTGACCAAACATTAAGTAATTTAATAGTTTGTCTGATGATTTCACAAAAAAAGTACATATACAAATTGCACAAATGAACTAGCATGTTGCAGTGGATACTAGAAAGGTTTGATATTTTGCTAAATGAATTTGAAATAAGATTAGCAACATTTTTAATTGAGGCAGGACCTGTAAGTGTAAAAAATACAATCAGCAGGCTATGATTGCATTATTCAGGTAGACGTTTTGCGATCATCTGACTGTTAATGGTTTAGTAATCAGGAAGTTTAAGACATTATTGTTTCAACTAATAAATTTTATATTTATATATATTTTAACTATGTCTATATATGCATCATGTTTTAAATTTACTATTATTTAACTAATTAATTTGATATCTATATATATTTTGTATGTACTTCAACATCTATGTATTTGAAGCACCACTGAATGGACTTTGACCAAACATGCAGCGCAATATATATGACTCGAACCACTGGACCACCGTTAATTTTGAACCATGGACATTACAAAAACACTTACCAATACATTGTGGATCAGCTTTATTGTCCCAATCCACATTTCCATCAGTGCTAGAGACACACTTTATAGTAGCTGGCTCCGGCATGAATCCTGTGCGGTTACAACTGAAGGTAACATCTGCCCCCATCTCGTAAGACGTGGCAATCTGTTGACCATCAGCAGGCCGACCAGGATCCTTACAAACTGGCCCTAAAACAAAACAGTCATTAGTTCACCATCTGCTGGCCCTAAAACAATTAGTTTTACACTCAGCCACAATATATAATGTTTAGCTATGACAGTACCAGGTTGATCTCCTAAAATCCATAGCTTTTTTCCATCAGAAAAGATCACATGCATCATGTTTTCTAGATCCATAAATATTCCTGCGCAAGAGGGCATCAAAGTGATATTGTTATATCACAGCCAGAACATATCATAGATACCTACCATTGCATCGCAGTCCTCCAAGGTCCCATTTCCCATTCTTCATACAGCTGACAACGTTGTTAGGATTACTGTTGTTGCCAGCTAAAGTGAAGTACAATTCACACTCAAAGGTGAAGTTTGCATTGTAAGTGGCATTCACCAGCCTGTCCAGAATGCCACTCTTGACCCCGGCCAACCCTTCAGGACGTCCACAGTGAATCTCTGAAAATATCATCATAATTATATTAGCCATATGTAATGTTATAGACTAATATATTTACATACACATTTATAAATATTCATGCACACATTCACATGTTAAGCTATTACATATCAGCTATGGCACAATATACTAGAAATATATCCACTTTAAATTCCAATTCAACTGTTGAAGTAGAGAGAAAACAACTTGGATGGAAGTCTTGGAAGATGGCAGAGAATGGAGCTAGAGATTGCACAACATTGTGGAAGTTACTGTATGATCTGATGCACCAACTAGGATGAAGTTACTGTGTGACCTGAGGCACCAACTAGGGTGAAGTTACTGTGTGACCTGTGGTACCAACTAGGGTGAAGTTACTGTGTGACCTGAGGCACCAACTAGGGTGAAGTTACTGTGTGACCTGAGGCACCAACTAGGGTGAAGTGACTGTGTGACCTGAGGTACCACCTAGGGTGAAGTTACTGTGTGACCTGAGGCACCAACTAGGATGAAGTTACTGTTTGACCTGATGCACCAAAAAGGATGAAGTTACTGTGTGACCTGAGGCACCAACTAGGGTGAAGTTACTGTGACCTGAGGCACCAACTAGGGTGAAGTTACTGTGTGAACTGAGGCACCAACTAGGGTGAAGTTACTGTGTGAACTGAGGCACCAACTAGGATGAAGTTACTGTGTGACCTGAGGCACCAACTAGGATGAAGTTACTGTTTGACCTGATGCACCAAAAAGGATGAAGTTACTGTGTGAACTGAGGCAACAACTAGGATGAAGTTACTGTTTGACCTGATGCACCAAAAAGGATGAAGTTACTGTGTGACCTGAGGCACCAACTAGGATGAAGTTACTGTTTGACCTGATGCACCAACTAGGGTGAAGTTACTGTGTGACCTGAGGCACCAACTAGGATGAAGTTACTGTGTGACCTGAGGCACCAACTAGGATGAAGTTACTGTGTGACCTGAGGCACCAACTAGGATGAAGTTACTGTGTGGTCTTATGCACCAACTAGGATGAAGTTACTGAGTGGCCTTATGCACCAACTAGGATGAAGTTACTGTGTGACCTGAGGCACCAACTAGGGTGAAGTTACTGTGTGACCTTATGCACCAACTAGGATGAAGTTACTGTGTGACCTGAGGCACCTACTAGGATGAAGTTACTGTTTGACCTGATGCACCAAAAAGGATGAAGTTACTGTGTGACCTGAGGCACCAACTAGGATGAAGTTACTGTTTGACCTGATGCACCAAAAAGGATGAAGTTACTGCGTAACCTGAGGCACCAACTAGGATGAAGTTACTGTTTGACCTGATGCACCAAAAAGGATGAAGTTACTGTGTGACCTGAGGCACCAACTAGAATGAAGTTACTGAGTGGCCTTATGCACCAACTAGGATGAAGTTACTGTGTGACCCGAGCCACCAAGGGGTGTGACACATATAATAACTATTTTACCACAAAATAAATACCGGGTAAGTGAAAAATATTCAAGCATCCCTGCCCGAGATCTATCACACACTTACACGTACAGCTGCAAGCTGAATGCTGCAAACCACTTTCAACATTCACAGGCAGCAACATTTGACTAATGCAGAGCTGGAGCCTGGAGAGCGGCATGCAGCAATGAGAGACAGAGATGTCTGGAGACAGGTGTCTGGAAACTAAGATGGGAAGGCAGTGTGAAGAGAGATTTGGTGGGAGTGGGAGAGGAGTGGAGAATGAAAGTGAGGGATGGGGGAGTGGAGACAGTTTGGTGTAGATGCCAGTGAAATGGGATCAGTGATGAAGAAGCAAAAACCGACAACCGACATTGGTACAAGCCTCACCCCGGACTTCAGGGATAAAGAGGACAATAACAGAACAGTATTTAATGACACTCACTTCCACATTCTAATGAATCTCCAATCAGCTTGTATGCATGAGTGTCAACATCGTACAGACATGTTCGCTTTCTCTCGCTACTCTTCCCACCGTCCACTGTACATTTCATCTGTACCTCCGTCCCGTAGGTGATCGGGTCAGTCGAGGGGTCAACTGTTGGTGGATTGTCGTATATTTTCAGAAGTGCTGCTGACAACGGCTCACAAAGAGCCACTGAATACAAAAGAAAGACACATTTTAAAGACAATCCTGAACAGTGTGCTAGCCATTTTGTTTTAGTAAAATTTTCATGACTTCCTAGAATACATTAACTGTAATTATATAACTACTAGAATGTATTATTTGTAATTATGTAACTACTAGAATGTATTACTTGTAATTATGTAACTACTAGAATGTATTAATTGCAATTATGTAATTACTAGAATACATTAACTGTAATTATGAAACTACTGGAAAGTATTAATTGTAACTATGTAACTACTAGAATGTATTAATTGTAATTATGTAACTACTAGAATGTATTAATTGCTATTATGTAACTATTAGAATGTATTAATTGTAATTATGTAACTACTAGAATACATTAACTGTAATTACGTAACTACTATGTTTAACTGACCTACCTACAGCCCATCCTATCAAGAATGTTATATACAACATAACTTTATTATGGCTGAAGTATGCACCAAACGGGATTCTTTTGACAATTGAGTGATGTGCTGAATACAAGGGAAGAAGCCTGAAGAGCAATATGTGTTAGTGTGCAATATGCATTCGTGTGCTCACATTACACTAATATTGCTACATAACATGCACTGGCAATATGTGTTTGTTAGTGTGCACACATTACACTAATGTTACTACATAACATGCCCTGGCAATATGTGTTAGTGTGCACACATTACACTAACGTTACTACATAACATGCACTGGCCTAACGGGATCATAGTAGAGTTTTGTATAGAAAATTACAGAATACTACAGACTGAATAGAACTAGCTTACATCTACTTCAATGGTCTATAGATTTGTACGGAATTCTACAGAGCATGGTATAATATTGTATAGAATACTACACATTCTATAGCTATGTCTGCAAATATCATATAAAATATTCTATAAAAATCCTTATCCTCATCCGCCTTACCTGTGCAGATGGGGAAGTCATTGTCCCAGGTGCCATCTTGTTGACAGGTGATCTTCTTTGAAGTGATATTGTTTGGTAACAGTCTGTTATCGATGACATATCCAATGTGACAGAAGACCTCCACGATGTCCTCATAATAGAAGAACGTCTTGTCTTTGACGAAGATGTCACCGTGTGTCACTGTGTCTGGTGGCCCGGCACAGGTCACCGCTGGACAATGACGACAACAATCACATTATCAACTTAGTCAATTGAAGCTGTCATTAGTTGGACTACAAGTGATGGTCAAACAGAATTACATGATGTAAACTGATTTATGTAAATTAGAACATTTCGCTGTTGAATAGTCAAAACAACAGAAGTTCATTTTCATCTGCACCACGTGATTGGTTGGATATGCATATAATACTCACTAAAAATGGATTTTCATTATTTCGATTCCTCAACTGATTATGTTGTTGAACAATCAAAACAATGAAAGTTAATGTTTGTGTGTTAGAAGCTAGTCTAGTAGTCTCATATCCAATGAACCACATGTTAAAAATCAAAATGCAATGATCTCTCGTTTTTTAACTCAATCACCAGAAGTTATATACAGGAAACCTGAAAATTTCTGAAACAGGGAGCTAACTTGAACATTCAGTGACTTTCCCTGACCAAAATGACAACAAATAAGTACGTTTTTACAAGGGCCTCCCAGCTCCCCCACAGCCGTCCAATCCACACTTTTGTCTAAAATTCACATGCAATAAATCTATACTGGCCTTTTTATTGACTCAATCACCTGAAGTTATAAGCAGGAAAAACATCCAGCAGTTACAACAATTACTGCAAACTGGTTATCAACCTGATGCAACTGTGCGCAGAGATGTTAAGCGATGATCTCAAAATACTGATGTTTGACACTAGATGGAATCAATGTCATATAACAACCTGCTACATGAAACTTTAAATTACACAGACCTCTGGATTCTCGTGATAATTTCCTCATCCTTCTTGCGGTAACCATTACATATCATTTATATTCGACCATCATAACACAAAACAGCCTAAATTCCCTTGGAGTCAATCTCTTATGAGCTGTTATCTTAAAGTAAACAGTTTTTCGAAAAAATTACATTGATGTAGGACGTTAAACAAGAGCTGCTAACCCCACCTCAACAATGAATCCAATTTAATGTTATACATTGATTTTTTATCTAGATCATCCCAAGAAACCCAGTCAAACTTGCAAATCCTCCCAAACTATTCAACTACAGCAAAATGACAAAAACAATCAATGTAAATACTCACGCACGCATGTGTGGTTCATGCGATTGACATCACCAGGTTTTGTACCGTCCATAGCCGTGACCGTTTCACCAAAGCCATTGAAATTGTTGGACAAGTACAGTGTGTATCCAGGCTCGCACGAACACTTGTAGCCCCCATCATAATTAGTGCAGTGAACATAGCTGAAACACCCGCTGATCCCTTCCGAACATTCATCGATATCTACAACATAATGAAGGACATTAAATACAATGATAGACACATTTCCATGTAGATTGCAATGCAACTAGATTTGTTTAATCTATGGGTAATAAATCATAATAACAAATCACAGTAGTAAACCAGGTGATTGCTGGCCCCACTACATTTACAGCAAATGGATGGAGTTATCTAGACAGAATATCTTAACATAGTATGTGGCCATTTATTGGTTGAAATATAATCCTACCTCATAATTAAAGTAGTATAAATTATAATCATCACAATATTGCAATCTATGTTTTCTAGAAATATGTTAAAGTTTCATTTATATTTAAACAAGATGCACCATTTGTCAAACCAGGATAAGCAGCTAAAATATTCTACAGCATGCATAGTTTGTTAATGGATAAATATATCAGGAATTCATGGCATGTACGAATCAGATTTAAGACTTTTAAAAACTTTCTTCAGACAAAAACTTCAAAACTGTAAGACCTTTCCCAGTGAAAAATTTAATAAAAAAATAACAAGAACATTTCATTAAAACACCTTCTAGGAGCCATTTATTTATTTGGTGATCAAACTGTATCATTTGCTTAAAGAAGCATATTGCTCAAATTCCCATTTTTAAGATTGAATAATTTGGATAGGATTTACCTATCAAAAAATATACCTTTCTTTTTATGATAATTCAAGTCTTTTTATGATAATTCAAGTAGACCCTTGTGAACTTCCCACATGCAAATTTGGTTTGGGATTATTTGAATTTTTATATTTATAAAACCTCTTAAAAACACAAGTTCCATTTACATGTATAAAGAATGCTACCCACCAACACATATGGAGTTGTCACCATTCAATCTGTAGCCATCGTTACACGTGCAGTAGTAAGACCCCGCAGTGTTGTGACACACATGAAAACATGTTCCAGCATTCTCACATTCGTCCACATCTACCAACAAACACAAGGAAGGTAACTTATGCTGCACGGTAATTGGTCATTGGGATCAATCAAGGATCTTTAAAATACATTACACTGCAAAAACTTATATTGTGCCAAAACACGCAGAAACCCGAGCTGAGATCAAAACAAAATTTATTTTCCATTTAAAAAATAATTTTTCAAAATAGCATGTCTTTAAAACATTTGTAATACTTTCTATATCATGTTGTTATACTTTCTATTTTACATACCTCGAGAGCCAGAAAATGTATTAGATACCACTTGCCAACTTTACTTAGAAAAATGTTGTGGATCAAATTTATATGCACAGTATTCACGGTATTCACAGTAAACACTTTACAAAAATTCCTGCACAAACGTTAACAGCTACATATGCACTTAGGCTACATATGATCACCATGTCCTGTCTTCCGTTAAACTGTGACAATAATCTTTGACAATTATTTTAAACGTGTAATAAGAAATGTATGCACACGGAAAAAAACTATTGTAGGTGGCTTTAACGCTATTGTAGGTGGCTCTAACGCTAGTGGCATAAATATTTTAAGCCTTAGTGAGAGTCTCCTGGCAGTATTTTTATGTTCAAGAAATAGTATTTATTTCTATCAAATAAAGAAATTCCAGTTCCAGAAGCAACTAAATAAACAAGTTACGTATGTGCATTAGCACTAGACTAGGTCCTTTGTTTCATTATTAGCCAACAGGTGTCATACATGTTATAAATAATGTCTAAAATAAATGTTTACCTAAGTAAAACAACAACTTTCAGAAATTATAATTTAAATATATTTTTATGACCAATTTTGAAATCTTCACCAGTTTCAGGCATTGCAGTGACATCACAAACATATTGCAATGACATCACAAATATATCGCAATGACGTCACAAACATATTGCAATGACGTCACAAATGTATTGCAATGACATCACAAACGTATCGCAACGACATCACAAACATATTGCAATGACGTCACAAACATATCACAATAACAAACATGACCCACAACCGTAGTTTTACTCTTGGCCAATAGGTGTCATACGTGAATATTATGTATTAGAACCAGGAAACCAGCCTACCTAGGCATGGATCAACACTTTCAAACGTCTGGTCAGCTTTGCATTCAATGGTCTGGGTTTTTGGTAATAATGAGTTTCCATTGAAATTATAACCATCATCACAAGTAACAGTGACAGGGGACGAGCCAAACAAAACCACTCCACTCTGAGAAAGGGCAGCATTTGTATAGTCCTCTGGAACTATGAAGCACGGCTTTCCTGCAACACGTAACACCATTCCAAGTTAGATTACAGTAGAGCAACAGTTGTAAGAAAATACCCAAAATTAAATAGAAATCATTATATACTGGCATTGAATCCATTGACCACTCAAAAGTAAATCAAAATCATTATATACAGAGCTGGCATTGTATCCATTGGCATTGACAATAATTAAAACAGGAATGTACAAATAAATTAATTAATATGCACAATTATTTTGTTGTATTATGCACTCGTATGTGTAATATTTTTGTACAGTGCAGGCTGTTTTTCTTACCAGATTATCATTAAAACTCAGTAAACATATAAATCTACTTTGATCATTCATATTGTTATAAGCTGCATTTTTATTTGTAGAGTAATCTAGCAATTCATGCATGTCATTAAAATACAGAGGGCAGGACATTTAAAACATGCACTTTCTATCTATTTCATTGCTGCAACTGTAGCATGTTCAGTTTTGTTCATATTGTCCAGTTTCAATTTGAATTGATGCTATGGCAGGTCGAACCTTTGCCAGTGCTGACTGGATCCACTATTTGTACTTCCTTTGTCATAGCGTTCAGACACAAATTCTTTTATTTAAATTGTAAGTATCCGGACTTTTGTGGTTTGATAGTGCAATACCACATGGCGTAACATGGCAATAGGTTAGGCTACAAAATCCTGGGTGTACGCATATGTACTAGTGTTTTAATGTATACATTCCAACAGCACCCTTACCAATGCATTTAGTTACGGTGGTGGTATCTTTCCAGGTCTGGTTTCCCTGACAGTAGGAGAGAGGAACTCCTGCATCCACCTCGTACCCGTCATTGCAGTCGAACCTCACAACGCTCCCGTACTGGTTGTTACTGGTCGCCTTCACGTTCCCGTTATCTAAGGCTCCAAGTGGAGGACACAACCTAGCTGGAAAAGTAATTTTAGTTGATTTAATAAATTAAACGGTCCTACGCCAGACAATCAATCGTTGAACCTCTTGATGCAGCCATTTTCGTTACAGCCTTTTGGTAAATGAATTATAATGGTGGTGCAAACCAGCGCTCAAATAATACTATATTCAAGAACATTAAAAAATATGCAAACAAAAGTGTACTATTGAAATATACTGCGGGAGGAAAGCCTGGCACAGAATATATACTTGAATTGACAATACCATGTTATCTAAAAGAAAAATGGGTCTGGTGAACCCGGCATATACCCCACCAAGAAACTGGTCAGCACTGCTTGTTTTGCCGTGATCTGTTTTTGGTGTGTGTGCATCCAACCTCAAATGCTCTTTTGTGCTGAATAATATTAATAGGATGACACATACACACATGGTCAGTATTGTCAAACATGCAGCAGCAAGCATGCAGTGGCATTTTCTCAAAATTTTGGATCTGTCCCTGAGACGGTGTGTAGCACGGTGTCAACCACTTATGAGGGGTGTGTGGCAGCTAGGGTCTCAACCCTGATTGACTTCCGGAATCTTGGTGCAGCAGCGACTTGAAATTGGTGTAGAGAATTTACAAAAAAAAGTGGAATATCGAATAGAATAAGTGTTACTATTACATATATATTATACATAAACATATTGTAGACATATATTAAAAAAGTTTTTGTTAATTATTAGTCAGAGGCAGGATTTTAGAGTAAGTTAGTTCTGGACTCCGACAGGGAAGTCATTGAGCGTTAATAGGGTTGTTTATCATTCGAAAATTGAGATAGTATAGTGAATAGTCAGAAACAGTGGAACATTGGTTAGAATAAGTATTACTATTACACATATACTATATACACAAACTTCTTATAGACATATATTAAGAAACTTTTTGTTAACAGAGGCAGTATTTTTCCCGGACTCAAATTCAATGAGCAATAAGGGGGAGTTTGTTTACAGGTCATGAATTAAACTGATGTACCAAACTATCGTATACATTGTTAAATATATATTAGATAAAGTGATACATTTACATAAATTACATACATAAGGTAATATCTGACATAGTTGTAGTAAACGATTTTGGCAAAAAGGAATTAACTGCAGGATTTTAGCGTAAGTTGGTTTACACTGACTTCGTTATTTTCTTTACACAGTGTTCTCCGTATTCGCTAGGTGGCAGGCTTTTTCTTTGCTCGTGCGAGCTTAGTAGAAAAGACATAGTTAGCAAGTATATTAGCCTAAAGTGTTCTTTTGAACACAAAAACAGCCTTATTCAAGGCTAACATAGCAATCAGATTAAGTCTAAATTTTGTGATGGCGCCATGCAAATGGCAGGAATAGGCCACCAGGCATTTAATATGAAGCCGTTCGTTGCAACTGGGTGGATTTCATCAAGTCCAGGTGTGAGAAGTCCTGGGCTGAGGTTCAGGCAGATAGTTTTAGTTTTGAGTGTAGGGGATGTACGAGGATGAAGGAACTTGAGGTGGAGTTAGAACAACTGAGGCTGCTCGTTGTGGCAGTGGTGGGAAGGGAGCAGGTGGGTTGTGCCAGTGTATCTGATGGGGGGACAGTAGATGATAAAGTGGGGGAAGATGACGAGAGAGATGCTAGGGAGAGCTCACCCCAGCCTGGGAGGAGGCTGAGAGGAGGTAAGGTGACAGGTCATAGGGAGACAGGACGTAAGGAGACGGGACGTAGGGAGACGGGACGAAAGGAGACGAAAAGGAAAGAAATGGGAGGGAAGACAAATAGATCGAAGGAAAGGGGAGTGGGGGAGACAGGAGCCGGGGGGAAGGAGACGATAGTTAAGGTGTCAGGAGGAAGGCGACGGGAGCGCAAGTTAGCCAGGTGACAGGAGGGAAAGGTGACAGGTTGATGAGTGAGAAAGAGCCTGATAACAGTATGTCACCAAGTGACAAGGCTGCAGGACAGAATGTGATGGGGGATCCATCGGAAAAGCTATTCCGAGGCAGTGATAGAGGGGGTGAGAAAGAGAGCGGGGGTATTTGTGGGGGACTCAATAGTTAGGAAGACCGACAGTCTTAAACAAGGGAGATGATGTGGTAGTTTGCTTGCCTGGGGCCAAAATAGAGGCGATAACTGAGAGGGTAGAAAACATTGTGGGTTCGGGCAAGAGTGGATCTGTTTTAGTACATGTAGGGACAAATAACGTGGAGAGGGAGGGTACAACTGCCATAGTTAGGAAATACAGGAATTTGGTCAGAATACTAAAGCAGATGTGGGTTGAGCAGGTAATACTGTCAGGGATTTTACCAGTAATAGGAAGGATTTGTGGGGAAGTTTTGTTGGAAAGGCTGATATGTACATGAAGGACGGGCTTCATCTAAGTGGAAAGGGGGCAGCAGTATTTGCGGATGGACTCTCAGCAGCAGTAGACAGTGGCATGGGTAGCATATCAAATATTTTTGGTAGTAAACACTATTTAAACTAGAAGCGCAGGGGGGTTACTTAGAGATGCCTCAAGCAGGACAAGAGGCCACACGTACAGATAAACCAGTAACAAAATGTCCGAAAAACATGTCTGAAGCAGGTTATAGATGCGTGATATTGATCCTCACATAATTGGCATTACCGAATCATGGGCCAACACAGACGCTGAAATTAGGATTGACAGGATACGTAACGTTTAGGAGAGATCGAATAGGAAGAAGGGGAGGGGGAGTTATTTTATATGTTAAAGCATCTATTCAGGCTTATGAAAGGCAGATTGCAATGAAGCTGTTTGGTGCAAAATTGTTTCAGGAAATTCAAAATTAACTATTGGATTAGTTTACCAAAGTCCAAACATAAACGAAGATGATAACACAAAAATACTAAATGCTATAAAGGAAGTTAGTAAAGGGGAATGTATCATAATGGGAGATTCTAACCATGGACACATACTATGGAAATCTCTAGAGAGTACAGGGGGTGAGGACCAACAATTTCTATTTTTAATTCAGGAGAGCTTCCTTACTTAGCACGTGCTAGAACCAACCAGGGGAGAAAATGTATTAGATATAGTTTTATCATTACAAAAAGAATTAGTGGACAATGTAAAAAATACATCAACCATTGGGTAACAGTGACCACAATTAAATACATTTTGACATCAATGTAAAATCAGAAAGTAAAAATAAAAAACGTATAGGAGAAACTTCCACAAAGATAACTATAAAGATATGAGAAAATACTTAGCAAAGCTAGATTGGAATAACATGCTGATGAATAAGACCGCAATTGATTGTTGGAATATTCTAAAATATGAAATTTAGAGTATCATTGATAAATTTGTTCCCTTGAAAAACAAGGAAAACGGTCTAGAAAGAAATACTTGTCAAAAGAAGCTATAAGAAAATAGTGTTTAAGCAAACTATGTGGAGGGTTTATAGGCGTACCAGAAAGGATGAAGACTATGCAAATTACAAAGAGGCACTTAACGTAGCTACAACTGAAATTAGAAAATCTAAAAGAACCTTTGAAAAAAAATTGGCAGGTAATATAAAAAATCACAGCAAGAGTTTCTATGCTTATGTAAGGAGTAAACAGAAAGTTCAAGATAAGGTTGGACCATTGGAAAACAACAGGGGAAAAATCATTTAAAACGGGTTTTAAATGGCAGAGGTCCTGAATGAGTATTTCAGCTCAGTTTTTACCACATAAGATATCAGCTCACTTCGTTCCATTTACTAAATTTGAGGGAAATAAATCAGAACATTTAGGGCAGTTATTTGTAACTCCTGAAACGATAGCAAAGAAAATTAAGAAGATGAAATCACCTGGAGTTGATGGGATACCATCAAAACTGCTTAAAGAAATTGTTGAGCAAATTAGTACACCACTACCAATTTTGTTTAACTTGTCACTAGAAGAAGGAATAGTTCCTTCAGAATGGAAAGAAGCAAACATTACGCCGCTATTTAAGAAGGGATCGAAGAACAAGCCAGAAAATTACAGACCAGTGAGTTTAACATCAGTTGTATGTAAATTACTCGAAACATTAATTAGAGACCACATGATGGAATTCTTTGTAAAACATAAATTAATAAATACATCTCAACATGGGTTCCTAAAAGCAAGGTCATGTCTAACCAATCTCTTATGTTTTTTTGAAGAAATTAAAATGTGGGTTGATGACGGGTCACCGGTGGATGTTGTCTACTTAGATTTTCAGAAAGCTTTCGATAAAGTGCCACATCAAAGATTGTTACTTAAACTAAAAGCCCATGGTATAGGTAATGATGTAATCAACTGGATAGAAAAGTGGCTTACACACAGAAGACAGAGAGTAATAGTAGATGGTGAGATTTCAAACTGGAAATCTGTTTTGAGTGGGGTACCACAGGGATCAGTATTAGGCCCTATACTGTTTTTAATATATATAAATGATTTGGAAGATGACATATCTAGCAAAGTACTCAAATTTGCAGATGACACAAAAGTATTCAGAAAGGTTAGTAATAATACAGATAAACAAAGTTTACATGCTGATCTAGATAAATTAGTTAAATGGTCAGAAAAGTGACAAATGTTATTCAATTTTGAGAAGTGTAAATGTATACACATAGGACATGGAAACATGGACGAAGAATATAAAATGGAGGATGCTGTACTAGGTAGAACCACACAAGAAAAGGACTTAGGAATAACATTTAGTGCCGACATGAAAGTTTCAGAGCAATGTGGGATTGCTGCTTTGAAAGGAAATCAAATTCTAGGGCTAATTAGGAGAACTATCATGTATAAGGAGAAACAGCTAATTGTACCCCTGTACAAAGCAATAGTTAGACCACATTTGGAATATTATATTCAAGCATGGAAGCCATATCGTAAAAAGGACATAGACAAGATAGAACGAATACAAAGAAGAGCAACTAAAATGATTCCAGAATTGAGAGACCTTAGTTACGAAAGTCGCTTATTACAATGTGGTTTGACAACACTAGAGACCAGGAGACTAAGAGGAGACCAAATAGAAGTGTTTAAAATAGTGAATGGTTATGAGGATGTTGACAGGAATATGTTCTTCAAACTTAAAGAAGGCAGTAGAACCAGAGGACACAGAGCAGCATTAGTTAAGGAGCAGTGTAGGTTGGACACGAGTAAGTACTTTCTCACAGAGGGTGCTAAATGAATGGAACAAACTGCCAAATGATTGTGTTAATGCTAGTAGTGTGAATATATTTAAAAATAGAATTGACATATATTTGATCAGGGTGGGTTACACATAGATGAGAAAATTGTTGGACTTTCGATAAGCCAATGGCTTCCTTGTCCACTTGCCATCTGGAACTTGTTGTTTGGGATGGCAATCTTGTTAAATCTTGTTAAACCCCCCACTTATGAGGGATGTGTGGCAGCTAGGGTATCAACCCCCCACTTATGAGGGGTGTGTGGCAGTTAGGGTATCAACCACCCACTTATGAGGGGTGTAAGGCAGCTAGGGTCTCAACCACCCATTTCCCACCTGTTTTGGGGGCTAACCTCACACTTAATGCCACCCTCCCTCTGCGCGATTACTATTTAAGTACACATGTTTCACAATACACATGTATCACAATATACATGTATCACAATGCACATGTATCACAATACACATGTATCACAATACACATGTATCACAATACACATGTATCACAATGCACATGCATCACAATACGTGTATCACTATACACATGTACTTGACTGATTACATAATATTCCTCATACTGACAAGTTGACTGATATTTTATTCACGTAATCTTTTGAGAATATGATGTTCCAAGTATCCAGTAACATAGCTCTGTCAACAAGAGACTAAAACATCATCTAAGTAAAACCAATAGCATGAGTGACACACAAATTTCTATTCACTGCGTCAGTGTGGTATCACACCTATCCCATCCAGGTATTTGTCTTACCTGTACAGCTTGGTACAGTGTCCAGTGTCCAGTTCCCGTTAGCCTGACATGTGATTTCAAGATCACCATTGGGTGTAAAATCATCAAAGCATTTGTACACGACAACTCCACCAAAGAGTACTGACGTTGTGTTCTCCACGAATCCATTCTCAACGCCCGGCACGTTGCCACAGTAAACAGCTGTGACACAAACATTGGAGGAAACGTTAATACATGTGTCATGGTAACTGTCTCTATGTTGCTCCTATACTGTTATTCTACAAATTCTTACAGGTACAAATTCATACAGGTGATCAGTTTAATTCTAAAATCATATTATTAGTATAAACTTGATCAATTCTAATATCCCGACTGGTCAAATATGTTTTAATGAATCACCATTTTTAAAATATTGACTGTCATCTACTTATGAATAACCTCATTACAGCGATAAAGTTCCCTCATTTATATAAACCCATGTTCAACAAATGTCAATTAAAATTTTTCGCATTATATATTCACACAATATCCATCATTTATTAACACAATGCTTCATATCCCTGATATGTTGAACACATCAGATAGTAAATTATGTACATTAGCAAAACATAGTCTATTTTATATAAACTAAAATCCCCATTATATAAATTAAAATCCCCATTATATAAACTAAAATCCCCACTGTCCTTAAAATGCCATCACGTGAGAAAAATATAACTGTTTGTTTATGCATTCACCAGGGGACGGTGGCAACAGACACCACAGATAATACAAGAAAAGTTACCTTAAAATATGTCATACTGAACCTCCAAGTCAGTGCTACTTTCTCATATAAGTAAAATGTTAAGCACCCAACTCTATCAACTTGATGCGTGACTGCATGTCCAGTGCTGACACCTGGTGACTATCCTGTTTATGTGCTGCCATCTAACAACTGTCCTGCTTAGTTGACCTGCTGCCTATTAATTAACTCTGGCATTGCTTATATAACAAAAAACTATACTTGCGAGCCAGGGGTGATAGCCTACTGCTCTACCCTGAATCATTTGTACCTTGTCCCACTTGGTCGGTCATAATTTGGGAACCAGCCCTACATCAAAAAGCAATTCAAGGAATCGCCTATCATTACCTGTCTGACCAGCAAAGAACAGTCACAGCCAATTAAAGCTAAGTGCCTGTGTGTAAGCCAAAGTTCTAAATTCTCATAATATCATTGGTTAACAGCGCAACTGACAATGACACGTTTCACTAGGTCGCTATGTCAGGGACACTGCATGGGGTACCCAGCAGCTTGGGAGGAGGTGGACAACAACTCACGTTGACACTGTGGGAACCTTGTGACATTCCACTTTCCTCCGAGCCCACACGTCACCTGCACAGCAGATGAAGAACTGACCACTGAAAAAAACAACTTACAGTAATGGGTAAACCCAGAGAATAATAATAAGTTTATCTGATCTGCAAGAATAGGTGTTGAATATTATATATAAGTACTTTTTTATATTTAAATACAATAAAATAATATAGCATTAAATTGCATATAAATAAATGAATAAATAAATAAAATTAGGCACTGACCTGTACAATGATATATAAAAAGCCATAGGTGCAATTTTCAAATATACAATGTCATCACTTCAACTCAGGTAGTTATAAGTAAAATGCAGAACAGTTGTTTTGGTGTTCTGTTCTGTGGCTATTATTCTGCCAACAGACAAGCAATATTGAGCAAAGTCAAGAAAAATCTTAATTTGACAAGACCGAACTTGTAAGAAGTAAAAATTCCATAATAAAAATGTTGACATAAACAGCATTCCAAGACTTACCACACTGGCTAAACTCCTCCTGGGAGAAGTAGTATCCTGTCTTACACTCCAGGGAGTAGGACGACTCAAACTGGGCATTGGCTGTGCCAGTCACTGGGGCGCCTGATGCGTCAGTTATCTTCATGACTGATGAAGTATATGTATTATATGGAAGAGCCTCACAGTCTACAATACACAGCACACAGGACACTACACAAACAATCAGACAATATATTTCTTCCTACACTAAAGCATCATCTAACACCATATGTATAGAACATGAGACACTGTCAAGAAAAACATCACAATGCACTTAGTATGGCTATTATAAATACTGTCTTAATTATATTTTATAGCAATAATGCAGCAACTATAAGTATTATAACAATAGGTATCTTCATTACTGATATCATAACTTCTATAATATAAACTGGTTTGTAACTCTGTATGTCCGTCTGTTCCCTCATCAGTTTCGCATGGGCTGACATTTTTTAGGCATGACTGGGGGCCCATGGGGATGGTTCGTACATTAAAAAATTCCCCGGGGGTGGGGATATTATGTATGTGGACATTTGATGCAGATTATATAACTTCACTGGATAGTGCAAGGTGTCATAAGCTCTTGCAGTGGGTGCCTTGTTGTCCCGTGCAATGCAAAGTAACTCAGCTAATTAATGTATATAATATTGTGATAAAAAACTAGTTAAGGTAGCTGGGGCAGCTAGCGTGTCAATTGATTTTTTTTCATAACATGCTAAGATATACTGAACTAAACGTTGACACCACAAAAATTCACCTGCCACTAATGTCATATTTCACCGATCCATCCTTTAAAAAACAGTCCTTTTGGAAATCCCCTTGACCACTGATGACGCATGTTTCCATAGTAATGATCGCATGTGCCCCACCAGAAAACGGGCCAATCAAAATGATCGTAAACACACCCTGCCACGTGTCAGATGTCTGGCATAACCTGATATCGTAGACGATAACATGTTACCAACACAGATTCAAGCGCCATTATGGCGGCAAATTAAGGGGACATGTCAATATTACAAATGGCTATTATGTTTTGTCAACAATACGTAAAACGCCAGTGAAAAACCGTAAATTTCGACACAAAAACAAGCATTTAGGAAAACTACAACATTTACAATGCTGCAATTTGGCCTATGAACCCGTCTTACATGCAGGTAACTATACATGATTTGGAATCATGATTGGTGAAGGGTTTGTGTCAAAAATACACTGCCACTTTAGGCTGTCATTCAACTTCTGTTTAATTCATTCATCACGTAATTCGTTTATGTTAACCAAAATCGATCTCAAAGTTATCAGTGACACTGTTATACTTATATGTATGTCATTTATTTCTTTTTGGGGATTTTCTCAAAACAATATAATTTAGCATTTTGTGGCTACTTTATTACATTTACAAAAATGTTTTTAAAATCTTGTAACAAAACAAAATAATTGAAAAACTGTAACATTTATTACGCTGGAACATTATATAGTATTTCAACTACAATCTGTGAAGAAATGGTTAATTTATCTTAAAAACTTCTACTGAAACTAATCAATTCAAGATAAGCATATAATAGCCACCCCAGCTACCTTAAAAATAACCATATTAAAAATGTGCAAATTATAATAACTAATTATGTTACTGAGAGAAACCAGCATACAAACCAATGGAGAATTTGGCAGAGAATCCAGCGGCATTGCTTGCAGCATCCGTAGTGAATTCAACGACCAACTTCCCACCTACTGCTCTTTTATCAGCAGGCTTGGTTGATCCAGAATGGACAAGATTTCCAGTCTTGTCAGTTCCTTCATAAATCTGTAACAAAACAGTAAATGATAAGTTTGCAGTGATTAACCTATTAGATTAACTAGTTCTATAAAGTTAATCTTTGATTTTTTTAGTTACGTTAACTTGTGTTTTAAGGTTGCTGGGGTGGCTATTATATGCTTGTCTTGAATCGAGTAGTTTTAGTAGAAGTTTTTAAGATAAGTTAACCATTTCTTCCTAGATTGTAGCTGAAATACTACAATATACCATATACCAAAATTTTTGTTCTTCATTTATTTGGTTATGTTACAAGGTTTTTAAAACATTTTTGTAAATGTGAAAAAACAGCCACTAAAAACGAAGTTTAATCGTTTTAAGAAAATCCACAAAGAAATAAATGACATACATATATGTATGAAAGTGTAACTAATAACTTTACAGCAGATTTTGGTTAACATAAACCAGTTATGTCTGCTACACCACCGTGGATAAATTCAGCAAAAGTTGAATGACAGCCTAAAGTGGCAGTGTATTTTTGACACAAACCCTTCACCAATCGTAATTTACTGCTGTATTACGTTGATAGCACATAAGACGTGTTTATATGCAAAATTGCAAAGTCATGAGTGTTGTAGTTTTTATCAAGCAATATTTTAAACATCATTTCCTGGTTATTAATGAAACCACAATCTCAACAAATGCTTGTTTTTGTGTTGAAATTTATGGTTTTTCACTGGCGTTTTATGTATTGTTGACAATACATAATGGCCATTTGTAAAGCTGACGTCCCCTTAATTTGCCACCACAATAGCCCTTGAATCTGTACTTGTAACGTGTTGTCGTCTACGGTATCAGGTTATGCCAGCCATCTAATAAACACGTGGCAGGGGTGTTTAGGGTCAAAATAAGGTAATTTTGATTGGCCCATTATCCCACGGGGTCACCAGGTCACATATGCGTTGGCATTTCCATTAGTGTCAAAGGCACAATAAACTACATTAGCGCTGATATTTGCTGGCTTAAGTACATGCTTTAGTTAGGCAGATATAATACTGATATGTATTAGCATTACAGAAATTAGACGATGTGTTCTGCTTTCACAGTGAATGAATATAGCTGTTTCGAACATTGTAGCACACGCGGACGTTACTACAGAAACATTGTCACTTTTCCGGGAACTCAAGGGGATTTCCAAAACATCATATTTCGCCATTCCATCCTTTTAAAGGATGGAATGGTGAAATATGACATTAGTGCCGGGTGATTTTTTATGGTGTTGACGTTTAGTTCAGTATATACATAGCATGTTATGAATGAAAAAAATGAAAAAATCAACTGACCCGCTAGCCGCCCCCAGCTACCTTAAAAGTTAACTATTTAAGTTAACAATTACTGTTGCTGACTTGTGAAAGACTCTATGAGCAACATGAACAACAGAAATAATTTCTTCTTTTCCTTTATTTTATATAATTCTTTTGGATTATTTGAACAGTCAAAAGCCCCAAAATAAAATACAAAGCAATGTCTCATACTACGCTATTTATAAGTCTGTATCATCCAGACCTGGGGCGATTAATCTGTTAGATTAACTAGTTAAATTAATCTTGGATTTGTTCAGCTAAATTAGTTAACTTATTTTTAGAAAGTTAGTTACATTATTTGCAAGTTTATGATTATGGTGCGTTAATCGCCCCATGCTTGGCGAGTGATACCCTATAATGTTACCTATAACATGTCTATTTCAGTCTGAGACTTCACCTTAATTTCGTCTCCAGCTGCCAAAGCGAACGTGTCGTCATACACCAGAAGTACAGGTGCCGTCGAAGCAATCGTCCAGATGCAAGTCACCATGTTAGGGTAGTTTAGGTTCCCATAACCAGGAGACTGGATTACACCACTGTCATCATTAAGGGTGACATCACATCCTGAAATGTTGATGTATCCATGCTATAGAGCGTTCTCAAGACACTGGTGTGTGACACTACATGAAACCGACCCTCCCTTGCCCCGAAACTGGAAAGCAAACAATATTTTTTTTTAAATGCATCGATGTAAACAATGCATATATGTACAATGCTAAACAATACATATATGTACAATGCTAAACAATGCATATATGTACAATGCAAAATAAGGCAACAATGTACAATGCTAAACAATACATCGATGTTCAATGCTAAACAATACATTGATGTACAACGTTAAACAATGCATCGATGTACAATGCAAAACAATACATCGATATACAATGCTAAACAATGCATTGATGTACAATGCTAAACAATATATCGATGTACAATGCTAAACTGCTGTTAATCCCCTCCCTCCAATGAAACCAATTTTGTGAAGTGTTGTACAGCGATATTTTGAGATCATTCCTAAAATGCAAATGTTTTGCCACATTGCCATCATGTAGTCTTTTACACAATTTTTTTTAATTATTTTCACATATTTGCATAACAAAATATGGATCGGTCAGAAGAAAATGTTAGGGCGAAAAAAATCTTGTTTCCTATAAAATAAGCCATTGTTACTAATTCCCAAATATCATGACAGGTGGCACCTTGTTTATCTTTTGTGACTCAAAATGTGACATAAATGTATTAGAATGCACCTTTATGTGAAAAAATAAACTGACAAAAGGTTGAATTGGTAATTTTCTTGTAATATATTGTACAACTGTGTTAGGCTGGTGGCAAAAATTAAAAGGTTGGTTCCTCAAGTCCTTCCCAGCACAAGTTTAAATATATGAACCACACGGACTGTGTATCAATCACAGTTCTTCAATATTAACGAATGAATGTTTATTTCCACTTAAACAAGTTTTACATGTATTTATAACAGTAAATATTTTACATTTCTTGTGGAAATGGAGACATTTGAAGTGATATACTTATCACTAACATGCATTCATGATTATAATCTCTCTCAATGTATTTGTTTACCTACCGTTTATCTAGTAAATGCCTACCCATCTTGTAAGAGAACTTGAATCCGCGGCCAGTCTCAAATGAAATCGTGTCCATGTATATGTAGGCAGCAGCACCAGACGTCATCACAAACCGGGGACCACCTGAACCGTCACCTGTGAATGTGGCTAATGTAACATCAGTTGGCTTGTCACCGTCATGGATGGTCACGCTGTCACCCACACCCAGGTCCACATCAAGACGCTAGAACAATCAGAAGAAACACCTTAGTTCTTGGAATATTCACCAGGTGGCAGCCCAGGACAGCTATTTTAGCAAGACAGTCACTAGTTGGCAGCACAGAACTTGCTCTAAACGGGTTGGCTTTTGAACATAAGTATATTTTAACTTAATAAATTTGCAGAAGTATCATTTTGGGGAATTTTTGTATATCTCAGTTGATGTTTCAAATTATCCAGATATATTTTTTTTCACTTTAAAAATTGCACTCCTTTTTTTAAATGTTCATGCTCAACAAAACCTAATTAAGTCCAGTACATTTCACATTTTATTTTAATTAATGTTAACTTGTGATTGCTATAAACAAATAATAATAAAAACATTTGCACCATTGTGCAGATAAAAAATAAAATAAAAATTAGTGAAATTAATTTATTATTGACACATTGCTGTGTAAAATATATATATTTTTAAAGTAACTACAGTCATACCTGTCTTAATGCGACTGCTAAATGGATGGTTGGTAAGTGGTGTCTTAACACATGCAGGATGTATATTTATTACAGGTGGTATTTTGGAAGGAGTTGACTGTGCTCGTTAATGACAGGCGGTCTCTACATACCTGTGAGCAGGTTTCACTGTATTAATTTTATTGGCAATTACGAGCCGTGCCATTACCTCCAGTGTGATGATACTGTATTTGGGGGCAGCAATGATCCAGGAGAACTTGCTGTTGCTGAAGTACTTCTGAGGAAAGTGCGGGGACATGAGGATAGAGACATCTTTACCAGCCTCAAGAGAGTCATCTGCGCCAGGATTCTGTTGTTGTCCTGTAAGATACATCACATTAGGTGTTTCCAACCTGTATTCCTTGCAGCCTGAAAACAGCAGCTAAGGCCAATAATAATAATATATATTTCCTTAGCCATCGTAAGACTGAATAAATGTACAGTAGGTACAATGGATTAAAATTATGTGCGTTCATTTTAGGTTAGAAAATATTTTAAATAAAGTAAAAATCAATGTATATAAAATAAAAGGTAGTTAAGGTACATACTGGTAGTAAAATCTTGCACATTGTTAAAGTGGGGATTTTGTTTAAAATGTGGATTTAGTTTAAAATGTGCATTTTATCTGTAATGTTGAATCTGGTTAAAATGTGGAGTTTGTCTGAAATGTGGATTTTGTCTAAATGTGGGATTTGAGTAAACTACAGTTGAGCTGTTTGAGCAACCACATTCCTTTGTGTGCTCCCATCATGTCTTACCTGCTGTAAACGTTGCTATGAATCCTTTCTTCTCAATGTCCGTATCACTGGTGAACTTGACGATCATAAAGTTGTTGGTGCTTACATATGTGGGAAGCTTGCCTCCGTCAATAAGTCCAGACAGAGACGTGATGTAATTGCTGGTCTTCATCGAGTTACCACCCACATAGATGTCCACAATATCAATGTTTTCTTCTGTTTCAAATGATGTCACCTATGGACATATTTGTCCACCATATAATTTATTATCACTGTCATTACGAAATAACTAAAATGTCATTTTTATGACTGCTACCATTGCCTGGTACAAAATGCATTCATTGTCATTATCACTACAGCTCCAGTGCTTAGAAGCAACCACATCATTGTTATGACTGTTATCATTGTCTTTTACCAAATGCATTCATTATCATTATCACTACAGCTTCAGTGCTTAGAAGCAACCACATAATTGTTATGACTGTTATCGTTGTCTTTTACCAAATGCATTCATTAGAATTATCACTACAGTTCCAGTGCTTAGAAACAATCACGCCATTGTTAGACCGTCTCGGAATGAACACCACTTTTGACAGGTCCCTTTTGCGAAGTTTCACAAGTGAATATGTTGTTAGTTATTCAGAGACGTACATTTAACTGGATCTTTGTACCCACAGGTCCCTCAAGGATCCACATACAGTCCGTCGTGTGTCCGTAGGCTGATGGATAGTTTGGTGATTTGATTTCACCAGACGACCTTTGTTTGTGTTCCAAACAGAGGCCAGCTGAAAGCACCACCAGTCATTACAAACTATAGTGCTACAATACAATATGAACAAATTCTACCGTGGCTAAATCCTTAAAAAACCTGAGCTCAGAGACACCACGACAAAAGGGTTAGGGAATCTTGAAATAGGTATACAATGTTAATGTTGTCAACAGATGCACGAATACACAAGGAAGCTAAGGGGGTTATGTTCCCTGCTGACCCAACACTAATAATAATTATCTGGGAATAAATTCCAAAGAGTTGTTGCGGCAACAGAAAAAGCCCTGGTTCCAATGTTTGCTTCACCTCTGGGAACAAAAGTTTGATCAGAACTATGTTACAACAGACCGAGTGTTACAAAGCACATTCTGGTGGATCAAGTGGCACACATCATGTTACAGAAGACAGTGTTTTGCAATTCTTTTACAAATGTTACTGCCAATCAGGCGTTACAAACAGTTTAAAGGCGTAGCAAAATATGTTCTTGAATAGTTAGTCTTGTAACACGTTACAACACAAAGTGTATAACAAAAATGTTACAACAGATCAAGTTTACATTTTTTGTAAAGTAAACCAGGTGTTACAATGTTAAAACAAAATATATTCCAGTTGTTCACCTTTGTACAACATCCAATTGTTAAATTGTCATATGAAAGCATTTGGTCTTATTCAGAATATACCCAGTCTTTAGGGCAGTTCAGAGGGCCTTATAATACAACCCGCCGGTGCAATTAATTCCATCACCAATTAATTTTTCTGAGCGGTATTCACCCAAACAGTATTCAGTGAACAGAGGCTATTCACCCCCAATTTCTATTGCTCTCTTTTGCTTCGTTTAAACCCAGATGGGTGTTGATACAGGTGAGGTGAAATGAGGCAGTGAAGACTGAAAGAAGCAGCCGAGACATTTAACAGCAATGGGGGGGGGAGTGTTGAATCATAAACAGTGATGTTGAATCAACAACAGGGGTATTGAATCAGCAGCATGGGTGTAGAATCAACAGCAGGGGTGTAGAATCAGCAGCAGGGGTGTTGAATCATCAGCAGGGGTGTTGAATCAGCAGCATTGGTATAGAATCAGCAGCGGGGGTGTTGAATCAGCAGCACTGGTGTAGAATCAACAGCGGGGGTGTTGAATCAGCGACAGATGTATTGAATCAACAGCAGGGGTGTAGAATCAGCAACAGGGGTATTGAATCAGCAGCACTGGTGTAGAATCAACAGTAGGGGTGTTAAATCAGCGGCAGATGTATTGAATCAACAGCAGGGGTGTAGAATCAGCAGCAGGGGTGTTGAATCAGCAACAGGGGTATTGAATCAGCAGCACTGGTGTTGAATCAACAGTGGGGGTGTTGAATCAGCAGCAGATGTACCGAATCAACAGCTGGGGTAAAGCATTGAGCAGTTAAAAGGACTGGATACAACAGTATGGGACCAAATCACTACTGATTGTTGTTCCATTGACGACAATATTAACGTTTTTCAAATTCATGTTTGGAATCTGCTGAAAATCAACTGCGCATAGTAATATATATATATATATATATATATATATATATATATATATATATATATACAAGATGCTCCCCATGAAATGGTATCCAAAACAACTACATCGTGTCTTCATGTGCAAGGGATCCTACAGTCACAGATATGACTAGAAATGTTAACCTGGGCACAGCATATCGTGTCATAACCCTGAAATATGGCCATCCCCATTCAGATATAATCTTACAAGGAGCAAAATCACTGGCACTTCATCCGACGGCAATAAATTCAGAAGTAAATTAGTGACCCTTTCCCACATACAAAAACATACCTTTTACTTTAACACTGGATCAGGTAAAGGGAGGAGTAGAAAAAGCTGTATTTCATGATGGAGACCATGTCACATTTATAGCGTGATTTTCAATTGGCCAACAAGATTGGTAGGTTCTTACATAGTGCTGTATCCTGTGCTTGGGACCGTTCAAACCACTTTACATGTCCTGGCAGGCATTCAAACACCAACTTGACTTCTCTGGGAAGCATTCAGACATGCTGCAATTACTGCGCAAAGTTTATTCTCACATATATCCACCACTGTCTATAGCCAGATACTCATTTATACAGCTGAATGAACTGAGGCAATGTGGAGTGAACAAAATTGCCCAAGTTTCAAAATGGCAGCAGGAGGACTGAAGTCCTCTCAAATAAATGTCCCATGTTCTAACCACTATGCAACTGTGCCCCACAGTTTGAGAGGTCAATGCCTTATCACTACACCACCAGAAAAATAAGACAGTGACACTTACTATGCCCGATTTCATCCGACATATCTCCACAGTCGTCTTCTCGATTTTTTCTCAAGCTGCTTCTGATACACTTTCCATTGCTACATTGAAATTCACCTGCATTTGAGAAACATCAGTTAGGCCAACAATCAACTGCTGTGAGTATTGCCTTTAGGGCTTGAAAGGAGGATTCTCGTTAATGGAATTAAGTGTCTTATCTTTGATAATAAAAAGATTCCTAAATAAGTCCAGACAAAACGATGATTATTTAATTGTCAGGTGATTGTGAAGAAATTAATAAATAAATAAGTTTTTTTGTAATGTATTTATGAAGTACACAGTCAGTTAAGAATGATTCTAAGTGTTGATGGAAAGTGGTGCAACTGCCATGCACTGTCTTTGAGGTTTAATGGCAGATTGTTCAGAGTTGCTGCTCTATTGCTGAACATGCGATCACTTTACATGTTCGTACCAGGAGACAATAATTATTGTGTGATACATAGAAGAAAGAAAGCAAAAATCAATGACTGGTATCACTGCCAGCCTCATCCCAGACTTTAGGGATAAAGGGGAGAGCAGCGACATAGAACCACTGACCTTCCAGACAGGCGTGGATCTGGCAGACAAAGGGAAGTTTGGCGCCACACCAGTGCATGGTCCACGGATACAGCTTGTTGGTGTCATTGCTCACTTTGACACACATTCCAGACTTGTCATCTGGCTGGTTGGCCATCCAGTTACCAATGACTGTGTCCGTCTTTGTCTCATCGCTCCAGTGGCCAGTGTTCCCCACTTCCCCCTCCTTGCTGAAGCCTAAGACACATGCAACATGACAGAAATGAAAAGAGTCTAAGCACACAATGGATGAAGTTCGGAAATTGTCCTTAAACATTATGACCCGCACTCAGATACTTTAACACTATCTTTCTGAAAATGCACAACATTTAACAAGTACAGCCATACTTCTGTCAATGGTAGTCAATCGATTTTATCCCAGAGTGCATCAACCAAGCTGGGTAATGTCGAACATCCTTTGGAGGCTGCTTTTAACTAGTAACGAGTAATAGTAATAGTAATGAGTAACATTAAGTTACATGAAAATCATGACAATACAATTCATAAAAACATCCACCACTGTTCAACAATAGTTAAATATAAGTGTTCAACTGGTCAGTGTATGTATGCATGGGGGTAATTCCATGTGAAATCTACCAATGGTGAAAACAAATTTACTTAATTTAGCTAATGACTAATTGGCTACACATGGGCACTTCTGCAAAAGAACTAATCATTTACATGCAAATTGTGTCTCTAACGCCCTATGATGTGAACAAGGGGCAAGCACCCAAAATTGCACCCACTATTTTGACCTGTTTTCAGACACCTCTAACTTGAGAAGTCTATAAGCTACATATCTGAAATTTACTAAATATGTTGGTATAATGGGTACAGGTTATCTATGCAAAATTTGAGAATATAGGACAATGTGGTGTACCAGGTGCACGAAAGTGGAAGAGAAAAAACATGTTGACCCATGTCTAAATTTAGCACCAAATGAAGTTATCCAGTGTCCTTACCAATCCAGTACTCCTTGATTCCACCCCCGGCTGATTTCACTTCTTCGCCAATGTATATGTTGGTGTTGAGTTCCTCAGCCTTGGCCAGCTGGCCTCCAGAACTGGAGGAAATACAGAATTCACATTAAACACAGGCATTGGAGGTGCACCGACAGGTAGCATAAACAATAGGGAGAATCTGTAGAATGGTTGAACTGCGAAGAGAGATCAGATCCTTGCCGTCCTTCCAGCAGCTCCTGCAACTGAGCTGGTGTCAAATGTACTGCTCTGTATTCCTTTAGACTTCCTGATGACTAGGCAACCCAGGAGCTTCACACACCTTGCCCAGGCTTGCATCCTGGAGAGGACACTAAACCATTGTCTTTCAAGACAGAAGGATGCCGAATCGACGCAAGACAAAAGATCAGTCATTTTAGGTGACCTTGTTTTTGTAGTTTTGCAAGACATTGGATGTATGCAGCTTTTTTGGTCATTGTGACAATTTATAATCAAATTATACACATAATTCTATATCTTCAATATGACCTCATTAAATGATTGACCATACAATACATACTTCCTGCAGACAGACAGTGCATCCGTCCATGACATCGGCTCTTGGTACACTTTGTAACATGTTACTGCCCTGGCTTCCCATCCTGAACAAACACGAGACAAACACATCAGTATTACATAAATGTTTACATGAGGTATAATACAGGTGCATGCATGCATAACTATTTTCTAGTAGTTTCCCAAACATATTGATCTGTCCAATATATATCTTACAAAACTGGACCATATTTCACAAGTATTTATTTAAAATTTTGCTTAGATTTGTCTGATATTATTCTGAAGCCCACAATGAAGGTTAAGCCATGTACAAAATTGAAATTAAATTAATAATACGCCATGTCCATGTTATCGACTTATTGCAGAATGTGGTTGGATAGGTTGTTTGAGTAAATACTTGAGATAAACAAACGCTGGGATTGACGTTTCAATTTCTACACAACAGTTAACTTGGTGCCGTTGTGTTGACAGTGACCGGTGACCATGACCATGTTGACAACAAGAAAGCTTCATCGTGTGACAAGACGCATTGGCCACTGGCACTGTTTATGACTATGACTATGACTATGACTAGTCTATGTGACTGTCTATGAGACGAGTTTAGGCCTATCTATGTGTGACTATGAGTACAACGTCTAACTATGTCTAGAGCAGTGACTAGACATTTTGCTTGGAATTGAACTCAATCATTTCAACATCATACAATCAATACATCATCTTGCAAAGGTGATTATGATAAATGCATCAGCACGCTGTCATTCCACGATGTGCTAAGTCTAAGTAAGATATTTAGGTCAAGGAAACATACGATCGTTTTCGGTTTTGTCATGACATGAGATGAGCCACGACGATTCACCATTTTTGCGCGATAAAAGTTAAAACAGTCTCAGTTCATAATTATTAACAGCTTAATAAATCAATACTACAAACACTGAACTGTGTTCCGGCTAGCTTTGAAATTTCCTGTCGCCCGTTCACAACGTAGTTTTTCGACGTTCTTTTACTCGTGGCGTTGCACTTTTGCGCCACCTGCTAGATGGCAGCACTTTCCTACGTGACTGTCGTCTGCTGTCGGGACTACGCGTGAAAGGCAACATGTTTTGCAGAGGTGTATTATGAGTTCCCATGCAACGTATTGTACTGACATATGAATGCGTTGAATAATATATTGAATTTGGAAGTACAAATATATCTCGCACCAGAAGGCCGTAGTGATTGTCTACCGGGCCATGATTCATAGAGTAAGACTTCCTGAATGGCTCAACAATTACTTACAATAGAAGGTCGTAGTGATTGTCTACCGGGCCATGATTCATAGAGTAAGACTTCCTGAATGGCTCAACAATTATTTATAATAGAAGGTTGTAGTGATTGTCTACCGGGCCATGATTCATAGAGTAAGACTTCCTGAATGGCTCAACAATTATTTACACCAGAAGGTCGTAGTGATTGTCTACCGGGCCATGATTCATAGAGCAAGACTTCCTGAATGGCTCAACAATTATTGTATATAGTGTATCCCCTACATAGCTATTCATTTAATAACATTTCAGTAATCAGAATATGTACAGTTAGAAAAATACTGAATCACATGCAATTCAAATGCCTACATTTATAAGGAATAGAGTCATATCATTTACATAGTCAATAAACATGATACATATAAAATTATTGAAATATATATTCTGTTAGTTCAGAACTAGCAACAGTAACCAGTAACAGTAACTAGATTATGTTATACAGAGTAATCTGAATCATCATTGTCTCGTGCCAGTCGCTTAGAATTTCGGTTCTACAGATATCGGATATTTTTTCGTGTTTGTTCTTCGTTACTGTGTAGTGTACATCGGTTCTTCCTATTCCCGCGAACACAAGGCAGTCACACATCTTAACCAGACTACTTGACCACTAGCAAGACTAGCGGTACCGATATCGAATACAATATGAAATTTTATACACAAGAGGACACTACCAGGCAGATAAGGTAGTGTTGTGAGATTAAACAGCTTTGAGGCCCCAATTTTATGTAGAAAAGCTCAGCTCTATATCATATTATTAGTATGAAGATAAGTCCGTTTCATACATCAGATATCGTCTATAAAAAACAGTTCCAGGAAAAATAATAATGATAATTATTGTGTTAGGAAGACTGTAAACAATCAATTTGAGAAAATGTATTTCAAATAACCAGTGCAAACTTTGTCTTTTTATATAGACATATTCAATTGTTTTAATGCTCAACTTTTACTCATTTGTCCTGTTTTTTTCAAGGGTATTAAAATGCCACGCTGAATTAAATAACTATGCCTAGGTGATGGTCATTTAAAATAGTATAATAACGCTAACACCCGTGATTCACGACACTTCTGAAATCTCTAAATCTGCCTTTTAGAGCATGAAATATAATATTATCGATATAGAAGTTTGAAACAGAGATCATTTACCTGTGGGGCACGTGTATGTCTTCCCGTCTACTGCTTTCCAGTTGTACTTGAAGACGTCTGTGTAGGACGGCGCCTGAAACGATAACGAACATTACTCGGTGAACCTGTATTAGTAGTAGCTTCCGGGTTTCAGTAATTTTTTGCCGCCGTCGTCGTCGTCGTCGTCGTCGTCGTCGTCGTCGTCGTCGTCGTCGTCGTCGTCGTCGTCGTCGGCGTCGGCGTCGGCGTCGGCGTCGGCGTCGGCGTCGGCGTCGGCGTCGGCGTCGTCTTTTGTTGTTTAGCGACGATGATGTTGACGACGAATGTGAAGGCAACAATTGATGCACGATTTTAGCACAATGCATTCAGTGATGGCTAAATTGTGTCAATCTTAACATGAGTGTATAAGAAGTAGACCGAGGAAATGTAGTACACGGTGTAATCGTTGGCACGCACGCATACACATACGCGCATGCACGCACGCACCCCTACAAGCGCGGGGACTTAAAATGGCACACATGTCGTGAGTATGTCTGTCACAAAGAGTACACTGTTCTGTCTATTAATATCGTGACAATTGGGACACCTTCTGTTTCATACCTTTGAGATACTAGTTTGGTAAGTAACGCAGATAATGATCAGAATGAAGGCAAGCAGCAAACTCCCCACTAGTGGCGCCACTCACCATTTCACCACTGCAGCAACTTATATTTGACGTGCAGTTTCAAGTGTGATCATCTTCATTTCATTTGGGAGACTCCTAATGTTTTTTTTAAGAAACATCTCAATTTATATTCTTTTTATACCACTCCGCAAATGTAATTGTAATTCAAAGCTTCACGTGGGGGAGGGGGTCTGAAGTTAAATGATATTGGTTTCGTGGAGTGTTTTGAGATGCCCCCTAAACGATAAAATAGCGTTGTCATCGTCGATAATACACACCTGACTATCGATTGCAACGATAGCTGTGGTGAACGAGCAGGTCGATTTTGTGACATACCCGACCACCGCTAGGTTTCAACACTACATGGCTCAACAAGTGGACCCCTGAATCGTCTCTAACACAATATGTAGTTTATACAACCATGGTGAAAAGATACATTAGGAACTAGAGGTGGAGTTGGAAGAGCTAAGGTTGCTCGTTGTGGCAATGGTGGGAAGGGAACAGGGGGGTTGTGCCAGTAGTTCCCATGGGGGAACAGTAGATGATAAAGTGGGGAAAGACACGAGAGATGCTAGGGAGAGCTCACCTCAGCCTGGGAGGAAGCTGAGAGGAGGGAAGGTGACAGGTCATAGGGAGACAGGACGTAAGGAGACGGGAAGGAAAGGAACGGGAGGGAAGCCAACCGGAGTGAAGGAGAGGGGAGTAGGGGAGACAGGAGGGAAGGAGAAGGGAGTGGGGGAGACGGGAGGGAAAACAACCAGAGTGAAGGAGAGGGGAGTGGGGGAGACAAGAGCGGAGGAGAGGGAAGTGGGGGAGAGAGGATCGAAGGAGACAGGAGGGAAGGGGTCAGGACAGAATGTGATGGAAGGGATCGAACGGAAGAGCTATTCTGCAGCAGTGATAGAAGGGGTGAGGAAGAGAGCGAGGGTGTTTGTGGGGGATTCGATAGTTAGGAAGACCGACAGAGTCTTAAACAAGGGAGATGATGTGGTGGTCTGCTTGCCTGGAGCCAAAATAGAGGCGATAACTGAGAGGGTAGAAAACATCGTAGGTTCGGGTAAGGGTGGATCTGTTTAGTACACGTAGGGAGAAATAACGTAGAGAGGGAGGGCACAACTGCCATAGTTAGGAAATATAGGCAGTTAGTCAGAACACTAAAACAGACGAGGTAATACTGTCAGGGATTTTACCAGTAATGGGCAGGAGGGGTCACAAATATCGAAATTGTCGGGGGATGGAAATTAACATGTTAGTCCAGAAGCTATGTAGGGAAGAGGAAGTTGGATTTGTGGATTTATGGGGAAGTTTCGTTGGAAGGACTGATATGTACATGAAGGATGGGCTTCATCTAAGTGGAAAGGGGGCAGCAGTATTCGCGGAAGAACTTTCAGCAGCAGTAGATAGTGGCATGGGCACAATGACAAATAGTGTTAAAACAAACTATGTGGAGGGTTTATAGGCGTACCAGAAAGGAAGAAGACTATGCAAATTACAAAGAGGCACTTAATGCAGACAATCTAAAAGAAGCTATGAGCAAAAACTAGCATGTAACATAAAAAATGACCGCAAGAATTTTTATACATATGTCAGGAGTAAACAAAACGTACAAGACAAGGTTGGACCTCTAGAAGACAGTGCTGGAAATATAATATCACAGGGGTTTTTAATGGCGGAAGACCTAAATGGTTACTTCAGTTCAGTGTTTACCAAAGAAGATATTAGTTCATTACCAGTTGCTGATGCTAAATTTCAGGAGGCTAAATCTGACTATTTAGGACCGTTAGTTGTAACTCCAGAAATGGTAGCTAAGAAAATAAAGGCAATGAAGGATAATAAATCACCAGGAGTGGATGGGATTCCTCCAAAATTACTTATGGAAATAGTAGAACAAATCAGTATACCACTTGCAAGAGTATTCAACTTGTCATTAAAAGAGGGAGTTGTTCCGTTTGAATGGAAAGAAGCAAACATCATACCATTATTTAAAAAGGGTTCGAGAAATAAGTCAGAGAATTACAGACCAGTGAGTTTAACGTCAGTGATTTATAAATTATTAGAAAGGTTAATTAAAGACTGGTGGACTTCCTCGTTAAGCATAAATTATTAAATTAATCTTAACATGGATTCCTTAAAGCGAGGTCATGCTTAACAAATATGTTATGTTTTTTGGAAGAAATCACTAAGTGGATAGACGTGGGATCGCCAGTAGATATTATCTACTTAGACTTTCAGAAAGCTTTTGACAAAGTGCCACATCAAAGATTACTACTTAAATTAAAAGCCCATGGTATCGGGGATAGCATAACTGACTGGATAGAACAAAGGCTGACTGACAGAAGACAACGAGTTGTAGTAGATGGAGAAGTTTCAAATTGGAAATCGGTTTTGAGTGGGGTACCTCAAGGATCAGTATTAGGACCTATATTATTCTTAATATATATCAATGACTTGGATGACAGTATAACAAGTAACGTACTGAAATTTGCGGATGACACAAAACTGTTTAGAATGGTTAATACTGATGGTGATAAACAACATTTACAAAACGATCTAGACAGATTAGTGAAATGGTCTGAGAAATGGCAGATGTTGTTCAACTTTGGGAAATGTAAATGCCTACATACAGGACATGGGAACTTGGGTGTAAACTATAAAATGGGAGATATTGTTCTGGGTACTACTGTAAAAGAAAAGGACTTAGGAGTTACAATAAGTGCTGATATGAAAGTTTCAGAGCAGTGTGGTATTGCAGCTTCAAAGGGTAATCAAATTCTTGGATTGATTAGAAGATACATAACATACAAGGGAAAAAGTTAATTATACCTCTTTATAAAGCAATAGTTAGACCTCATTTAGAATACTGTATACAAGCATGGAGACCATATCGTAAGAAGGATATAGATACGCTTGAACGCATACAAAGGAGAGCAACTAAAATGATTCCAGAACTGAGAGACCTTAGTTATGAAGAACGCCTGAAAGAATGTGGTTTAACAACTCTAGAGACAAGGAGGTTAAGAGGAGATCAGATTGAAGTTTTTAAGATATTGAATGGGTATGAAAATATTGATAGAAATATGTTTTTCTCACTCAAGAAGGATAGCAGAACTAGAGGACATGAGGTAAAATTAGTAAAGGATCAATGTAGATTGGACATCAGGAAGCACTCGTTCTCACAGAGGACAATAAATGAATGGAACAAATTGTCTACAGATTGTGTAACTGCTAGCAGCGTGAATATGTTTAAAAACAAGGTTGACACATATCTTAGGAGGGCGGGTTATAAGTAGATGAACATTGTTGGACTCTCGATAAGCCAATGGCTTCCTTGTCCACTTGCCATCTGGGCCTTTGGCTTTGATGGCAAATCTTGTTAAATCTTTTTAAATTTGGCTCGTTGTGTACCCTAATAAAATGCCGATGTTATAATAGCCATCGACTCGACCGTGTGCGTGTTCTCCCTCGATGTTCCCGTTATAACGAGTTGAGGCTAGTTCGCGTACTGTTGCACTGCCCCAGATGTTATCCCCGAGGTTTTAAACTGATCTTTGTAATTATCTTGTATTCGGACAACGCATACTTCGCTTAATCCATTGACCGGGACGGTCGAAACATGGCCGGCCGATATGCTTAGATTGGTGTACGATTCCTGTATGATGTCCAGTCATTTTTTATTCTGGCGGCCCCGTTTTTCTTGCCCTCCATAGCTCCTTGCATGGTGTAATGTGAGATAGTGTTGTGTCGAGTCAAACCAGGAGAGCTTATGTTGTTTCACATGACAACAAGGGATCTTGCTTTCCAGCGAGGGAGTCAACTTGCTGTCTCACATAGTCGTTAGTTTTGTGTTAGTTGAGAGATGAAGAGGAGTCTACTGAAGCATTTCAAATGCTTGTAATCGTCTCTCTGTTTCTGCTGTCAAAGTCCAGCTCTCGCATCCATAGAGGAGGATGGAGCAGAGCTCTAGCTTGACTGGGAAATTGATGTATCTACGTTTCCAGATGATGTTCATAGTCTTGGCGCAGCCGACATAGCTACGGCGATCCTTGTTTTGATTTTTGTTTTGCAATTGCAGCGTGTCTGGGTACTTCAATAGAAGTTAAAATACGATACAATACAATGACTTTTTCGGCGCCAATATCCTCGGAAAAACCGAGCTCAGTGGCGCAACAAAATGAAAGGATTAGGCATTCTCGTGATCATGTACAATGCGAAAAGTCGCAAACAGATGGATGGACGTGCCAAGAAGCTAAGGAGGGTATGCAATATTAAAAAGATAGGTTTTCAGGTAACAGCAAAATTAAACTATATTTCCTGATGATTTAACGCTGACGGGGAGTGAATTCCACAGAGTTGGTGCGGCAACCGAGAAAGCTCGAGTTCCAGAGTTTGTCTTAACTCTGGGAACAGAAAGTAAATTAGAACCAGACGACCGAAGCTGTCTGGGCTGTCTTGCTGGAGTGAACATTGAGTTTAAATAGGCAGGTTGTTTGGATGAAAGGGCTTGATAGGTAACAGTGCAGATTTCGAAAATAATGCGATACCGCAAAGGGAGCCAAAGCAATGGTTTTTGAAGTGGCACTGAGAAACGAGGAGATCGTGTAACTACCCTAGCCAAACAATTTTGGACATGTTGAAGCTTTGTATTATCCTTGATAGCAATATTGTGAAGGCGGGAATTGCAGTAATCAAATCTGCTGCTAACAAGAGCTGTTACAATAGTTTTAGCGACAGAAAGTAACATATACCGGCGAATACGGCGAAGATCACGAATATGATAAAAACAGCAACGACACGTTTGAGAAATATGTTGTCTACAATTTAAGTTGCTATCAAAGGTGACTCCTAAATTCCGTGCTGAGGCTGCTAGTGTGATTTTTTGACTCAGGATGCGTGTCGGAAAAAACCCGTCAAGTTTGCCACGCTGCTTTGGAGTACCAATGATGCGAAATTCAGTTTTGCCCGCATTTAGCTTTAATTTGCTGTCAGTCATACAGTGGAAGATATCGTGGAGACAATCGCTGAGCTGGTTTAAGGAGCGATTTGTATCCGGGGTAGCCAAAGAAAATGATGTTTGCGTGAACAGGTCAGCCAGGAGCAAACAATAACGCGACCTGAGCAACGAGTGTGTGTGTGGGGGGAGGGGGCGTGGTCTAAATATTTGCACCCAAGATATTTGAAGGTCATCGTGTTTAGTGGACCGCGACGTGCTCCACAGCTCCGTCAGTGGACCGAAACCCATTAACAGAAATCCAAGAATCCAGGTTAATTGACCAACGGTTCTATGTGTAGCTCCCAGTTGCGACAGGCACGTTGCCAATACAACATTGCCTCAAAGCTGTCAAAATGACTACCTAGCTGTAGTTAACACCAATATAACAAGCTTGTTGGCAATAACAACATTAAACAAAGGACTGTACATTGTTCTGCCACAACATATCATAGTCCCATGCACCTGCACCGGAAACAGTGATCCCGATAAACATACAAATACAAACACGCATAAATATATATGCATATTCATTCTAGCACAGAGTTATAAAAGCCTGGCATTTACTTCCCACCTAAATAATAAATCTCCCTTCCATTCATCTATTAGCATCTTGTTCCACCAGCCGACCCCATCCTACTGTAGGGGAATCTGATTTTAGCACACGTATCAGAGGCGGATCCAGGGTTTGGAAAAAGGGGGGGTCCAAGGTAACGTATGAAGCGCCGAAGGCGCGAAACTAGGCGTGAACTGCCTTGGGGGTGCGACGTTTGACGTTTTTTAATACTAAACACTTGAAATGGTGCAATTTGGGACAATTTTCCATATACAATACGGATTTTTGGGAGGAATACGGCCTTCGGCCATGTCCCGTTTTAATACGAATTTGCTTTAAGAAAAATCGTCATAAAGTAGTCCTATGTTTTTCTAGTATTCGTCACATAAGTATAACTTCAAATGTCAAATTTACAGTAGACGAGATGCAACTACTTTTGTGTCTAGAGTTTCGGCAAAACGCAGCGGATGTTGTTTCATTTACACCTGTAGGTAGGCCTATTCCAACGAAGAAAATGCGGTGTGTCTGAAAATGTCCAAACGAAAAGACAATATTAAACATCTGTCATGTGCCATTTAATGGCATATTGACTAAAACAACTGTAGTAATGCAAATGTTTAATAACAAAATCGAGTATGCTACAACTGATTAAAATAACACAAACTAGAGGCGTGGTAGTGTAGTAATACTAAAAATATATATTTATTCGTACGACAATGTGTACAATTCTATTACAATTGAAGTATTTTGCACACAAAGAGACTAACACGTCTTTGACTAAAAAAGTGTCACACACATTTTCTATACTATTCAGCACATCCTTTTCCAAGGAAACTGTGTTTAATAGTTTCTCATCGAGCCCCTTCTGATAGTGGTTCAGAAAGATATAATAAAAGCAGCTAGGTTTCATATTACAGAAAGTCGTGGCATCATGTTTGAACTGAGACAAGGTGTAATTGAAACTTTTAGACATATAAACCAATACCCCGAAGGCCTAAATTGCCCTCTCAAGAGAGCCTATCCAAACTGTTGTTTAAAAGCTACTCAGTATAAAGCGTACCATTCGATTCATGGTCTGAATTTGAATCGGGAGACATTCTGCTAAAAGCAGTAGTAGTACCACATAATAACAGTGAGTGCAAACTGGTAGATTAAAACGTTTCCTGATACTTTGCGCTATGTAAATTAAAACGCATCATAGAAACAAACATCATACAAAGAGGAACAATATGACCTAACTAAATGACGTTGTGTACTTATATTACAAACCCAAAAATGTAAATGCAGTGATTAGCACATCCGCCTTTTATGCCAAAGTACTGAACTCAAGACGCAAACTGGACACGGTACATTTGGTGTATAAACCTGGCTCTCAATATTGTGGACTGTATATCTCTCGTAACTCGGAGATCACGTTAATGTCGGTCCCATCTTGGGACGTTAAAGACCCATTGAGGTCGGTTTGGCGATAAAGTTCTGAAAAATCTAACTGGTTTAATGAGATCTCAAAAGACCATAACATTGTGACCACAATATAATATAACGACTTTAGTTAGTTAATAGAACGTTACCGGGTGCTGGACATAACTAGATACTAGAAACTGTTTATATCAGCTATGTTTTAATAACTGTTGTTCATCAGCAGATCTGTTAACCATTACACAACAAGCTCCACTACACGTTGCATTTTCCATTGTGATTATATTAGCATACCTGATTTGAGGTGTTTCCAGATCAAGTTCCATGTTGTGGTTCATGTTCTTCATTGTGAGCCCAGAAAACCTATCTACGCAACAGGATGCAACCGATCCTCAACAAGGTGCGGAAGTTCTGCCATTCCTTCACATCAGCTAGCAGTGAAGAGACGTTTAGCATGTCCGTCTGCCAGAACATCAATCCGTCCACAACATGCCGTACATTTCCCGTCTCTGTAATGATCCCGGGGAGTAAAACAAGAAAACCTACAGTCTTCCTGCTTTCCGGGTTAAATCGATTGTGGAATTCGGCAGATCAGTGGTCACAAAACGGGATTGCCAGATTGCGCAGGTAGTGCTCCCGTGAGGATGTGCTGGGGGCATTGGCTCTTTGCATCTGCCGGGACGACCGGGGTGTTCCTGGTGCTGAGATGGATGTACCAAGAAATGTGGCTAAACGTGTAGCATCTGTATACCACACACTGTACTCCTCTTCTATCTCCTGTCTCGTCGTTATCATTCGTTCCCTGGTTTGGTCGATCATACTGTACGCTTGATATATGTCTAAGTCCCTCTTTTGAAGCTTGGAGACCATGGGCCTGACATTCTCCAAAACATTCTTGGTGGTGATGAATGCGATGATGGCACGTGACGAAGTGAGAATGGTTAGCAGCCCTTGCGCCTTCGTCCTGGTCTCCTGATCCCAACTGCCAGTCAATGCAACCGCCTCGTATATGTCATAATATCCAGACGGATTCAGTGCTGCTGCAGTGTACATACAAAGCTCGTGTGGATAACTGCTCTATCCTCGCCTGCGCGCCAACCTTATCCGAGGACATACACTGCGCACCATCGTAGCTCTGACCCCTGGCTTTACTGATGTCGATGTTACGATCTTTCAGGCACTCAATGACACCATGAGCTATAGCTTCCCCCATTGCCCTCTCAATGTATATAAAATAAAAAAGAACTGTTTTACTTTACAGTGACCCAGCATCCTCAAGCACACTGACATAATCTGGTTACCATGTGGATCTGTGACCTCATTTGCCATGATGGAAAAGAAGGCATTTTCGTCTTCAAGGCTTCGTGTATGTTCCTTTCTAATATATTCGACTACTACATCAATCACTTCATTCAGGATGATTCTTGATGTATACTGCGCATTCTTCCTTTTGGTCTCAAGGTGTTTTCGGAGTGTGTCGTCGCGTTTGGCCATCATCTCCAGAACTACCAAGAAGTTTCCCTTGTTGGACGATATACTTGTCCGATCATCCATGTGGCCTCGAAGTGGCAAGGTTTGTTTTCCACAAAATACAACTGTTTCTATAATGCTCTTCAGGACGTGAACGTTTTTGTTGTACATCTTCTGGTTGGACTGGCTTATCAAGTAGGGCAAGGAGAATTCTGGTGTCTTTTGATGTTGAACCGACAGGATAGCTTACATTTTGACCTGTAAAAATGTCAATTGTTATCTTGAAAGTCCGGTCCGAAGAACTGATGCAGAGGATTTTCATCAAAGGACCAGCGCGTCTGTTGGGCGCAATTGCTGGATCTGCGCAATCTGCAGATGGGTGCGCTCTCTGCAGATTTTCGAGTATCCGAGGATGCGCAGCGCAATCGAGTGAAATCTACAGATTGCGCAGATCCAGCAACTGCATACAACACGTCTATGGACGCCAAACATTCCCATTGTATGCTCATTCTTTCGCGGGGAGACATGGTCAGATATGAGGTGGGCGCGCGTGCGTGCGTGCGTGCGTGCGTGCGTGTGTGTGTGTGTGTGTGTGTGTGTGTACACGTGCGTGCGGTGTGCGTGTGCAGTGAATCTATGAACAACGTCACCGATAATGCTAAGCATAACTTTGGCGATCCCCTGAACACCAAGTATATCGCCTGTGCTAGATCAGTGTTTGAAAACGTCGGACTGCTACTAAAGAATTCGTACATAATAAGCGACAATTGCATGTGACCTTCTGTCGTTTCTTAGCAATGCCTTTTTCCCCCGTTGACATGCAATGGCAATGAATTTTTTTGATACGCAAAAAAGAGGGGGTCCTGACCCCCTGGACCCCCCTCTAGATCTGCCTATGCGTATTATTTGCATCATTTTTTTATTTTAGCACATGGTATTATTGGCATGATTTTGTTATTTTAGCACACATATTATTTGCATTATTTTGTTATTTTAGCACACGTATTATTTGCATCATACACTATGTTTATGCCCACCATAAACTATGTTAGCCCCAGAAGGGGCTGTATGGAATATAGCAAATGTAGACTGAACCCCTCTATATAGTATATGCCGATAGAACTAGCTACAGGCAGTGTAATGCTGAACTACGTAATGAATAAAGGTACGAGCCCCCAACTCTTACCCTTTGCGAGATTCTCTCGGCACACGCATTCCGAAACTTTTCAGCTCCCAATGGTCACTAAACATTTCACCCATTTCAATTTCCTACCTGTAACATAGCCAACTGGAACAACCTGCCTGCCGACTCAGCTACAGCGCCTCGCTTGGAGATTTTCAGACAGGATCTCCAGCTTTCAACACTAATAAATATTGCATCTTTCACGCTATTAAAAAATGTTTATCCTTAAATCTCTGTCTCCCAAATATTTTATTACTGTTCTCTTATTGCACTTTAGCACGTGTGCACACACCGAGTCCTCCACCGAGTGCAACTCCACTGCGTGATCGTTCCTGACGTACACCCATCGTTCCTGACGTACACCCGTGATTAAGCCCATCGTCGAGCGAGTTGAAACAACTGCTGGTGTCATCGGCTTGTCGTACACCCGTGATTAAGCCCATCGTCGTTGAAACAACTGCTGGTGTCATCGGCTTGTCGTACACCCGTGATTAAGCCCATCGTCGGGCGAGTTGAAACAACTGCTGGTGTCATCGGCTTGTCGTACACCCGTGATTAAGCCCATCGTCGGGCGAGTTGAAACAACTGCTGGGTGTCATCGGCTTGTCGTACACCCGTGATTAAGCCCATCGTCGGGCGAGTTGAAACAACTGCTGGTGTCATCGGCTTGTCGTACACCCGTGATTAAGCCCATCGTCGGGCGAGTTGAAACAACTGCTGGTGTCATCGGCTTGTCGTACACCCGTGATTAAGCCCATCGGCGAGCGAGTTGAAACAACTGCTGGTGTCATCGGCTTGCACAGTCACCAGAGAAAGCACAACTGACTCGGGACGAGATCCGTCGTTCGACGACTCACTCCATATATACATATCTTTACAAATATCTCATTAAAATACCCACATAATACATGAAACGAACACGTACGTTTATATGTTTACTTACGATATATTTAACCATTTTGACTGTACATCATTAAAAATAGTATTTTATCCTGCGGCAAACGGCAGATTTAAAGGATTTGTCAGCGGAATAATGTCTAGCTAGTGGCACATTATACACTATATGTCTAGCTAGTGGCACATTATACACTATATGTCTAGCTAGTGGCATACATTATGTGCAACAACTCGATGCTCTGTTATGAATATTTCTGTCATGAATATTTCTTCCGTTATTAACCTTCTCAAAAATACTAGCCTTTCTGTGGCATCCAACTGTTTCTATTATCTTGACAGCACACCTGCCATTCCCGCGTAGACCGATGCATGATAACGCAGATTAGGCCCAATCTCAACAAATCTCTAACTTACATTACCATTCCACATAGCACACAAATACCAGGAATGTTTGACATTTAAACAATTATAGAAATTCCACATGTCAAGTGTGAACACATTTCCAACCCCATCGGTAGTGTCCCGTTGAACCACCATGCGATATCCACCGACACGGTTCAGTAGTTCGACCGTTTGAATGGTTGTTGTTTCAGGTCGTGTTGTTACGATTCAGGCGCGGAATGTAATATGGAGAAAACTGTAGCATTAGTCACTGTATAAACAATTGTTAATAACAACTTATATTAGTCACTGTTGACAAACCTGTTGTAATAGTCACCTATTGTGTTAGTCACTGTTGAGTTGCAACAGTCACTGCCAGTGCTCTAGATGCAACGATTACACTACACACAATCTCATATACACTACGTCGTCCAAAATCGTTGAATAGCTACCACGGATAGACAATCACTTGTATAATGGAAGGAGTGGGCCTTCAGCCAGAACGATAACTGTGGTTTCACAGAAGTTATGAAAGACTAACCGTCTATTCAGAAGATTGTTGTGAAAGGCCCGACATTGGTAAATTGAACTTATCGTTCCGGGTGTAATAGGCGTGACAACGCGACAATGGAATAGAATGCACACTATACATGGAGTCAGCACGGCGTACGTAAAGTAATGACAATCGCACGAGGTGTTGTTTAAATCTAGACACCCGTCTATAGTGTCGTGTAGTGTTTATGGAGTAATAACCGCTACGGTTGTGGTATATTCATATCACGTATGATTATAATACATGCACCGAAGCTACGAATAGTCTCACTGTAATGTATTTAAATACAAGCAATGGTGTAGGGATAAATATGCACGCGTGGCTAGTTCCCCGCCTTTTGTATGCGCATCAATCAGTCTTTTTCCAAAACGGTTCCGGCATTCTCGAAAAAGATCCAGTTTTCTATGTGCTACCCGGGTAGCCCACCAGACTCCTCATAATGTGCTACCCGGGTAGCCCACCTAATAATAATAATAATAGGCAGAGCGTAGTCTCCAAGAGTCGATGCTGATGCGCCCCGTTGTCAATTTGTAAAATTTGGGCAGCGTCCACTGTGGCTGTGAAGGCCGATTCTTGAGTGGCAGTCCTTGCCGCAGCCAAAGCAGACGAAACAGGATGACATTGGTGGTAGTGCTGCTTTTTGTTTTCGCCGCATCCTCTTCTCAGCCGCATGCTGGTGTTTCTTTTCATCTGCCCTTCAATGCCTCTGTGTGTTGTCTGACGCCAAGCAGTGCGGTCTTCGGCCACTGCTTCCCAGCCTTTGGGACTGATGTCACAGGCCTTCATGTCACGATTGCAGGCATCCTTGAATCTGAGGGCTGGGCGTCCCACTGGCCTCGCGCCACTGGTGAGTTGTCCATAGAGGATGTCTTTCGGCAAGCGGCTGTCCTCCATGCGCCATACATGGCCCAACCAGCGCAGGCGTCTCTGGCTCAGCAGTGAATACATGCTGCGGATCCTGGCACAGTCCAATATGTCGCTGTAGGGGATACGATCCTGCCAGGTGATGCCGAAGATACGCTTGAGGCACCGCATGTGGAACGTGTTGAGGCGGCGCTCCTGGCACATGTAAGTTGTCCACGATTCGCTGCCATAGAGGAGAGTGCTCAACACACAGACCTGGTAGATTTTCATCTTGGTGTTTTCAGTGAGCATCTTATTTTCCCATACTCTTTTGGTCAACTTGGCCATAGTGCATGCGGCTTTTCCGATGCGCCTGTTTATCTCCGTGTCCAGCGAAAGGTTGTTGGAGATGTTTGACCCGAGGTAGATGAAGTCTTCTACTACCTCCAGGGTGTAGTCATTGATCTTGACGGAGAGGACTTGGCTGGCATCCCGTGCAATGACGTTCGTCTTCTTCAGGCTGATTGTGAGTCCAACCTCTGTGCAGGCGTGTACAAAGCGATTGACCAGCCTCTGGAGGGCCTCTCCTGAATGGGCAGTGAGTGCTGCATCATCTGCAAACAGCATCTCCCTGACGTATACCTCTGTCACCTTTGTTTTGGCACGCAGACGTGCCAGGTTGAACAGCTTCCCGTCAGATCTGGTGCGCAATTAGATACCGTCTGAGGAAGAGTCGAAGGCATATGACAGAAGGAGGGAGAAGAAGATCCCAAACAATGTTGGAGCAAGGACACAGCCTTGCTTGACACCGCTGCAGACAGGGAAGGGCTCCGATGTCGAACCGTCGTACACAACTGTACCCTTCATGTTCTCATGGAAGGAGACCACCATGCTTCGTAGCTTGGGAGGGCAGCCGATCTTCTCAAGTAGGCGGAAGAGTCCCTTCCCGCTGGCAAGATCGAAGGCCTTGGTTAAGTCAATGAACGCCACGTAGAGAGGCATTCCCTGTTCTCTGTACTTTTCCTGGAGCTGGCCCACCAGACTACTCATAATCAGTCATTTCCGCCGAGCCAGAACGGTCCGGAGTGGCAATAGATTGCCGAAACGTCTTTCCAACAGACCTCCTACGTTGTCAACCACAACCAATCGCTATACACAGAGGCGCGTGTTACAACCAGTAATGTAATAATCGACCAGTAATGTAATAACCGACCAGTAATGTAATAATCGACCAGTAATATAATAAATCGACCGGGAATGTAATAAAAACGATGAAGATGATAAATGGTAATGATGCCGATGAATAGGAGGACAAAGATGAAGATAATTAAGGGTTTATCTTAGTGATGATGATTATGAGGATGATAGTTATTACGATGATGAAGACAACTACGTCATCTTCACCAGCCTCGTCGTCCTGCTCCTCCTTCTCAACACCCTCATGTTCACCATTATCATGACTAGCCATGCTGACATCCACTCGCCGTTCAATAAAGTATACGTAAATCAAGAATCAAGCAGGGTAAAAGAGAAGACGAAAAGGAAGGGGTCATTAAAAAAATAAACGTTCATCTCAAATGTAAGGTGTCATTTAAACAATACAATTAGCTGATCGTCTGAAACAAATTAAGGTGTCACATCGTAAAATTAAGAGGTCTTCCAAAAAAAAAAGGAACATTTCAAAAAAAGTGGTAAGAAAGGGTCATTAAAAAATCAACTAGCTGATAATAGCAACAAATTAAGAGATCGTATCATAGAATTAAGGGTCATATCAAAATGCAAATATAACGAGTCATCAAAATGCAAAACTTAAGATTTTTCTTAAAACAAACTATTAAGGGATCATATCATAAAGAAAACTGTAAGGGGTGATTTGTCAAAAAATAATAAGCTGATCGTCACAATAACTTATAGGATCATCTCAAAACATGAATGGGTCATGTAGTAAAATAAATTACTCTTGTAGAAAAGTAAAGGATGATTTCAAAAAGTGTAAGGGATCATTTCAAAACTGATGTACCTGATTGTCTGAAAAATATGAAATCTTCTCATACGTATTGGGGCTTCTAAAAAAACTAAGGGATCACAAAACATCCAAACTGTCATAAATAATAAAATAGCTGATCGTCTCAAAAAATTAAGGAATCATCTTAAAACATTAAAAGGTCACCTCGTGCAAATGTTAAAGAATCATTTAAAATACGTAACTATTCATTAATAAAGAATTAGCTAATCGTCTCAATAAATTAAAGGATCATCTTCAAACATTAAAGGGTCATCTCATAAAAGAGGTCTACTCAAAAAGGTTAATGGATCTTATTAAAAATAGACGTGTTGATTAAAAAGAACTGGCTGGTCGTCTCAACACATTTCGGTGTCTTTCCGTGATCACGTGTTCGTGCTGAACAATTAAGCGAGCATCTCAACATATACAATTTAGGGGTACATTAAAATTAAGACATTAAGAGGTACTACCCAAAACTAAAGGGCATCTTTATATTAAAAAGCAATCACCTCAAAACGTAAAACAAGAGGCTGATTTTTTAGATGACCTTCTTATTACATTTTCTAGATATTTTGGGATAATCCATTAATTTTATGAGATGACCCCTTAACTTTTTCAGTTGCTGAGCTAGTTACATTTTTCAAAATTATTCCTTAATTTATTTAAAAAATCCATTTAATTTATTTGAGATAACCCCTTACATTTTCGATGTGATCACACAATTTTCTTGATGGCTCCTTAAGTTTTGTTATGAATCCTTACATGTTTAGATTTCCCTTAATTAAATGAAGTTACCACCCCATTTCATAACGTGACACCTTATTTATATGACACGATTAGCTAGATAAGTTTTGAAATGATCCTTGCTTTTTTTAAATGATCTTTTACCTGGTTTGGGAAGACCACATTATTTTATGAAATTATCTCTTAATTTATTGAGACGATCAACTGGTTCATTTGTAATGACTAGTTACACTTTTAATATAATCCCTCAACTGTTTTGAGAAGACACCTTTAATTTTTGAGATGATCTCTTAATTTTGTTGAGATGGTCAGCTAGTCAACTTGTTAATGCCTTCCTACATATTTTGTGACGATCCTTTAACTTTTTTGAGAAGACCCATTAATTTTATTAGATGACCCCTTAATGAATTGTTTTTGGTCAAATCCCGTAATTTTAGTCATACTTTAAAATACTTTAGGTGCTCTTTAATCGTTTAGATGAACATTTTAGTTGACTGAAATTACCCTTAACTTTAATTTTTGAGATAACCCCTTAATTAAGTTGATCCCTTATTTAGTTATTTTTGCGATTAACCTTACGTTTCTAATATAATATCACATTGCATTTTAAGATTTCCCTAAGTTATCTGAGATGACCCCTTAATTTAATCAAATGATGATCAGGTATTTGTTTAATTTTTTTTAATGATCCCTTAAATAATTGTTTGAGATGATCCCTTAATTCAGTGTGGATTACCTGTTTCATTTGTTGAGGTGACCCTTTTTAATGACCCCCCCCTTCCTTACCACTCTGTCTGACTCGGTCCTATTGTTTGCCAACATGTAGTTCCTGCCGTGCGTTACCTGGGAGGTTATATGAACGGCATTCCATGTGTCCTCCCAGAAAACATGCAGCTCACTCGTTCTCAGATTCCTATGTTTACGTTTGTGAAAGTTGGTTTCAGCATGGCTAACCGTTATAAGGGTGAACGTGAGGATGATGATGAGGCTGAGGATGTCATTGTCTTCGTCATCATGATCATCATGATCATGATCATCATGATCATTGTCTTCATCTTCTTTCTCATCATCAGTATAACCATTTATCACCCTCATCATCACCGTCGTTATCAACATTACTATTAACATCATCATCATCGTCATAATCATCATTATAATTGTCACTAAGATGACCCCTTAATTGTCATCATCATCATAATCATTTATCACCTTCACCATCATCATTATTAACATCATCATTTTTATTACATTACCGGTCGATTTATTACATTACCGGTCGATTATTACCTTATCGGTCGATTATTACATTATCGGTCGATTATTACATTACCGGTCGATTATTACCTTACCGGTCGATTATTACATTACCGGTTGATTATCACATTACCGGTTGATTCATTACATTACCTGTCGATTATTACATTATTGGTTGTAACAGGTAGTCTAGTGGTTGGCACATCTGCTTTACAGATCCAGACTAGACCTGGTACGTTTGGTGTAAAAACAACTTGGCTCTCATCCTTGGGGATTATGTATCCCACCTGACTCGGATCTGTCGGTCCCGTCTCATCAACTGGGGACGTAACAGAATCACTGACCATGACATGCATCCTGGCAGTGACCACACTTAGTACCAACATAGAAAGGTCGGCTTGGCGATGAACAAGGCCTCATAAGACCAATACATTCTAGTAACCAACCACAACATATACACAGACTAGTCAGTTGCGAAGTGCTGGAAACAACTAGGAAAGAAAACCTACCTGTTTTGTGAAAGCAAGATTTGCCAGACCAAGTAATGCGCCAGTGAAGACTATTACGACCTGTAGCCTTCCAGTGCGCACCGGGTCAGCCATTGCGGCTCTGCCTAACGAGCGTGTGTTACAGTACGCGAGAATGTCCGGTCTCTGCCCGGACATATTCGCGTGCACCCAACCTTTATGTCAATTGGTGGCTCCTCTCAACTGACGCCAAACAGACACGCCCCCGGTCGCCCGTAGCGGCACGAGCCACTGCTTCCGCCTTGGTAGAGTTGCCACGAAGCGGCGAGGTAACGCTCGACGGTCACACACGAGTTGAGTGCCTCCCCACTGACAACACCCGGATTTAATTTTTAATATGAATTTGTAACTATAATTATTAGCTACAGTGGCGTGTCTAGGATCTCGCAAAGGGGGAGGTTAGGGGGGGCAATGGGGGAGCCAGCCTAGTCACCCATGTTACTATGTAGCGGCGTAACAGAAACATACGGTACAAAATCAAAACATTTAAACCAATGGTCTCCCGCCTAAATACGCCACTGCGAGTAACATTTTATAACCGTATGCAATGCATACGAAGCCATTATAAACTTGACTTTAGTGACATAATTCACATAATAAAAACAGAAACAGAATTATCACTTTGTTATGTATAACTCCACTGGCTTTCGCGTGCCGGCGCCACTGGAAGCTCGCATCGGCCTCGTCTCGCCCGACTGCGAAATATTTTTCGTAGGTGACCTCTGGGAATAAACGGCTCATTTGCATATATAGGACTCTTGGTTGACACAGGGACGACGTCAAAGCGTCAAAGGATGTTTGTAGAATGCCACAATAACAGTGCATTTTTCATTATTTTGGTACATTTTGACTTCGACGAAATTTCACGCATAGTGAAGTTTCAATGTCTATCATTAAATCATCTCCGTGTTTGAATTAATTTGTTAACAACATAGTCTAATCATCCACCTTGTTCATAGCTGTTCTTGGCTTAGATACAACTGTGTAATCTATGATATTCTAAATACGAAAAAAATGCATTTAACTGTTCTTGGGTTAGATAAGTGTATAATCTATGATATTATAACTATAAGTTTTGTGTGTGCATTTTCTACACAGTTAATTTTTCAATTTGTTCACTTTAACCTCGATGAAAATTCACGCATATTGAAGTTTGAGTGTCTGCAATTGAATCATCTCTGTTTTAATTAATTTGTTAACAGGATACAGTCTAATCCTCAATCCTCTTTAGCTGTTTCGGGGTTAGATAGAAGTATTACATCTATAATATTATAGATATCGTTTTATTGTGAGTATTAATCCAGTTTTGGTTAGCCCTATGCAATCAAACTTTAAATCAGTTGACATTCATGAATATACATGACTGTACATAATATCTAAATATACACTGTCAACCTCTTCAGATAAATCTTAAAGGGAAATGTCAAACCAAGCTCAAATCGTTTTCAAGTTGCCAAAGGAATGTGTCTGTGACAAAGGCAAAGGCAATTTCATCGACTACATTAGTACATATCTACCACTAGGCATACCCTCATCCCCTCCAATGCACAAAAGGGCACTACAAGTGTGACAATTTCAACAGTTTCCTGTTTCGGGAAGGCGGGAAGTTGTGGTTGTTGTTCCTGAGAACAGCATGGAGGCGTATGTTAACAAACAAACCCACTGAGTAGTCTCTCATTGTACATTCACCCGTAGAACTGACAAGAGCGGTGCACTTGGAATAACAAGCACTTCTTTTGCATTTTGCATGTTCCAGCTGTGTCTTCTGTAGCAAAACTTCAGTAAATGAGCCTGTCAACGAGCCAGTCAGGGATTATCTGCATTGTTAACATGCCTTTTTATGCAGCTTCCTGACCATGTACCCTGCAATAGCCCTTTGCTGTTTGACTACAACATTTGCCTTCTTTTTCTTTCTGGGTGTATCTTTCTGCAGTCTTTTCCGCTTTATAAGGCGGCTGTTGTCTGACTTAGCAGCTTGTCTGACTTAGCAGCTGATGTTTCCACAGCATCTGAAGTCGAAGGTGAAGATCGTGGCACATAGTATACAGTCACATCTGGAAGTACACACAGAAACAAAAATAAGAGACAACAAAGTACAGTAAAACAAATAAAAACAAGACAACACGCGGCCACTAAAAAAACCGCATTCAGTGGTTGTATTAATTTTGGAGTGTGTTGGTTTAAATAAGCAAATTAGATTGTTCTACTTATTGCCCCGTTGGTTCCCATTTACCTGCCCTAGTCGGGTAAGTTGGGTTTCGCCTGCGGGCAAATGTATGGGATAGGCCTATAAACTAGGTATGACGATTTTCGTTGTCAAGGCTACAACTACAGTAGCGGAAAACAATGCATAGAGGGGGTGTATATGGCGGCGCCTACTTGATTGGTCATCCTTAAAATGTGCATTGTGCTTCCAGCACTAGCTTTCAAGGATAGTGTTTAGAAGTGCCAATGTCCATGCAACACTTTTCATATCTACATTTTCGAGTGTTTGAAGATTCTCCCCCAGATTGACCCACATCCTTTCACCGAGACCCAACACCTAGCCTAGAAGTGGTGAGTATAGTTTGATGCGATTTCAGCCTAGATCTTTGCTCTGACTGATTCGTGTTGGTGCTACATTTCAGTCCAGTTCATTTAGTTTCGGTTGTTCAGTTGTGGCCGTTTGCTGGACAGTCAATTGACGGACAGTCAATTGACAATAGATGCCGTCGGCCGGCGTCATATTTTTCGTAGGCGGCCTCCTGGTAATGTTCATTATATGGGCGGAGTTAACTAGTTTTAAAGGAGATGCGCATGCGTGGACCATTACGTGATACTTTGCGATGCCGACAGTTTACGTTGACAATTACGTTTGCTGTCGCAACTAAATAATATTTCTATCAGCGTACATTAATTGTATTAAACAGCGCTTATATTAGCACAACTTACATAATGCAATTAATATTTTGTAGTCAAATATATTGAACAGTGTGTTCGTTTTCTTTATAATGACCAAAATACATCGCACACGCAGTTTCTTATAAAGATGTGTTATATTACCGTCACTTAATAAAGGAAACGCAAAATGTGTGAATACTGTTTTTTTACTGTCGTATGCGTTTTTGTGAATAATATAATGATGACTTGATGTGTTTGCAACTATAGATTCAATTCTTGAATATATTTTTCGAAATAAATATAACTGGGAAGAATATCATAGCAAACAGCAGTTCAAATTTCAAACCCAACTGGAGGTTAATTTTAATGCTGACATACAAACATTCAAGGGTGACATATCATGTTGAATACAGTAACAATACTAAATCAGTACACTAGAATAGTTTACAACAGCGATAGCTCGCACAAGAACTTTTCCACATTGTCAGTAAATTGTAAATTTAAAGTGTGATTGCATGGGGCTAATCAGAACTGGATTAATCCTCATAAAAAATACATTGTAAATATAAAAAATACACTGTAAATATAAATGCACACAAAAACTTATATTTATAATGTCATAGATTATACACTTATATCTAACCCAAGAACAGCTGAAACAACGTGGAGGATTAGACTATGTTGTTAATTAATTCAAACACAGATTGTTTAATGATAGACGTCGAAACTTTCAAACATATGCGTGAATTTTCATCGAGGTCATTTTTTTTAATAATGAAAGAGTCACTGTTATTGGGGTATTCTGACCTATGACTCAAACATGGGTAATTATAAAAAGTAACGCTACTGATGACATCGTTCTTGTATCAATCAAGAGGCATATATGTGTAAATGAGCCAGTTATGCCCAAAGGCCACCTAGGAAAAAATTATTTGCCGTCGGGCACAAGCCCTCCAGTGCGAGACGAGGCCGAGGCGAGGTTCCTGTGGCGCCGGCACGCGAAAGCCAGTGGAGTTATTATATTCAATTCAATTAAATTCTTTAATTCAGACACATATACACATATAATGATACATATATAGGTACATATAGTCAGCTAACCAAATAATGTAAAAAAAAAACAGGTGAAACATAAAACATACATACTGTATGATTACACAAGGTCATTATGTATATAAAGTGACTTTATCCATTGTCTCCTTATCCTTGATTTCCATCTGATGTCAGTACCAAGTACCGCAATTATCAGTGAGTTTCTAGATTTATCTATACATAAAGTTTCTAGATTTATCTATACATAACCAACACTGATAAATATTAATTCTACTTAATTTTATTATATGAATTGCCACTATAGGTCAAGTTTAGAATTGTTTCGTATGCATTGCATAAGTTTATAAAATATTACTCGCAGTGGCGTATTTAGGTGGAAGGCCATTGAGCCTTCCCCATTTCGGTTAAATGTTTTGATTTTTTTTACTCTATGTTTTAGTTGCGCTGGCGTCCCTCTTTGGAAGATCCTAGACACGCCGCTGTAACTAATAATTATAGTTACAGATTAAAATTCAATTTAAATTAAACCAGTGTGTTGTCCCTGGGGCGGCACCCAACTCGTGTGCGTGCGTCGTGTGTTATTATACAAAGGCGGATTCAGTGGCCCGTGTCGCTGCCGGCGACCGAGGGCGTGTCTGTTTTGCATCAGTTGAGAGGAGCCTATATGCTGGGTGCATGCAAGTCGGGCTCAGAGACCGGACGTATTCGCGTGCGGCAACAAGCTCGTTTGGCAGGAGCCGCAATGGGTGGCACGGCGCGCACTGGACGGCTACAGGTCGTAATAGTCTTCACTGGCGCATTGCTTGGTCTGATAAACGTTGCTTTCGCAAAACAGGTAGGTTTCTTCTGTTAATTGTTTCCAGCACTCGACAATGTTGTATTAACTCATTAGTTTGTATATATGTTATGGTTACTATAATGTGAAGGTTTTGTGAGACCTTGTTCATCGCCAAGCCGACGTTTCAGTGCTGGCATTGAGGGTGGTCAAAGCCAGGGTGCGTGACATCGTCAGTGTTTCTTCTACGTCCCGGATTAATGACACGGGATCGACGGGTCCGAGTTAGGTGGGATACACAGTCCCCAATGTTGAGAGCCAGGTTGTTTTTACACCAAACGTACCATGTCTAGTCTGGATCTTAAGTCCAGAACTCTGCCATGTAAAGCAGATGTGCTAACCGCTAAACTACAGCGCCTCTATGTATAGAGATTGGTTATGATTGACAACGTAGGTATGTTGGGAAGACGTTTCGACGATCCATAGCCACTCCGGAACGTAATGACTCGGCGGACACGACTGACTGTGAGGGGAATAGTGGGCCATCCGGGTAATATGAAGAAAACTTAATCTTTTTCGAGAATGCCGGAACCGTGTTGGACAAAGATGGTGATTGAAGCGCGTAGAAGTCTGCGCATAAGTAGCCTACACCACTGCTCAAATTTAAATAAATTAAAGTGATACTGTATTAATCGAACTTCGAATATACCACAAATATAGTGGTTATTTCTCCACAAACATACTATTTCGGTACTGATCGACACAATAGACGAAGTCTACATTTAAGATGACACACCTCGTACGATTGTCGTTACTTGGCGTACGTCGTGCCAACTCCAATTGTGTGTGTGGCGTGCATTCTATTCCGTTGTCGCGTCGTCACGCTTGTTGCACCCAGAATGAGAGGTTCACGTTACACGTCGGAAGGCTTTCATAGCAATCTTCTGAAGAGACGGTGCGTCTTTCGTTACTTCTTTAAAACCACAGTTATATTTCTTACTGAAGGCCCACACCTTCCATTATACATGTGATTGCCTTCCCGTGGTAGCTGTTCAACGATTTTGGACGACGTAGTGTAGATGAGATTGTGTGTAGTGTAATCGTTGCATTTGTTGCACTGGCAGTGACTGTTGCAACTCAGCAGTGACTATTACAACAGGTTAACAACAGTGACTTATACAACACGTTTTTCAACAGTGACTAATACAACAGTTTTAAACTAATACAATACGTGACTATTAAAACAGGTTAACAACAGTGACTTATACAACACGTTTTTCAACAGTGACTAATACAACAGTTTTAAACTAATACAATACGTGACTATTAAAACAGGTTTATCAACAGTGACTAATACAGCAGTTTTTAAACAGTGACTAATTCAAGTTTTTATCAACAGTTGCTTCAGCAGTGACTAATGCAACAGTTGTCTCCTTATGACATTCAGTGTGAGCTGAACCGTAAAACGCGGTCTGAAACAACAATCATTCAAGCACTCGAACTACTGAACCGTGACGGTGACAGAGTACTGGTTATCTCCAAACATTCCGGGTGCTTTTGTGCTATTTGAAATGGTAATGGTATGTTAGATATACGTTGAGATTGGGTCTAATCTGCGTTCTCATACACGGGAGTGGCAGGTGAACTTGTAGAAACAGTTTGGAACCTAAGGCAGAATTTTCGAGAAGGCTAATAAGGGATGAAGTATTCGCGACAGAGCGTCGAGTTGTTGCATATAGTGTATAATGTGCGACTAGGTGGACATTATTCCGCTTACAAATCCTTTAAATGTGCCAGTTACCGCATGATAAATAATTGTTAACGATATACATTCAAACTGGTTAATGTATCGTCACAAAACATATAACGTACACATATAAAGGTACAAGTATAATCGTAATGTCATCTATCATGTGGGCATTTTAATTAGATATTTGTAAAGATAGTTACGGCGTCAAGATTCGACAACTGTCACACACCTTTCGCGAAATTCATATTACATGTACTTAAAGTCTGGCGAGATTTAATTTAAAACCGAAATGATGCATCTGGCATGGTTGAGTCAGACGCACATTAGCGACATGTAAATAATTTTTTTTGTTAATTAATGTATTATTCTGGTTTGTCGTGTTGTTGGCTGGGATTGGTGACGTGAAGCTGTTGCCAGCAACAAGCGGACTCTTTACTAGACATAGGCCCTACTGTGGCCCCAGTGCACAATGACAAACATGACTACGAAGGCCGGACATGTCAAACATGTCCCCGGGTGCTGATCGCTATCCACAATTTTGAAGCACGCCCACGTCTTTGGTCTGTGAACTAGTGCAAACAAAGACATTCGCGCACCGTTTCATCCCGCCGAGACCTTGGACATGTCGTTACTTATGTGTCATTATTTAGAGTATGTGCGTGCATGTGTGCGTGTGTGACTGTTCGTCTGACTGTTCGTCTGACTATGCGTGTTTGTGTGTGTGCGAGTGGTGGATGTGCGTGTGGTGCGTGCGTGTGGCGTGTGTGTATACGCGCGCGCGTGCGTGCGTGCGTGTGCGTGTGTGTGTGTGTGTGTGTGCGTATGTGTACATGCGTGTGTGTGCGTGCGTGTGTGCGTGCGTGAATATATTGATAAAAACAATCAAATATCTTTAATACCGCAAATACCATAGCCCTTAATAAAATACAATCCATTTTTGTCTCTGGAGATTATTATGTGTGCCATCCATCCGCCATTCCACAAGGACGTATTGCAGAATCGTGAATCTTCCAAGCACTTGAAAACGTGACTGTAGTCTGCAATATATGACAGCCGGTGTACGTATTGGTAAGACTCTTTCAGTCAGGCACTAGAAAACTTTACTGTAGTCTTTACAATAATGGGTTGACTGCATCCGAATTAGTAACTCTTTCAAGCACTTGAAAATGTGACTGTAGGATTTGCAATAAATTGCTAACGGTGTCTGTATTAGTAAGACTCTACCAGGCACATACAAAAGAGACTGTGGTCTTTGCAATAAATGACAGCTGGCGTCCGCATTAGTAAGACGTCGGTTAGTCGTATCTGCAGATGGTATCAGACTAACAACTATTGCCCTGCCCGGATGTGGTTAGTTCTGGTGCCCTTCAGCGCACCCACCCAGCAAAATCGCTTGTCGTCAGTACGCCATGCAATTTCACTGTTATGCTTCGCTGGTCAGTGTCTGTCAATGACGGAACTACTGGAATCAGACAATTTTGGTAAGCACCGTTCACGTCCCGCACGACACGTTTCTCTAAACCTCCGCCTCTCGGTGTAAACTCCTTGCGTAAGTAACAATTAATTGTTGGTGAGATCGACACTGTAATTCTCTGAAAGGGATTCCAACAAATATCGATGTGGAGATAACTCGAATATTCTCTTCATGTTTTCGCCTAATTACTCACAGATGTGATTTCGCGAACTTATATTAGTTAACACAAATTCCATGCAACGTAGTGTATTTGCCTTTTCAATGTGACTTGTAAAAGCTAGCCCTCGACGAAAGGATTTGTTGAGGTTATGCACGTGACAGAAAAGGATTCAAAGTGCACGTTCTTTGAGGACACCGGTGTCTATAACATATTTGCTGCTTGTGCTGTTTTTTTATTGCATTAGCTCCACCTATGATTCATTATAATGGAACATTTAAAGAATCGTACCACACTTGAAAACGTTGCGTGGCCGTTGGTAGACAAAGAAGGTGCCACTGGGCGGTACTGTGAGTGTCAGTGGCGTGGTTTACGGCCCCGGCATATTGTACTGGGTTGGGCGTGTTATGTCTAAGAAACAACCACCTCTTGTTGACTTAAGATTGAAAACAAGATCATACAGATAAATGTATGACTGAGCTCCAATAAGGTGCTAGTTTGGTGCTTATGTTTGTCCCATTTATCCAAAATACTTAATCATCCATTCGATTGCTGCCTGTTGATATGAGTACGTGACCATAATGGACAACTCACAGAAACCCATTCATTTAAATGTCCTCCCATCAGTGCACCTCACTTAAATGTCCCGTACCTAGTTATCTTCAATGCCCTGTAGCTACAGTTATCTTCAATGCTCCGTGGCTACAGTTATCTTCAATGCCCCGTAGCTACAGTGATCTTCGATGTCCCCTGGTTGAACTTAACATCCATGTCCCGTAGCTGCATCCGCGTACAAAGTAGACCATATACGTGTCTCCTGCATACGGCGCCCAGTCTGGACAATTTAGCTTACAGGTGAGTCATGACAGGCAATTAGACCTGAAGAAACTTAGGTATGCACGCCCGCCCGTCCGACCTGCCCGGTGTACAGGCCCGGGGCACGCGGTGTCTCCGACATGCATGACCTAACAAGAATGCTACACCGATGCAATGTGGTGCGGTGCTACTGCGGTTAGGGGACCTGACTGTCAATCAAGTGGTTGCGACGCCATGTTAGAAGGGTTGAACCAGTGCCGTCATCACATAGTCCGAGAGATGTTTCAACATACATGTTATATTATCAAAATATTGTTTTAATAAAAGTGTCTTCAAAAGGGTATTTATTATTTCAACTATTGTCTGGGAACGGAATGAATGGAAAAATGGAAGCCCAAAAGGAGATTTACTATTATTATAAATACAAAAATAATTGTTGGTGATTGGTGTTACAGTCAGGTAGACCCAAGTACTTCTCCTAAATTGTGGGGCGCGGTAGTGTAGCGATTAGAACTTCGGGCTCTCAATCGAGAGAACCCGGGTTCGAATCCTCCTGCTGCCGTTTCGACGCTTTGGCAATTTCGTTCATCCCGCGTTGCCACATTTCACGCAGCTGTATACATGAGTACCTGGCTACAGACAGACGTGCATATTTGAACTAATAGTCTTGGCGTAGTAATTGCAGCGTGGCTGAATTCTTCCCAGAGAAGACGAAATGGCGTTGGAATGAACAGGTCTGTCAGGGGTCTGAACAGTCCCAAGGACTGGGTACTGCGCTATATAAGATGGTACCTTTAAATGATTGGAGAGCTGACGTTCCAGACAGGCCATAATTCTACTCATGAAAATTGCTCACGCAAGTCATATATATCGTGTAGGCTGTATTGACAGCAATGCTAATGGTTCACTTGGCTTATGCTGCTGTTTCGAAACTGAGGCAACGTCAACCCCATGTTGCCTGTGTCTCTCTAACGGAAGATACACGAAAAGCCTTTCTCTTCTATCTGGTATTTATGCCTGGGGAAGTCACAGATCCAACAGGGTGTACATGTGTAGCGTGTTGTGGACTCATCTTTCAACCAGTGCGACAGATTAAGCGTCCATGACGCGACTCGGTCAATTCTGCCAACAAGCTCGCATGAGGACAGATTGAAGAAACACTAATTGTGGGTTAGTGCTGAGTGTTGTGCACCATATGTTACGCGATATACACCTGAATCATACATTTGACCTCAGGTTGGTGGTCCCCTCGTGTGTATTGATTGGAAACGAACTACATAATCTCAAACCGCATGAAATATCTTTGTTTAGGTGGCAAACATATTGCGCCAGTGATCACGAGAATCGGGACCTCATTATATAGACTATTCAACTTTAGTTTCTGACCGGAGACGTTTATGGGACCGACTCCGGTTAAGGAAAGTCGCACCGAAACAAATTTCTTGAAACCTGGTCCAATATTAGAATCTTTGATTACGATGAGTAACGATTTTCTTCAAACCACAACTATTGAGATTACTTACTCTCAATTGTAACGATTGTCTTCAAACAACAACTATTGAGATTATTTACTCTCAATTGTAATTTTTTCTTCAAACCACAACTATTGAGATTTGCCTGTGTCCGCGGCAAATATTACGGTAAATTACAACGTATATGGGCACTAGTGTCAATGTAAAGACTGAAGTATTAGCAGCCGGCTAATATTAACCCTTTTGTAAATAGAACGACACATGTATCGTCCCGTCCCGCCCCTCCCCCCGGTTCGTAAGTAGAACGACATATGATTACTTACGACTGATTGAGACCCCCTGCAACAAGCCTAGATCCGCCCCTGCTTGTTACCATAAAACACGGCAGCTGTGAATACACAGACATCCTAGTTGTAAACGACGCCATAACCGGAGCAGTCAACGCAACGTCTTTTGTGATGAGCAGTTAAAACTGTTTACTGCTTCTACGGAATGCGACCAGTCAACTACCCCTGGAACGTACCCCGTGTTACAGGACTCAGCATAACTTCACGGTCATTTCCGTCGCCATCATTAAAATAATACATGTAATAGGTTATCTTTATTCGAACAGACAACGTGGCACGTATATTAATAAGGTTACCCGCGTTGCACTGCATTATCATGCATGCATAAAACATAAAAAATAGTTCATCATCAATAATATCTAAAATATGATCATGGTTTAAACTGCTACATATGGTATACAATCATAAAACATATACGATTGTTATTTCAAAAAGAAATTTCGATTCGTACCCAGCGGTTGTTTCAGTTCGCCCGACCATGGGCTTTATCAGTGGCGTGTCTAGGATCTCACAAAGGGGAGGCCAAAAGGGAAGGGGGGAGCCTAGTCACCCATTAGTTTACCATGCTACTACTACTATTAAGCAATGGCGTCCCCCTAAATACGTCTCTGGGCTTTATTACCAGTGTACGGCAAGAACGATCACACAGTGGAGTTGCTCTCGGCTGATGTTGAATGTTTTGCGAATCTTTGCTTCTCTGCATTTGTAATGGCTTTAATTTGTCATACATTATACAATGTGACGTGGGTCTTAGTTGAGCTGACACAGAACTACATAGAGTGGTATATCTAGGTCTAGGGGTGGCCACTGAGGGGGAAGCCTAGTAACTAATTAGTTTACCATGCTACCATGCAGCTGCGCAACGGAACATAAAAAATTAAACCAAAGGGGCATGGCCCAATTGCCTCCCTTAAATACGCCACTGACTAAGCACAATGCGCTGGGTTTCTGGAACCGTTTTTCTGTCCGAGGAGTAAAACGCCCACCTCTCTGTTGAGTGTTACTGTGTAGGTTGTTACTCGTGGGTCGTTAAGACAGATGGGTAACCAACTACGACTTGACAGTGTCCCCGCCATAAGAAGGCTGTCCGTCGTGCCGTAGTCGTTTATCTACCTTAATCCCCGACCAGTGGCATATTTAGAGTGGGGGAACTATGCCTTCCTTTTGCTTATTTGTTTGATTTTTTCCGTTGCGCCGCTGCATCGAAGCATGGTAAACTAACGGAAGACGAAACTTGCTCCCCCTCGCGAGATGCGCCACTGTCCCCAATAGGGAGTCATCGTACGCATTGAACTTCCCTTCCAGCCTTCTGGGGACATTTTGGGATTATGTCCCACGTCGCACCAACGCACGCCACTGTGATGTTGTCACCATTCAAGTCTAACAATGCTGTAACAATTAATGTCCTAAGTTAAAGTCATTTTCTCGTTTCTCTTATTGGCGTTCTGACGATTTTGGTGAGCGTCGTGGACCCCAAACAAATAAATTTTACTATCAATTCCATAAATTATTATTGTCTTAGCTTTTCGGATTTCTGGCAGGGTAAACATTCAACAGGAACTCTACTAGAGGGAATGGTTGACTGTAAAAAGAGGCAGTGGGAGACCAAGAGCCACATGGACAGACAACTTCAAGGCATGGATGGGTAACGTGAAATGTGAAGATCTGGGCAGAACGGCACAACGCAGACTTGGGTAACCATCCAATTCAGCTGACCTCCCGAGAGATGGCTTTACATGGTGGTAATGAAAGAAGTCAGACATTGCATTCATCATATTGCCCAGCAGCGGGTCTAGGGGGTCTTAGGACTCCCATGAGACCAAGAGGGGGGTCTTAGACCCCCGTGTCCGTGTCAAATATCACGGTAAAGGACAACGTATATAGGCCTACATCGGAAATAGTGTCAACGTAAACACTGAAGCAGCCGGCTAATATTAACCCTTCTGTAAGTAGAACGATACATGTGTCGTACCCCACCCCCGGTTCGTAAGTAGAACGACACGTGACTACGACTGACGGAGACCCCCGTGCCAACAAACCTAGTTCTGCCCCTGTTGCCTTTGGTTGTCAGGTCTCGACGACACTCAGCATACATCAGAACGTCGCGCACCAAACTCCAGGTGCATATAAAGTGCATATAAACGTGAAGAATAATATTAAAACAAAATGGTGCAAATAATACGTGTGGCCACAATCAGATCCCCCACAGTCGGGTGGGGTGGGCTGGTGAAGCATTCGTGTTTGTATTTGTATATGTTTATCGGGATCGCTGTTTCGGGTACAGGTGCATGGGACTATGAGATGTTGTGGCAGGGAAATGTTCAGTCTTTGATACAACGTTGTTATTGCCAACAAGTTGGTTCCATTGGTGTTTACAACAGGTAATCATTTTCAAACCGTTGATGCAATGTTGTTATTGTCGACGTGCCTGCCTTAATTGGGAGCTACAAATAGAACCGCCCGTCAGTTAACCTGGATTCTTGGATTTCTGCAAATAGGGTTCGGTCCACTGATCACGTGGAGCAGGTCGCGGTCCACTGCACACGACGACACGACGACATTCAAATATGTTGGATTCACCTTAACCAAAGATTGCACCTTAACAAAAGCAAAGCGAAGCGTTCAATTTATACCGCCCCTACCTTCCGACACTCTTTGCTCAGGGCGCGTTATAGTTTGTCCCTCACTGACCTGTTCACACAAACACCATTTCCACTTCAATTAAAGTATTCAACCACGCTGCAGTTGCAAAACAAAAATCAAAACCAGGATCGCTGTAACTATTTTCTTTCTTCCCCTTCTTCCCTTAACAGAACAGAACACCAGCGACTATGCGAGACAGCAAGTGGAAAGCAAATACCCTGATTGTCTCACATAGTCGTTAGTTTTGTGTTCTGTTAAGAAAAGAAGAGGAGTGGACACTCGCTGGAAAGCAAGAACCCTGTTTGTCAACGGTAACCCAACATAAGCTCTCCTGGTTTGATTCGACACAACACTGTCTCGTGACATCGTGCAAAGCGCCACCACGGAGGGCAAGAAAAGACGGGCGGCCAGAAGAAAAACTGGCTGATCCACTTGTTGAGCCATGTAGTGTTGAAACCTGTACGGTGGTCGGGTGTTTCATATAATCACCCTACTCATTCACCACAGCTATCGATAGTTAGGGGCATATTATTGATGACGATGACAGCGCTGTTTTATAGCTTAGGGACCATCTCAAAACACTACACGAAACCAATATCATTTAACCTCAGACCAACCATACATGACCCAGACCCCCGCCACATGAAACTTTGAATTACATGGACCTGTGGACACCCTTGAAAATAACCTCGTCCTTCGTGCTCTGACCTTCACATACCACACAGGGTCTACTAACAGGGCTGTAACAGACAGTGATTTATTTATTCCTCTTTCACCAGCACCCTTCTTCTTCTTCCAGGTACGAGTCAACCCTCTCTTCAAGGCTTATAGACTCGGCGTGCTAAAGTGCTGTATGAGAAAGTAATAAAATATTTGGAAGAAAGAAAAAAGATGATAGCGTGCGTGTAGAACTGCAATTTGAGGAGAGGAAAAGTTGATAGCGTGAAAACTGCAACATCAATTAATGTTGCAAGCTGGAGATCTTCTATCTGAAAATTTCCAAACTTGGTGCTGTAGCTGCGTTGGCTGGCAGGTTATTCCAATTGGCCATTGTACGTGGTTAAAAGCTATACTGGATGATTTGCTTAGTGGTTAGGGGGAGCTGGAAAGCATCAGAATGCGTGTGTCGAGAGGGTCTCACCAAGGGTATAAGTTGGGGGAAGAGGTCCAGGGCGAATATGCCATGCAATGTCTTATAAAACATGACAAGGCGGATGTCGGTTCTCCTTTGTTGGAGGCTGCGCCAGTGCAAGTGTTTGATCATAGTGGTGACACTTGCTTCACGGTTGTATTTTTTACAAACATACCCTAATGAATTTGTATCAGAAAATAAACGGTTTTATATATTTTTGGTAAATACATCGATGCACGACGCTGTTACCCCCTCCACGATGTGACCAATTTGGTTTAGTATCATGCACACACGCATGCACACACAATCCACAGCTCTATGTAACTGAAATTGAGATATTTCTTTTAAAAAATGGGAGTCTACCAAATGAAATGAAAATGTGCAGACTTTAAGCTGCACATCAAATATAAGTTGTTGCAGCGGTGAAACTTTGAGTGGCGCCACTGGTGGGGAGTTTGGTGCTTGCCTTCATTCTGATCATTATCTGCGATATGTTACGTCTTCTACGCGTATGAAGTGACTAACGTAGGAGATGTTTTGCTTCAAGATGATATGCGTGCTTGTAGTGGGAACGCTTACATTGTCTCGTTGGTCATGACTTTGGTGTTTTGGAATTGAAAAATAGGCCATCCTTTGCGTTTCAAAACAGCTTTGAGTAAGATGTTGATCATGTCGACTTTGGGTAAGATGTTGATCATGTCGACTTTGAGTAAGATGTTGATCATGTCGACTTTGAGTAAGATGTTGATCATGTCGACTTTGGGTAAGATGTTGATCATGTCGACTTTGAGTAAGATGTTGATCATGTCGACTTTGGGTAAGATGTTGATCATGTCGACTTTGAGTAAGATGTTGATCATGTCGACTTTGAGTAAGATGTTGATCATGTCGACTTTGAGTAAGATGTTGATCATGTCGACTTTGCTTTCTGTAATCAACTTGGTGTCGTGTAAACGAAGAATCAGGAGCAACACTCTGCAGCATTCGTAGTATTTTAAATACCAGCTGGCCCGTAGGATTACAGCTACATTTCATGTTGCGAATGTAGTCCCTCTCATTCAGCCATTGTCATTAATTTTATTCGACTGGGCGGAGTTGTAGTGACGCATCAATACTATCATTTGATATTTCGACCCACGTTAATACACGACACAAGCTTTTGCAGGCAGTGATATAAATTTAGATCCCATTCGTGCATGGGTTGGGTAGCTTGGAGCATGCCTGTCACGAATCAGGTCAGGGTACCGCCCTGTTTGAAATCGACTCCACCCTCCGATCGACCACACCTACAGCTGACAAAGCAGTATCATTGTGTATCTACATTTGTAAGCCACTTGTCATCTCAGAAGCGAATGCCAAATGCGTGCCTCATGGAAAACATAAGAGGCGTTTCCGTGACTTGTTTCAATATTGGCCCCAGGCACCCTTACTTCGCACCTCTCCAGTCGGTCGCCCGGTCATATTTTGGTCGTCGCCGAAGTCGTTTTTGCCGCCAGTTGAATTAAGGCAGGAAACGGGCGTTTCTGTTCGCTGTACAGTGAGCAGTCTACCGCGGAGAAGAAAGCAACCAATGTATAGTCGATATGGAGGCCCGTTTTCGGGGTTTTGAAAAGGGGAGTTCGAGCATACACAATCAACCGTTGACTTTTTGGGTATAGACTATCTATGTATCGTAGTTCAATTTAAGGGATGAGGCCGACTAGTTTGTGTACTGTTGCACCGTTTCGGGTGTTATTCTTTACCGATGCTTTCTATGTCTTTCTCACTTAGTAACGCCCGTTAACATGAGTGATCAATTGTCCGACTGTCGGCTGACACTGTGTCGCCCGACAATCGGACAATTAATCGCTCGTGTAAACGGACCTTTGCTATTCTTCCCGTTAAACTGAAATACACCCTTTGTACATACAAGCCGAATATTGTTCGATTATTTATTCACGATAGCGGGACGACCGTATACGTCCAGTAACAGGAAGTTTCTCTATCAGGATGTGATGCCAATTACTTTCCTTTATAAAGCAATGTTAAGTAGAAAGTCCGTGCCAATAACAACCTTTAAATTAATGTCTGCCTACTGCGAGTTTGAATGGGATTTCACAAGTCGTGGTGCGACTGCCAGACAATGAAATCAACATGACAAAGGTACGCGCTCACGGCCCAGAGATGTCAACACGGGCGTCGAGTGCAGGGCCCGTCAGCGCCCTGTGAAAACCAAACTAGTTATGAAACGGAAGGTGTCCCAAGTGTCACCGTATTTATAGACTGAACAGTATACTCTTTGTGAGGGACTTAGTCACATATCCATTTAGATTTAAATAAGCATTGCTCACATACTCACGAAATGTGTGTCATTTTAATTGCACTCGCATGTGTGCGTGCCCGCATGCGTGTGCCTGCGTGTGCATGCGTGTATGCATGCGTGCATGCCAACAATTACTATATTTCCTCGACGTACTTCGTATACACTCATGTTATGATCGATACAATGTAGCCACCATTGTATGCAAAATTGTGTTAAATTAAATTGTGATTGAAATTGATACATTGTGTTAAAATCATCATCATCACAACCATCATCATCGTCATCACTGTTGTCATCACTTCGCCGTTGTCATCACCATCGCTAAACAACAAACGACGACGACGGTGGCGGCGGGAGAAAATGACTGAAACCCTAAAGCTACTAGGCCCTAATACAGGTTCACCGAGCAATGTACGTCATCGTTTCAGGCGCCGTCCTACACAGACGTATTCAAGTACAACTGGAAAGCAGTAGACGGGAAGACATACACGTGCCCCACAGGTAAATGATCTCTGTTTTACACTTATAAATCGATATAATTTATACTCTCATAATAGGCAAATTTAGAGATTTAAGGAGTGGCGCGAATTACGGATGTTGGCATTATTAGGCTATACTATTTTAAATTACCACCATCTTTGCATAATTACTTTAATCAGCGTGGAATGTTGATACCCTTGAAGAAACATGACAAATGTGTCTAAAAGTTGAGTATTAAAATAATTGAATACATCTGTATAACAAGACAGTTTGCTCTTGTTTTTTAACTGACTTTTCCCAAATTAATTGTTTACAATCTACCTAGCATATCATCATTATTTTCCCTGGAACTGTTTTTTACTGACGATATCTGATGTATGAAACTGATTTTTTTCCTTAATAATATGATACAGAGCTGAGCTTTTTTTTGACATAAAACTGGGGCCTAAAAACCGTTTAATCTCACCTCACTACTTTATCTGCCTGGTAGTGCCCTCTAGTGTATAATATTTCATATTATATTCGATATCGGTACCGCTAGTCTTGCTTAGTGGTCAAGTAGTCTGGTCAAGATGTGTGACTACCTGGTGTTCGGGAATCGGAAGAATCGAAGTACACTGTACAGAAACGAAGAACAAAGAAGAAAAAATGTCTGATATCTGTAGAACCGAGGTTCTGAGCGATTGTTGAGTCATTCAGGAAGTCTTTCAGTTGCACCTGCTATACCATGCCCATGGCCATGGGCATGCCATAGCCCAGTAGACAATTATTACAACCTTCTGGTGCTATAACCTTCTGGTGTTGCGTACCCGGTACTTCTAAATTCAATGCATTATTCAGCTAATTCATATTTCAGTACAATACATTGCATGGGAATAATACACCTCTTAGTAAAACATGTTGCCTTTCACGCGTATTCATGACTAACACAACAGACGACAAATTAGTAATGTAGGAAAGTGCTGCCATCTAGCAGGTGGCGCAAAAATGTAACGCCACGGGGGTAAAACAACGTTGACAAACTATGTTGTGAACAGGCAACAGGACATTTCATGGCTAACCGGAACATAGTTCAATGTTTGTAGTATTTATTTAATAACCTGTTGATAATTATGAACTGAGACCGGACCGTCTGTTTCAATTTTTATTGCGCAAAAATGGCAAATCATGTGATGATCATGTCGTGACTCATGACGAGTCACGTCATGACAAAGCTGAAAATGATCGACTCCGTATTATGTTTCCTGGACCTAAGTGCCTTAGCACATCATGGAATGACAACGTGCTGATACATTTATCACCTTTGCAAGAAGATGTATTGGTTGCATGATGTTGAAACGATTGAGTTCAATTCCACACAAAATATCTAGTCACTAGACAGACTCGCAGAGACTTCATAGACATAGTTAGACGTCATAATCCTACTCGTCGACATAGATAGGCCTAAGCAGATAGACATAGATAGACAGTTCCAATGGTCAGTGCGTCTTGCCACACGATGAGGCTTTCCGGTTGTCAACATGGTCATTGTCACCGGTCACTGACAACACAACGGTACCAAGTAAACTGTTGTGTAGTCAGTGAAACGTCAACCCCAGCGTTTGTTTCTGGCAAGTTTTTACTCAAACAACCTATCCAACCACATTCTGCAATAAGTTGATAACTTTGACGTGGTGTCAGTTATATTTAATGTCAGGATTTAACCTTCACTGAGGGCTTCAGAATAATGTCAGACAAATGTAAGAAATTTTTTGGATAAATACTTGATTGCGAAATATGGTCCAATTTAGTAAAATATATATATGGGACAGATCAATGTGTTTGGGAAACTACTTGAAAATGTGTATGCACCTGTATTAAACTTTATGTAGACGTTTCCTGATGTGTTTGTCTCGTGTATGTTCAGGATGGAAAGCCAGGGCAGTAACATGTTACAAAGTGTACCAAGAGCTGATGTCATGGACGGATGCTCTGTCTGTCTGCAGGAAGTATGTATTGTATGGTCAATCATTTAATGAGGTCATAATGAAGATATATAATTATAATTGTTAATTAATTATAATTTGATTATAAATTGTCAAAATGACCTAGAAAGCTGAATACATCCAATGTTTTGCAAAACTACAAAAACATGGTCACCTAAAATAACTTGTCTTTTGTCATGCTTTGACTCAGCATCCTTCTGTCTCGCAAGACAATTGTTTAGTGTCCTCTCCAGGATGCAAGCCTGGGCAAGGTGTATGAAGATCCTGGGTTGCCGAGTCATCAGTAAGTCTAAAAGAACACAGAGCAGTACATTTGGCACCAGCTCAGCTGCTGGAAGGATGGCAAGGCTCAAACATGGCTCAAACTGCCATCGCCTTCTCATCTCTTTTCGCAGTTCAACCATTTTACAGATTCTCCTTATTGTTTCTGCCACCTGTTGCTGCTCCTCCAATACCTGTGTTCTGAATGTGAATTCTGTGTTTTCTCCAGTTCTGGAGGCCAGCTGGCCAAGGCTGAGGAACTCAACACCAACATATACATTGGCGAAGAAGTGAACTCAGCCGGGGGTGGAATCAAGGAGTACTGGATTGGTAAGGACACTGGATAACTTCATTTGGTGCTAAATTTAGACATGGGTCAAAATGTTTTTTCTCTTCCACTTTCATGCACCTCGTACACACATTGTCCTTCTTTGTTCTCAAATTTTACATAGATAACCTGTACCCATTATATCAACATATTCAGCAATGTAGCTTGTAAACAGATATGTAGCTTGTAAACGTCTCAAGTTAGAGGCGTCTGAAAACAGGTCAAAATAGTGGGTGCGATTTTGGGTGCTTGCCCCTTGTTCACATCATAGGGCATTACAGACACAATTTGCATGTAAATGATTAGTTCTTTTGCAGAAGTGCACATGTGTAGCCACTTAGTCATTAGTTAAATTTAAGTAAATTCTACCTGTTTTCACCATTGGTTGATTTCACATGAATGACCCACATGTGTACATACACTGATCAAGTTGAACACTTATATTTAACTGTTGTTGAACAGTGGTGGATGTTTTCATGAACCCGATTATGAAGAGCATCACTTGTGTTGTCCTGCTTTTCATGTAACTTAATTATACTCGTTACTATATTAAAAATATTTGGTTGTTGCACTCTCATTAAATTTAACTGTTATTTCAGAACAGAGGAAACCCTCAGTTGAAAGCAAAAGACATTACCCAGCTTGGTTGATGCACTCTGGGATAAAATCGATTGAATATGGCGCTACTTGTTAAATGTTGTGTAACTCGTGTATTTTCAGAAAGCTTGTTCAGTGTAATGTATCTGGGTTTCTACTGAAAAAAGTCAGAATCTAGGGCAACACTTATAAGGACAGTTTCCAAACTTCACCCATCGTGTGTTTAGACTGTTTTCATTTCTATAATGTTGCATGTTTCGTAGGCTTCACCAGTGAGGGTGATGTGGGGAACACTGGCCACTGGAGCGATGGGACCAACACGGACACAGTTGTTGGTAACTGGATGGCCAACCAGCCAGACAACGAGTCTGGAATGTGTGTCAAAGTGAGCAATGACACCAGCAAGCTGTATCCGTGGTCCATGCACTGGTGTGGCGCCAAACTTCCCTTTGTCTGCCAGATCCACGCCTGTCTGGAAGGTCAGTGGTTCTATGTTGCTGCCCTCTTCTTTATCCCTGAAGTGCCGGGTGAGGCTGGCACCTATACTGGTCATCAGTTTTTTCTTCTTCTATGCATCACACAATAATTAGTGCCTCCTGGTATGACTATGATCATGTAAAGTGATCACATGCTCAGGCAGCAACTCTGGAACAATCTGCCATTAAACCTCAAAGACAGTGACAGTTGCACCAGTTTTCATCAACACGTAGAAACATTCTTAACTGGCAGTGTGCATCATAAATACATTTAAAAAAACTGATTTATGTAGGCCTACTGATTTCTTCGCAGTTACCTCACAGTTAAATAATCATCGATATTTGTAATTCTGTTGATGATGTTGGTATACAGCCATGTATATTTTGTCTGGACTTAAGAATCTTTTTATTATCAAAGATAAGACACTTAATGCCATTAATGAGAACCCTTTCAAGCCCTAAAGGTAATACTTACAACAGTTGATTGTTGGCCTGTTATTAACAGATGTTTCTAAAATGCAGGTGAATTTCAATGTAGCAATGGAAAATGTATTAGAAGTGGCTTGAAAAAAAATGGAGAAGACGACTGCGGAGATATGTCGGATGAAATCGGTCGCCGTAAGTGTTACTGTCTTATTTTTCTGGTGATGTAGTGATAAGGCATTGACCTCTCAAATTGTGGGACGCAGTAGTGTAATGGTTAGAACATCGGACATTTATTTGAGAGCACTAGGGCTTGAATCCTCTTGCTGCCATTTTGAAGCTTGGGCAATTTTGTTCACGTTGCTTCAGTTCATTCAGCTGTATAAATGAGTACCTGGCTATAGACAGTGGTGGATATATGTGATAACAGTAATTGCAGCATGCTGAATTCTTCCCAGGGAAGTCGAGTTGGTGTTTGAATGAACAGGTCTGCCAGGGCATGAAGTGTAAAGTGCTTTGAACGGTCCTAAGCACTGGATACAGCACTGTGTAAGAACCTACCATCGCGATAGCAAAAAGAAAATCAAGCTAAAAATGTGACATGGTCTCCATCGTTAAATAAGGCTTTTACTCCTACTACCTTTACCTGTGATCCAGTCTTAAAAGTAAAGGTATGTTCTTGTATATGGGGATGGGTCACTAAGTTACTTCTGTGTTTATAGCCCTTAAATGAAGCGCCAGTTATTTTGAGCAATTGGCAATTTTTTGCGCCCTGTAAAATTATATCTGAACAAGGATATGGCCATATTTCATGGCTACAACACTTAGGCTGTGCCCAGGTTAACATGTCTAGTCATTTCTGTGACTGTAGGATCCCTTGCACATGAAGACATGATGTAGTTGTTTTGGATGCCATTTCATGGGGAGCATTTTGTATGTTGATTTTCTGGAGAAAAATTACAGAACTTGATCAGTTTTGAAAGGATATATATATATATATATATATATATATATATATATATATATATATATATATATATATATATATTACTATGCACAGTTGATTTTCATTAGATTCAAAATACAAATTTGAAAAACGTTAATATTCTCATCAATGGAACAACAGTCAATAGTGATTTAACTGATTTGGTTCCATTCTGTTGTATCCAGTCCTGTTGACAGCTCATAGTGCATTACACTTCACCCTGGTTATATACTTTTGTTTGAACACCAATTCAACTAGTTTTGCAAGCTTTCAGACATGCTGCAACTACTCCACAAAAAGCTATTAATTAACATAGTGTCATCACTGCCAGGTACTTATACAGCTCAGTGAACTGACGCAATGTGGAGTGAAAAAAATTACCCAATCTTGGAAAGAAATTGGGGGTGAATATGCTCTGTGTATTGCATACTGCTTGAGTGAACATAGCCCAAAAAAATGTAATTGGTAATAGAATTAATCGTACTGGCGGGTTGTATTATAAGGCCCTCTGTACTGCCCTAAAGACTGGGTATATTCTGAATAAGACCAGATACTTTTATATGCTATTTTTTTTAATATGATTGATGAATTACGTCCAGGTAACAATTGGGTATTGTACAGAGGTGAACAAACCACAAACCCTGGAGGATATTTTGTTTTTGTAACATTAGTTTTCTAAGGTTATGTAACATGTTATGTGATGTAACATTTTCAGTCTGTTGTAAAATTGTAACACCTGGTTAACAATAAAAAAACGTGATCTGTTGTTACATTTTTGTTACACCCTATGTGTTGTAACATGTGTTATAAGTAACACTGTATGCTGTAACTATTCTTAAAACAATAATTTGAAATGCCTTAATTTGTTTGTAACACTTGATTGGCAGTAACATTTGTGAAACATTGTTAAACACTATCTTCTGTAACATGTTGTGTGGCACTTAATCCGCCAGAATGTGTTTTGTAACACTCTGTCTTTTGTTTCCAGAGTTGAAACAAACATTGGAATTAGGGCTTTTCCTGTTGTCGCAACAACTCTGGAATTCACTCCCAGTTGCTATTATTAGTCACCAGGAAACATAACCCCCTTAGCTAGTGTACCTGTTAACAACGCTAACATTGTGTACCTGTCTTGTCTTGGTGCACCTCAAGACTCCGATGATTTAGCCACAATAGAAGTTGTTCATATTGTATTGTAACAATACGGTTTGTATTCCCTGGTTGTGCTTTCAGCTGGCCTCTGTTTGGAACACAAACAAGGGTCATCTGGTGAAATCAAATCACCAAACTATCCATCGGCTTATGGACACACGACTGACTGTATGTGGATCCTTGAGGGACCTGTGGGTACAAAGATCCAGTTAAAGGTACGTCTCTGAATAACTAACAACATGTTCACTTGTGAAACTTCGTAAAAGGGATCTGTCAAAAGTGTTGTTAATTCCGAGACGGTCTAACAATGGCGTGATTGTTTCTAAGCCCTGGAACTGTAGTGATAAAGATAATGAATGCATTGATAACAGGCAATTAATCGCACTGGTGGGTTGTACTATAAGGCCCTCTGAACTGCCCTAAAGACTGGGTATATTCTAAACAAGACCAAATGCTTTCATATAACAATGTAACAGTTGGGTGTTGTACAAAGGTGAACAACTGGAAGATATTTTGTTTTTGTAATATATTGTTCCCAAAAACAGAGGCAGTGAAACCTTGTAAAAGGACCATCTGTGGGACCTGTCAAAAGTGATGTTAATTCTGAGGTCTAACAATGATGTGAATATTTCTATGCAATGGAACTGTAGTGATAATGATAATGAATGCATTTGATACCAGACAATGGTAGCAGTAATAACAATGACATATTTTATTATTTTATAATAACAGTGATAATATACTCTTGACACCAACCTTCATGGTGGACAAATACGTTCGTAGGTGACAGCGTTTGAAACAGAAGAAAACATTGACATTGTGGACATCTATGTGGGTGGTAACTCAATGAAGACCAGCAATTACATTGCATCTCTGTCTGGACCTATTGATGGAGGCAAGCTTCCCACATACGTCAGCACCAACAACTTTATGATCGTCAAGTTCACTAGTGATAAGGATGTTGAGAAGAAAGGATTCAAAGCAGAGTTTACAGCAGGTAAGACATGATGGGGCACACAAAGGAATGTGGTTGCTTAAACAACTAAACTGTAGTTGACTCCTGCTGGATGGACTGTTTATTTTTAAGTGGACACTTGGGATGACTGTTTGTTTTAAAGTGGACAATTTGGATGACTGTTTATTTTAAAGTGGACACTTGGGATGACTGTTTGTTTTAAAGTGGATGCTTGGGATGACTTTATTTTAAAGTGGACACTTGGGATGACCGTTTATTTTAAAGTGGACACTTGGGATGACTGTTTGTTTTAAAGTGGACACTTGGGATGACTGTTTATTCTAAAGTGGACACTTGGGATGACTGTTTGTTTTAAAGTGGATGCTTGGGATGACTGTTTGTTTTAAAGTGGACGCTTGGGATGACTGTTTGTTTTAAAGTGGACACTTGGGATGACTGTTTATTTTAAAGTGGACGCTTGGGATGACTGTTTATTTTAAAGTGGACACTTGGGATGATTGTTTGTTTTAAAGTGGACACTTGGGATGACTGTTTGTTTTAAAGTGGACACTTGGGATGACTGTTTGTTTTAAAGTGGACACTTGGGATGACTGTTTATTTTAAAGTGGACACTTGGGATGACTGTTTGTTTTAAAGTGGACACTTGGGATGACTGTCTGTTTTTAAGTAGACTCTTGGGATGACTGAGGTAAAATCCTACATTTTAGACAAAATCCACATTTCAGACAAACTCCACATTTTAACCAGATTCCACATTATAGACAAAAAGCATATTTTAAACAAAATCCCCACTTTGCAACATATGCAAGATTTTACTACCAGTATTTACCTTTGTGCCATTAATCCCTTTATTTTATATACATTGATTTTTACTTTATTTAAAATATTTTTTAACCTAAAATGAATGAACGTCATTTTAATCCATTGTACTTATTGTACATTTATTTAGTCTTATGATTGCCAAAGAAATATATTATAATTATTATTGGCCTAAGCTGCTGTTTTCAGACAGCATTAAACACACATTAGAAGCACCTGTGAGCTGTAGGTATTGTGGTATCTTTCAGAACAACAACAGACTCCTGGCGCGGTCGACTCTCTTGAGGCTGGTAAAGACGTCTCTCTCCTCATGTCCCCGCACTTTCCTCAGAAGTACTTCAGCAACAGCAAGTTCTCCTGGATAATTACTGCCCCCAAATACAGCATCATCACACTGGAGGTAATGGCACGGCTCTTAATTACCAATAAATACAGTGAAACCTGCTCAGCTGCATTGAGACCACCTGTCATTAACTAGCACAGTCAACTCCTCCCGAAGTACCACCTATACTGATATATAACTTGTACGTGTTAAGAGACCACCTGTATTAAGAGACCACTTATCAACCATCCGTGGAGTGGTCACATATGACAGGTGTGACTGTAGGTACTTAAGCATTTTTTTATGCAGCAATGTGTCAATATTTATTTCATCGGTTTGTTTATTTTTTAAATCTACTTGTGCACAACGTTTGGTATAAATGTTATTATTATTATTTATTTATTGCAATAACAAGATAATATTAACTGAATAAAATGTGAAATGTATTGGGGTTAATTAGGTTTTGCTGAGCATGAACATTTTTAAGAGTTAAATTTTTAAAGTTAAACAAATCTATTTCTTGATAAATTGAAACATTAACTGAGATATCCAAAAAAAATCCCCAAAATGATAATTCTGAAAATTTATCATGATCCAGTAAGCTAAAAAATACTTGGGTTCAAAAGCCTGTTTGTAGCAAGTTCGTTGCTGTCATCTAGTGATTGCCTTGCTAAAATAGCTGTCCTGGCCTGCCACCTGGTGAATGTTCCAAGAACTAAGGTATTTCATCTGATTGTTTGTTCTAGCGTCTTGATGTGGACCTGGGTGCTGGTGACAGCGTGACCATCCGTGACGGTAACAAACCAACTGATGTTGCATTAGCCACATTCACTGGTGACGGTTCAGGTGGTCCCCGTTTTGTAATGACGACTGGTGCTGCTGCCTATGTGTACATGGACACAATTTCATTTGAGGCTGGCCGCGGATTCAAGTTCTCTTACAAGATGGGTAGGCATTTACTACACAAACGGTTGGTAAACACATACATTGAGAGATAATTAAATCATGAATGCATGTTAGCGATAAGTATATCACTTCAACTGTCTCCATTTCCACAAGGAATGTCAAATATACGTATATATATATATATATATATATATATATATATATATATATATATATATATATATATATATATATACACATTGTTATAAATACATGTAAAAATTATTTATGTGGAAATATTCATTCATTCATTAATATTGAAGAACTGTGATTGATACACAGTCCGTGTGGTTCATATATTTAACTTTAAACTCAAGCTGGGAAGGACTCGAGGAACAAACCTTTTATTTTTTGCCAGCCTAACAAAGTTATACAATATATTACAATAAAATTGCCAATTCAACTTTTTTGTCAGTTTCATTTTCCACATAGAGATGCATTCTGATACATCTATGTCAAATTTTTAGTCACAAAAGACGAACAAGGTGCCACCTGTCATGATATTAGGGAACTAATAACAATGGCTTATGTTATAGGAAACAAGATTTGTTCACCCTAAAATTTTCTTCTGACAGATCCATATTTTGTTATGCAAATACGTTAAAAAGTTGTGTGTCAAAGTCTCCATGATGGCAATGTGGCAAAAACTGGGCATTTTAAGAATGATCTCAAAATGCCACCGTACAACACTGCACAAAATTGGTTTCATGGGAGGGAGGGGGTTAACAGCTGTTTAGTGTTGTACATCGATGCATTTTTCCCCAAACATTGTTTGCTTTCCGATCACAGTTTTGGGGCAAGGGAGGGTCGGTTTCGTGTAGTGTCATACATTGATGTCTTGAGAACACCTCATTGTATCATCACATCACATTTCAGGATGTGACGTCACCCTTAATGGCGACAGTGGTGTAATCCAGTCCCCTGGTTATGGGAAACTAGACTACCCTAACATGGTGACTTGCACCTGGACGATTGTTTCGACGGTACCTGTACTTCTGGTGTATGACGCATTCACTTTGACAACTGGAGACAAAATTAAGGTGAGGTCTCAGACTAAAACAGACATGTTCTAGGTAACATTTTAGATTATCACTCACCAATAATTATATTTAGTTAATTTTTCTAACATTTCTTTCTTCCACTTAATGGGTTTTACTGCTGTGATATTGCATTTTTAATGATCTTATTACATATTATCAATCCTATTTTTTTTTTTTATATTGATGGCATTAGCGTTTTATTTCGCACTTAATATTTATTTTTATTAAATTTTTTATATACACAAATGCAATGTAATCAGTAAACATTTTCTTAAAATATTTTATATACGCAAATATTCTGCATAGTTTTTAACATCTTATACAGCAAGTATTACTATTATAATTATCACTAGGCCCCCCCATTGTTATTATCTCTAAAATCTACATACAAGTTTTATTCTGTGAACTAATAATGTTTGTACACACCCGTGAATGGGGAAGTAGCCCCGGATTTGAAGGTGTTAAAATAAAGTTTTTATATTATTATTTTTTATAACTTTCTAAATACAAGTTAATTAACGTAACTGAAAAAAATCCGAGATTTACTTAACTAGTTAATCTTGTAGATTAATCACCCCATTTCTCGATGATGCAGACTTATAAGTAGAGTATTATGAGTCATTGCTTTGTATTTTGTTTTAGGGCTTTTGATTGTTTAAATAATCCAAAAGAATGATATAAAATTAAGGAAAAGAAGAAATTATGTTCTTTGTTATTTATGTTGCTTATAGAATCTTTCATAAGTCAGCAAAGTTAGTTGCTAACTGAAATAGTTAACTTTTAAAACACATGTTAACCTAACTGAAAAAATCCAAGATTAACTTTACATAACTAGTTAATCTAGTAGATTAATCACTGGAAGCTTGTCATTCAATATTTTGTTACAGATTTACGAAGGAGCTGACAAGACGGGAAATCCTGTTGTCCATTCTGGATCAACCAAGCCTCCTGATAAAAGAGCAGAAGGTGGGAAATTGGTCATTGAATTCACTACGGATGCCGCAAGCAATGCCGCTGGATTCTCTGCCCAATTCTCCATTGGTTTGTATGCTGGTTTTTTTCAGTAACGTAACTAGTTATTATGGATTGCTGGTTTTTAATATGGTTGGTTTTAATTAGTTTTTTGTCACAATATTATATACATTAATTAGCCCAGTTACCCGGCATTGCACGGGACAAAAACATAACCACTGCAAGAGCTTATGACACCTAGCACTATTCAGTCAAGTTTTGGTAGGGCAATGCTATGGCAATGACAACTTCAAGCCCCAAAATCATGTACAACTGCTGATTTTATGAAACGTTCAGATGTGGACATTTGACGTAGATCACATAATCACATAATCACATAATCACATAACAATCAAAGAAAAGATTCTTAGCCTTGCATACAATTGTGCTACTGTTCTCAGTTACATAATCTACATCAAACGTCCAAATACATAATATCCCACCTCTGGTGAATTTTTTATTTTTTTAATGTACAAACAGTCACCATGAGTCCTTTGTCACGCCTAAAAATATCAGCCCCATACATGCGAAACTAATGAGGGAACAGCAAACATACAAAGTCACAAACTACTTTATGTTATATAAGTTATGATATCAGTAGTGAATATAGCTATTGTTGTGATAATTATAGTTGCTGCTTTGTTGCTATAACAGATAATTAAGGCAGTATTTATAATAGCTGACACGGCCATAACAATTCCATTGTGGTGTTTTTCTTGACAGTGTCTCATGTTGCTATACATATTATGTTAGATGATGCTTTATTATAGGAAGAAATATATTGTCTGATTGTGTAGTGTGCTGTGCGCTGTGTGTTGTAGACTGTAAGGCTCTTCCATATAATACTTCATCAGTCATAAAAATAACAGACGCATCAGGTGCTACAATGACTGGCACAGCCAATTCCCAGTTTGAGTCGTCATACTCCCTGGAGTGTGAGACAGGATACTACTTCTCCCAGGAGGAGTTTAGCCAGTGTGGTAAGTCTTGGAATGCTGCTTCTGTCTACATTTTTATTATGGGATTTTTAATTCTTACAACAAGCTCACCCTTATCAAATTCTGATTTTTCTTGACTTTGCTCAATATTGCTTGTCTGTTGGCAGAATAATAGCCACAGAACAGAACACCAAAACAACTGTTCAGCATTTTACTTATAAATACATGAGTTGGAGTGATAATATTGTATTGTATATTTGAAAATTGCACCTATGGTTTTTTATATATCACTGCAGATCTGAGCCTAATTTTATGCGTTTATTTATATACAATTTAATGCTATGTTATTTTATTGTATTTAAATTTTCAAATTTAAAAAAGTAATTGTGTGTAGTATTCAAACCTATGGCTGCAAATCAAATCAGATAAACGTATTATCATTCTGCGGGTTTACCCCTTACTGTAAGTTTGTTTTTTCAGCGGTCAGTTCTTCGTCTGCTGTGCAGGTGACGTGTGGGCTCGGAGGAAAGTGGAATGTCACAAGGTTCCCACAGTGTCAACGTGAGTTGTTGTCCACATCCTCCCAAGCTGCTGAGTACATCATGCAGTGTCCCTGACATAGCGACCTAGTGAAACGTGTCATTGTCAACTGCTCTGTCAGCCAATGACATGAGAATTTAGAACTTTAGCTTACATACAGGCACTTAGCTTTAATTGGCTGTGGCTGGTCGTCGCTGGCCGGACAGATAATGATATGTGTTTCCTTGAATTACTCTGATGTTGGGCTGGTTCCCAAATTATGACCAACCAAGTGGGACAAGGTACAAATGATTCAGCGCACTTTCATAGACTGTAGGACATACAGCAGGGTTGAGTAGAAGGCTACTACCCCTGGTTCGCGGGGATAGTTTTTGTTATATAAGCAATGCCAAAGTTAATTAATAGGCAGCTGTTCAACTAAGCAGGACAGTCACTAGATGGCAGCACATAAACAGGATAGTAACCAGGTGTCAGCAGTGGGCAAGCATGACACATCAGGTTGACAGGAGTTGGGTGCTTGACATTTTAACCTATGAGAGAGTTGCACTGACTTAGAGGTTCAGTATGACATGTTTGAAGGTGGCCTTTCTTGTATTATCTGTGGTTTCTGTTGCCTCCGTCCCTAGTCAATGCATAAAGAAATAGGTTTTTTCTCTATTGATGGCATTCTGATGACGATGGGGTTTTAATATATATAAAGTAGACTATGTTTTGCTAATATACTTAATTTGCAATCTGATGTGTTCAACATATCAGGAATATGAAGTATTGTGTTATTAAATTTGTGTATCTGCAATTTTAAAAATGTGTTGAAGCAACTTTGTTGCTGTAATAAGGTTACTCATAAATAGATAAGGCAATTTTTAAAAATGATGGTTCATTACAACACATTTGAGCGGTCGGGATATCAGACTAGATAAAGTTTATACACCTGTACTGATAATATAATTTTGCAATAAAACTGATCAAACTTTGTACCTGCAAGAATTTGTAAGTGTAAAAATTTGTACCTGCAAGAATTTGTACCTGCAAGAATTTGTACATGTAAGAATTTTTACCTGCAAGAATTTGTACCTTTAAGAATTTGTAAGAATTTGTAGAATAACAGTATAGAAGCAACATAGAGACAGTTACCATGACACGTCTATTAATGTTTCCTCCAATGTTTGTGTCACAGCTGTTTACTGTGGCTCCGTGCCGGGCATTGAGAATGGATTCGTGGAGAACACAACGTCAGTGCTCTTTGGTGGAGCCGTCGTGTACAAATGCTTCGAAGGTTTTACACTTACACCCACTGGTAATCCTGAAATCACATGTCAGGCTAACGGGAACTGGACACTGGACACTGTACCAAGCTGTACAGGTAAGAGAATTACCTGGATGGGATAGGCGTGATAGCACACCGACGCAGTGAATAGAAACTTGTATTTCATGCTGTTGGTTCTACTTAGATGGTGTTTTAGTCTCTTGTTGACAGAGCTGGGTGACTGGATACTTGAAACATCATATTCTCAAGAGATTACGTGAAAATAAATGTCAGTCAACTTGTCAATATTATGTAGTCATCCTACAAAGTACACGTGTGTTGTGATACGCGCGTGTTGTGATATGCACGCGTTGTGATACGCATGTGTTGTGATATGCACGTGTTGTGATAAGCGCATGTTGTGATACGTGCGTTTTGTGATACGTGCATGTTGTGGTATGCGCGTGTTGTGATACATGTGTACTTAAATGGTAAACACGGAGGGAGGGTAGCATTAAGTGTGAGGTTAGCCCCACAAAACAGGTTGGAGGTGGGCAGTTGAGACCCTAGCTACCACACACCCCTGGGAGATGGAAGGTTGACACCCTGCTATGCACCTCTCAGGGACAGATCCAAGATTTGGGGAAAATGCCACTGCATGGCGGTGGTGTATATGCCGGGTGCACCTGACCTATTTTTCTTTTGGATAACACGGTAATGTCTATACAAATATATATTCTGTATCAGGCTTTGCTCCTAAAGTATATTTCAGTTATATGCTTTTTATGTTCTTAAATACAGTTTTGTGGGTTTGCACTGCTATTATAATTTATTTACAGAAAGGGCTTGATGAAAATGGCTGCGTCAAGAAGTTCAGTGATTGATTGTCCTGCGCTTTTGACCATTTAAAGCTGCTTCCTCGAATGGTTCCGCCCATCGCGAATCCGAATAATTTATGTCCCGATGTATAGTTTAAGAAATGTTCGGAGTCTGTTTAATAAAAAATGCCTATTTTTGTTCAAATCATCAAAAGAATCGACTTTAGTCATTAGATCTGATAAGGATCAAAATAGTGGATATCCAAAATGGTAAACGCTGCATGGGTCAACGCTAATCATGGGCATGACATCCATCCTCTCACCGATCACATGACTAAGTTAAAAAAAATTCACCAAAGAAGAAAATTGTAATTTTTCAGCACTTCGATTTTCACTTCAGTTAATGCTTGAACAAGCATTAACTAATTTAATAGTTTGTCTGGTGATTGCACAAAAAACTACATACAAAACTACATACAAAACTACATACAAAACTACATACAAAACTACATACAAAACTGCATACAAAACTGCATACAAAACTGCATACAAAACTGCATACAAAACTGCACACAAAACTGCACACAAAACTGCACACAAAACTGCACACAAAACTGCACACAAAACTGCATACAAAACTGCATACAAAACTGCATACAAAACTGCATACAAAACTGCACACAAAACTGCACACAAAACTGCATACAAAACTACATACAAAACTACATACAAAACTTGCACAAACAAGCATGTTGCAGTGGATACTACTAGTCTCATTTCAAATTAATTTTGTAAAATTAATTTGAAATGAGACTAGCAAAAAAAAACAAATTGATTAAGCACCTTTAACTTATTACATCAACTAAAATTACTTTTCCAGCTGGGACGTGTCCTTCACTTGGAACCTTAGATAATGGGAATGTGAACGCGACCAGTAACAACCAGTATGGGAGCGTTGTGAGGTTCGACTGTACTGACGGGTACGAGGTGGACGCAGGAGTTCCTCTCTCCTTCTGTCAGGGAAACCAGACCTGGAAAGATGCCGCCACCACAACTAATTGCACAGGTGGGTGCTGTTGGAATGTATACATTAAAACACTAGTACATATGCGTACACCCAGGATTTTGTAGCCTGACCTGTTGCCATGCTACACCATGCGGTATTGCACTATCAGACCACAAAGATACATATACTTACAAACAATTTAAATAAAAGAATTTGTATCTGAACGCTATGACAAAGGAATTGTAAACAAGGATAACCAGACAACACTGGCAAAGATTCGACATGGCATGGCACCAATTCTGATTGAAACTGGACAACGTGAACGAAACTACCCTTCATCTGAACATGCATGCATCAATTGCTAGATTACACTATAAATAAAAATGCAGCTTTTAACAATATGAATGATCAGTATAAATTTATATATTTATTGTGTATTAATGATAATCTGGTAGGAAAAACTGCCTGCACTGTACTAAAATATGACACATACGAGTGCATAACACGACAAAATAATTGTGCATATTAATTAATTTATACATTCCTGTTTTAATAATAGTTATGCTGTGTTCCTTTTATGGTTTCTCATAATCTCTTTTGAGTGGTCAATGGATATAGTGCCAGCTCTGTATATAATGATTTCTATTTACTTTGGGGTACTTTCTTACAACTGTAGCTGTACTGTAATCTAACTCAGCTGTTACGTGTTGCAGGAAAGCCGTGCTTCATAGTTCCAGAGGACTATACAAATGCTGCCCTTTCTCAGAGTGGAGTGGTTTTGTTTGGCTCGTCCCCTGTCACTGTTACTTGTGATGCTGGTTATGCAGTCAATGGAAACGTATCGTTACCAACCCCCCAGACCATTGCATGCAGAGCTGACCAGACGTTTGAAGATGCTGAGCCTTGCTTAGGTAGGCTGGGTTGTTGGTTCTAATAGACCGTATTCACAACACCTATCATCTAAGAGTAAAACTACTGTTGTGGGTCATGTTTATGATGTCATTGCGATATGTTTGTGACGTCATTGCGATATGTTTATGACGTCATTGCAATATGTTTATGACGTCAATGCAATATGTTTGTAATATCAGTGCGATATGTTTGTGATGTCATTGCGATATGTTTGTGATGTCATTGCGATATGTTTATGACGTCAATGCAATATGTTTGTGATATCAGTGCGATATGTTTGTGATGTCATTGCGATATGTTTGTGATGTCATTGCGATATGTTTGTGATGTCATTGCGATATGTTTATGACATCATTGCAATATGTTTGTGATGTTATTGCGATATGTTTATGACGTCACTGCGATATTTTCATGACTTCATTGCAATAGGTTTGTGACGTCATTGTGATATGTTTGTGATGTTGCTGCGATATGTTTATGACGTCATTGCGATATGTTTCTGACATCATTGTCATATGTTTATGACGTCATTGTTATATATTTGTGATGTCATTGCAATATGTTTATGATGTCAGTACGATATGTTTGTGACATCATGTTTGACGTAAGTGCAATACTTCGTACTGGTATTTTTCAGTTTTATTATCTGCTGTCATACGACAGACATTATTTATAACTCATACAAAACCTGTTGGCTAAAAACGAAACCACAGTTGCGGGTTGTCTAAATCTAGTGCTAGTGCTGGTCTATTTAACTGCTTCAGTGATGTAGAAAGTGTAGCAAACATTTTGAAAACTGAGGCTATTTTTGAAAATAATGAATTCCTAAACTGACTTTTGAAATGAAAAATAAATTTTGTTTTGATGCATATCTCAGCTTAGGTTTCTGAGAACTTTTGTGTTGTAATGTATTTTAAAGCTCCATGATCGGTCCCAAGGACCAATTACCGCGCATTATAATTTACATTCCTTGTGTTTGTTGGTAGATGTGGACGAATGTGAGGTTGCTGAAAAATGTTCTCATGTGTGTCACAACACTGTGGGGTCTTACTACTGCACGTGTAACGATGGCTACAAATTGAATGTTGACAACACCACATGCGACGGTGGGTAGAATTCTTTATACATGTAAATGGAACTTTTAAGAGGTTTTGTAGATACAAAAAATTACAATAATCCCAAACCATAATTTGGATGTGTGAGTCAAGGGTCCACTTGGATTATCATAAAAAGAAAGGTATATTTTTTGATGGGTGGGTGGGTCGGAGGTCAGTCCTATACAAATTATTAAATCTTAAAAATGGGAATTTGAGCGATATGCTTCTTTAAGCAAATGATACAGTTTGATCACTAAATAAATACGTGGCTCCTAGAGGGGGTTCCAATTACATTTGTTATTGAATTTTTTATGGATAAAGGTCTTACAGTTTTGAAGTTTTTGTCTAAAAAAGCATTTAAAAGTCTTAAAACTGATTCGTACACACCATAAAATACCTATATGTTTACCCATTAACATACTATGCATGCAGTATAATATTGTTGACAATTGGTGCATCCTGTTTAAATATGAATAAAACTAATGTGTTTCTAGAAAACAAAGATTACAATCTTGTGATGATTATCGTTTGTACTATTTTAATTGTGAGGTAGGATTCATATTTCAATCAATAAATAGCCACATAGTATGTAAATATATTCTGTCTAGATAACCCCATCCATTTGCTGTAAATGTAGTGGGGCCAGCAATCACCTGGTTTACTACTGTGATTTATTACTCTCCCATAAATAAAAAAATCTAGTGGCATTGCAATTCACGTGGAAATGTGTCTATCATTGTATTTAATGTCCTTCATTATGTTGTAGATATCAATGAATGTTCGGAAGGGATCAGCGGGTGTTTCAGCTATGTTCACTGCACTAACTATGATGGGGGCTACAACTGTTCGTGTGAGCCTGGATACACACTGTACTTGTCCAACAATTTCAATGGCTTTGGTGAAACGGTCACGGCTATGGACGGTACAAAACCTGGTGATGTCAATCGCGTGAACCACACATGTGTGCGTGAGTATTTACATAGATTTTTTTGTGTCATTTTGCTGTAGTCGAATAGTTTGGGAGGATTTGCAAGTTTGACTGGGTTTCTTAAGATGATCTCGATTAAAACAGATGTGTGACACTATACAAAATTGGTTTCATTGTGGGAAGATGGAGCTAGCAGCTGTTTTATTTACCCTCCTACACCTATGTAATTTTTTCAAAAAACTTTGTTTGTTTTCCGATAGTAGTTCATAAGAATGCTGACTTTGAGTGAATTTAGGCTGTTTTGTGTTATGATGGTCGAATATGAACAGTATCTGATGGTTATAGCACGATGGATGACAACTTTTTCACAAGAATCCACAAGTCAATGTAATTCAAAGTTTCATGTAGCAGGGGACTGTTGTTAAACGATATTGATTTCATCTAGTGTGTTTTGAGATCATAGCTTATCAGTATTTTGAGATCATAGCTTATCAGTATTTTGAGATCATAGCTTATCAGTATTTTGAGATCATAGCTTAACATCTCTGCACACAGTTGCATCAGGTTGATAATCAGTTTGCAGTAATTGTTGTAACTGCTGGATGTTTTTTCTGCTTATAACTTCAGGTGATTGAGTTAATGAAATGGCCAACATAGATTATTGCCTGTGAATTTTAGGCAGAAGTATGGATTGTGTGGGAGGTGTAAAAACATACTTTTTTGTTGTAATTTTGGTCTTGGAAAGTCGAGGAATGTCAAGTTAGCTCACTGTTTCAGAAGGTTTTTGGTTTCCTGTATATAACTTCTGGTGATTGAATTAAAAAAGAGAGATCAGTTCATTTTGATTTTTATCCTGTGGTTGATTGGATATGAGACCATTAAACTAACTTCTAACATGCAAAAATGAAAGTTCATTGTTTTGAGTATTCAACAACATAATCTGTCACGGAATCGAAACAATGAAAATCCATTTTCATGTGTTAGAAGTTAGAGTATTAGACACACATCCAACCAACCACAGATGAAAATTAACTTCTTTTGTTTTGACTCTTCAACAGCGAAATGTTCTAATTTACATAAATCAGTTTACATCATGTAATTCTGTTTGACCATCACTTGTAGTCCAACTAATGACAACTTTAGTTGACAAAGGTGACAGAGATAATGTGATTGTTGTTGTCATTGTCCAGCCGTGACCTGTCCCGTGCCACCAAGCACGGTGACAAATGGTGACATCCTCATCAAAGGCAAGACATTCTTCTACTACGAAGACGATGTGGAAGTCCTCTGTGACATTGGATATGTCATCGATAACAGAACATTACCAAACAATGTCACTTCAAAGAAGATCACCTGTCAACAAAACGGGAACTGGGACAATGACTTCCCCAACTGCACAGGTAAGGCTGATGAGGATGATGATTACTGGTCCTGTGACTTAATAATCTGGTGTTACCCCATAATCAGTGCAATCTCATCAGGTCAGTCCTCTGTCACATGTACAGACCCATAGCAAAAAAATCTATACATTTTTATAGAATATTCTATATGGTGTTTGCAGACATAGCTATATAATTTGTAGTATTCTATATGATAGTATACTATATGATAGTATACTATGCTCTGTAGAATTCTATACAAATCTGTAGAAAATTGAAGTAGATGTAAACTAGTTCTAATCAGTCTGTAGTATTCTATAATTTACTATTCAAGATTCTACTATGATCCCGTTAGGCCAGTGCATGTTATGTAGTTATTGTTATGTGTGCACACTGACACGTATTGTTATGTGTGCACGCTGACACATACTGTTGTGTGCACACTGACACGTATTGTTATGTGTGCACGCTGACACATATTGTTGTGTGCACACTGACACGTATTGTTATGTGCACGCTGACACACACTGTTGTGTGCACACTGACACGTATTGCTCTTCAGTCTTCCTCCCTTGAGTTCAGCACATCACTCAATTTTCAAAAGAATCCCATTTGGTGGATAGTCCAGCCATAACAAAACTATATTTTACATAACATTCATGATATGTTGGACTGTATAACTAATTAAATATGCTAGTATCTGGGAGATGACAACTACTTCCAGGCATTGGAAGATGAAGGTCAATCATTATTCTTTGTATGTAGCTCATCCCGATGAAAGAAAGATGTTATCTTTAATAGCATGATAATAATAACAGAAAGGTAAATATTCATAGCATCCATCAATTCCTGGAAATGGAACATAGGTAGGTCAGATAAACATAGTAGTTACATAATTACAATTATTGTATTCTAGGAAGTCACGACAATTTTATTAAAATAAAATGGCTAGCACACTGTTTAGGATTATCTTTAAAACATGACTTTCCTTTGTATTCAGTGGCTTTTTGTGAGCCATTGTCGGCAGCACTTCTGGGAACATATGACAATCCACCAAAAGTTGACCCCTCGACTGACCCGATCGCCTACGGGACGGAGGTACAGATGAACTGTACAGTGGATGGTGGGGAGAGTAGCAAGAGAAAGCGAACATGTCTGTATGATGTTGACACTCATGCATACAAGCTGATTGGAGATTCATTAGAATGTGGAGGTGAGTGTCATTAAATACTGTTCTGTTGCTCTCCTCTTTATCCCTGACATCCGGGGTGAGGTTTGTACTGATGCCGGTCATTGATTTTTTCCTTTCTTCATCACTGATCCTATTTCACTGCTGTCTCCACCAACTGTCTCCACTCCCCCATCCCTCACTTTCATTCTCCATTCCCCTCCCACTCCCACCAAATCTCTCTTCACACTGCCTTCCCATCTTAGTTTCAGTCTTCCTCTTCTCTTTCCAGCCTCCACTCCTAACATTTCTTATAATTACTCACTCGTCAGCTACTGGTATTGTCGAATGGTGCTGGCTCCATTCACCTGTCTCCAGACATCTTTGTCTCTCATTGTCGTATGCATCTCTCCAACCTCCAGCCCCACATCTTCCCTTAGACAGTCAATATCTGTAAAGACTGGTCTGCTTTGGTTTGTTCTTCCATGTGTTGGTTGGTCCTCGATGCTTTTTCATGATTGTGTCTAGTAGTACCCAGCAAATCATTTCCTTTATCTTGTGTGTGACTTTACTCATTCTACTGTAGAGTTCTGTTTTAGTCAAATGTTGCTGCCAGTGAATGATGTGTCTAGTAGTGCACAACAAATAATTTCCTGTATCCTGTGTGTGACTTTACTCATTCTACTGTAGAGTTCTGTTTTAGTCAAATGTTGCTGCCAGTGAATGATGTGTCTAGTAGTGCCCAACAAATCATTTCCTGTATCTTGTGTGTGACTTTACTCATTCTACTGTAGAGTTCTGTTTTAGTCAAATGTTGCCACCAGTGAATGATGTGTCTAGTAGTGCCCAACAAATCATTTCCTGTATCCTGTGTGTGACTTTACTCATTCTACTGTAGAGTTCTGTTTTAGTCAAATGTTGCCACCAGTGAATGATGTGTCTAGTAGTGCCCAACAAATCATTTCCTGTATATTGTGTGTGACTTTACTCATTCTACTGTAGAGTTCTGTTTTAGTCAAATGTTGCTGCCAGTGAATGATGTGTCTAGTAGTGCCCAACAAATCATTTCCTGTATCTTGTGTGTGACTTTACTCATTCTACTGTAGAGTTCTGTTTTAGTCAAATGTTGCCACCAGTGAATGATGTGTCTAGTAGTGCCCAACAAATCATTTCCTGTATCCTGTGTGTGACTACTCATTCTGCAGTAGAGCTTTGTTTTAGTCAAATGTTGCCACCAGTGAATGATGTGTCTAGTAGTGCCCAACAAATCATTTCCTGTATCCTGTGTGTAACTTTACTCATTCTACTGTAGAGCTCTGTTTTAGTCAAATGTTGCCGCCAGTGAATGATGTGTCTAGTAGTGCCCAACAAATCATTTCCTGTATCCTGTGTGTAACTTTACTCATTCTACTGTAGAGTTTTGTGTTAATCAAATGTTGCTGCCAGTGAATGTTGAAAGTGGTTTGCAGCATTCTTAAGTAACATCCATCTAGTTGTTTTTGTTTTGTTTTTTGTATAACAGTAAACAATAAAAATGTTTCTTTCCAACATCACAAATGCAGTGTACATACATAATATTGTGCATTAAACACAACATGTAAAGTTAAAACATTTGCGTGTACATAAAACTAAATCTGTAACAGCAGTACAGTAGTCCACTTATTTGTAAGTGTGCGATAGTTCTCATGCTTGAATATTTATATATTTTGTGGTAACATAGTTATTATATATGTATAAATTATTGGATCTTCATTACTCACTTGTCATCTTCCCACCCTAGTTGGTGCATAAAGCCACTCAGCCATTTAGTTCGATATCTAGCTGTCTCCTCAGGTCACACAGTAACTTCCGCAATGTTGTGCAATCTCTAGCTGTATTCTCTGCCATCTTCCAAGACTTCCATCCAAGTTGTTTTCTCTCTACTTCCACAGTCGAATTGGATTTTAAAGTGGATATATTTCTAGTATATTGTGCCATAGCTGATATATAATAGTTTAACTTGTGAATGTGTGCATGAAAATTTAAAAATGTGTTTGTAAATATAGTTGTTTATAACATTACATATGGCTAATATGTATACATAATTACAACAGTAGACATGTGCATATGCTGCATTGTCATTGACTATGAACGAAAAACATTAACTATGCTCGTCACTGTCACATGATGTTGATTTTTAGAATTCTTATTTATATTGACGTGGTGGCTCCCATGCTAGTGACATTATATATTTATATATATATATATATATATATATATATATATATACACACATATATATGTGTGTGTGTGGCCATCTTAATGGCAATTTTTTTAAATACTTCAATATTTAAAATCAGCTCAACTAAATCTTAGTTTGTTGTTTTCAGAGATTCACTGTGGACGCCCTGAAGGGTTGGCCGGGGTCAAGAGTGGCATTCTGGACTTGCTGGTGAATGCCACCTACAATGCAAACTTCACCTTTGAGTGTGAATCCAACTTCACTTTAGCTGGCAACAACAGTAATCCTAACAACGTTGTCAGCTGTATGAAGAATGGGAAATGGGACCTTGGAGGACTGCGATGCAATGGTAGGTATCTATGATATGTTCTGGCTCTGATATAACAATATCACTTTGATGCCCTCTTGCACAAGAAAATTTATGGATCTAGAAAACATGCTGCATGTGATCTTTTCTGATGGAAAAAAGCTATGCAACTTAGTAGATCAACCTGGTACTGTCAGAGTTAAACATTATATATTGCGGCTGAGTTTAAAACTAATGACTGTTTTAGGGCCAGCAGATGGTGAACTAATGACTCTTGTTTTAGGGCCAGTTTGTTCTGACCCTGGTCGGCCTGCTGATGGTCAACAGATTGCCACGTCTTACGAGATGGGGGCAGTTGTTACCTTCACATGTAACCGCACAGGATTCATGCCGGAGCCAGCTACTATAGAGTGTATCTCTATCACTGATGGAAATGTGGATTGGGACAATAAAGCTGCGCCACAGTGTGTTGGTAAGTGTTTCTGTAATGTGCAGGGTTCAAAATCAACGGTGATCCAGTGGCCCGAATCTACCAGATAACTGATGCTAAGATATTGTTAATCAAACAGTTTATTAGTTAAAACATGATGCAAATATAGACATAGTTAAAATATATATAAATATTAAATTATGATTACTAAACGATTAATGGTCAGATGATCGCAAAACAACGTCTACCTGAATAATGCAATCATTGCCTGCTGATTGTATTTTTCACAGTTACAGGTCCCTCCTCAAATAAAAATTTTGCTAATCTTATTTCAAATAAATTTTGCAAAAAAGTTTTTTATGTAATTTTTGTGTGAAATCATCAAACAAACTAATAAATTATTTAATGTTTGGTCAAACATTAATTGAAGTGAAAACGGAAAAGCTGAAATCTCACAAATTTCACTCGTGGTGAAATTTTATGACGTTCTCATGTGATCGGTGAGAAGATTGAAGTCAGGTCCATGATCGGCATTGACCCGCAAAGTGTTTACCATTGTGGATATCCAGTATTTTTAGCCTTACCAGACCTAACGATTTTAATCACTTCTTTAAAAAAAATTTTTTTTATTAAATTGGCTGCGTATGTTATTTAAACTATTCGAACACTGCATATTTGAACATCAATTAACTGGATTCGCAATAGGTTAAATCAATTGAGGATGGAGTTTTAAAATAGAAGAACTAGAGGGCATGAAGTAGTGTTAGTGAAGGAACAGTGTAGAAAGTATTCGATCTCACAACAAAAGTAGAAAGTATTCGATCTCACAACAAATGAATTGAACAAATTTTCTACAGATTATGTCAATATGTTTAGAAACAAAATTGACAAATAACTCAGAAGGGTGAGTTACACATAAATGAATAATTGTTGGACTCATGATAAGCCAATAGCATCCTTGTCCACGTGCTATCTGTGGTTTTTGCTTTGGATGGCAATCTGGTGAAATCTGGTAAAATTTTGTTTCAGACAAGGAGCCGCCAAAGTTTGATGGATGTCCCACTAAAGCTGTGTTTGTGCTGCTCTATGAGACCGTGGAGACACTGTCACCTCCAAATGTCATTGACAACTCTGGAGCTGTGGCCAGCTTCAATGTCAGCTACAACCTGAACCGTCCAATTGCAGTCTCCATGAATATCACATGGAAAGCCGCTGACCATGCTGATAAAACAGCAGAGCCGTGTGAAGTTAAAGTGCTCATCAAAGGTATATGCTTAAATGTTTCATTGAGAAATTCTAATCTCTATTAACTGATTTTTTTAATATGTAATTCAAGTATAACAGTGACACAACTATAAAGAATCAAGCTGTGTTGATTTGTATGTGATTTAGAAACAATGAAGGAATGAATAGTGCGAGATTATTTATAATTTCACTTGCTAGGATGTTTAATGGCTCCAGAAAAGCATGTTGAAATTTACAATGTTTGTAAATACAGGACATTGTGTCGAAGAATGTTTCACATCCCAATTTTCACTATGTACATGTATGTAAGTCTTATGTTTTTTCTATTTGCAGGTGACAATAACCTTTTAGTTGATTAACTGAATTGATTAATTGCCCTGATGAAATAAAATTACTCCTGTGTTTTACGCAGAGTGATAACTTTGATGATACTGAATTTATTTCATCTTAAGTACATGTTCACTTTCATTGAGGGTCCACTCATTCTTTAAGGGTCCACTCATTCATTGAGGGTCCACTCATTCATTGAGGGTCCACTCATTCTTTAAGGGTCCACTCATTCATTGAGGGTCCACTCATTCATTGAGGGTCCACTCATTCTTTAAGGGTCCACTCTTTCATTGAGGGTCCACTCATTCATTGAGGGTCCACTCATTCATTGAGGGTCCACTCATCTATTAGACACATTTACTCTTACACCTTTAAAAATGCACATGATATACAGTGTAATTGCCTGGAGCTTAAGTAGCCCTGCAGTGCGGGAGGCAAGGTGTCATAGTGGTTAACACAGCTTGTTTTACATGCCACAGTTTCAGGTTCAACTCTCGGTCAAGGCATAGTATGTTCGGTGTAAAAACTAACTCCTAGGGTTTAACAAAACAATTTGAAATTTAATTTGTATATAAAAAATGAAAAAAATTATGAACATCATTAACATTTTAAAGAAATTTTAAAGTATTTTGATATAACTACCACTGGACATAAGGAAGAAATATAATGAATGGGTTAGATCTGTAGCACCAGAAGGCACTTGTTTGTTGAGCAAGCATATAGTTATCACCCTGAAAAGGTGATAAGTGAGAGATCACAAATGTGTTGTTGACTAAATAGAAAATGTAGCATCATCTATAATGAAGATGTACATTCTCATGTTATCGAAGAGTATGCAATAAATAATCAAAGATATTAATTAAAAAGTCGTCTTATGTGTTAGAAACATCGGTACACTGTATATACCACAAAGCTTTGGTTTGTAGTAAAAATTGCTACAAATGTTGCTTTGACTGCCCCACAGATGAGACTCCACCAACCATTGAGACGTGTCCTCAGTCTGAGACTGTGTACGTTGACACAGAGACCATGAATGTAGAGAAGACTGTTGTGGCTGGCAACGCCACCGCAGTAGAGGGGAAAACTGTCCAGTCTAATACTGTCACCCCCAGCACCTACACCTTGTCAACAGCCACCCTGAATGACGTAATCACATTTAAACAGGAAGTTGTAGATGATCAAGGCTTCACGGCCGAGTGCTCTTTCCAGTATCTCATCAAACGTAAGTTTTATTACTAACTTGCTGAATTACTGCATTGGAAAAAAGGTAGTCACTGCAAGAGCTTATGACTCCTTGCACTACCTAAGTTTTGGTAGGCCAGTGGCAATTATGGATACAACTTCAGGCCCAAAAATTCATGGACCACTGCCAGCTTCACGAAGTATTTGTAACATACGAAGGAACTAATGTGGATGTTTGACGTAGATCACATAACTCGGAACAATCATAGAAAACACAATTGTACATAACTACGAACTACTATTGTTCGAGGTTACATGTTCTACATCAAACATCCACATAAATTAATTCGTAAGGTACCCACCTGCTAGGAAATTTTGATATAAAAAGGAAATTTTGATATAAAAATTAAACCACCCCCATGGGACCCCGAGCATGCCTACACAATTTCAGCAACATACGTGGGAAACTGTTGGAGATATGAGGGAACAAACAGACAAACAAACACAGCCACAAACTGTTTTATGGTATCATAGTTTTATAAAATATTAATGTGTGTTACTGATATGATATGGTGATCCAAGTAAATGTTAGTTTTTCTATTGTTATTTTACAAATCCTGTTACTGTGTAGTCCATAATTTATAGACTAAATAAATAAAATTTAGAAGAGAAAGTTCTTGGTGTTAATAACTATTAAATGACATAAATGAATTTATGTGACAGCGGCGCATAAAGGATTTTATGCGAGATGACAAGGCAATGAAGGCGATTTGAGGTTAGACCTTTTATGGTAGAGAAAGTATTGGCCTAATTACTCGCTCACGCGTAAGGATACACCAACCACATGACCTAGAGCCAGCCTCCCTCGATTTCCAAGTTAGCTTGTGTCGTTGTGAGACCTTTGCACTGCAAATATTTCCGAATTTCTATTGTTACTGATTATTCGTTATCGCTGAATTTGTTGATTTTATTGCAAGATCAGTTTTGTTGTTCGGTTTATTCCGATCCGTTTGAAAAATCCCACCCTCCCTCCCTAATATTGTGTTAACAGTTGTTACCCAGTTTTATCTAATAAATCAAGTGGTGCATTATGTAGGGATACACTGTGAAACACTGAAGACAGAGAGGTAGTTCACAAAGTTTTAAAAAAAAATTTTAACGCTTTTCCCTGTTATAGTTTGGTACACGAGGTTCTGCATTAACGCTTTTCCCTCCACTAAGTTTTCAGTAGTATACACAGGGTTTTTAGTGCGGGTACTTTTTACGAGTACATTTGTGTGGCTGTTTGGCCCTACCTCTCGGTCTGATGTTTTAGTAGTTATTGGTTGACTAATGTCTAGATATGTAACACCTTTATACATTGTGTGTTGTGTTTCCATAATGTTCAGCGGAGTGACCCCCACCGATACCATGTGAATTGTATATAAGTCAGTAGTGGTACAGATAGTACTGGTAGTGGGTAGCTGATAGGCATGATTTACTAATTATGTGTAAACACCTTTTGGGGGCCGGCATGCTTGCTGAGATTATTGGATGTATCTTATTTTGATGGTGTATGCTTGCCTAATTTCATGCTCCTTAATTAATAAATCTAAATGTCATTCTTTGGCCTATTTCAATCTACGCTGGACTTGTGTTGTTATTTTGCATAAATGTAAGTTGTAAAACAATAGGGCAATATCAGGACTTAAAAAATATATTTGTTACAGACGATGCAATATTTGACTGTAAACCTGATTTGGAACAGAAATGATTTCAAACACGCTCATACATCACTGTCTTGTATGACCATGTCGTGTGGCCAGATATCTTGTGATGATATGTCTTCTGACTATGTCGTGTCAACAAATATCTTAATTGTGACCAACTGCTACAGCCCGTCTTCAATGACAGATGTTTAACATTCCAGCTAAGAAGTGTCAACGCTGGGCCCTGCGAAAACCCAACCATGGCGGAAAGACATGTGAACCTTCTGCTTCAAATGGGTTCAGCTGTAAACTGACGTGTGACACAGGATATGCATTCTACAATCACTCGCAGCCACTGGTCTACACCTGTGTAGAGGGCGGTGAATTTAGCAACGACATCTTGGGAATATTCGTACCCGATTGCATAGGTCAGTTCATTATTATAATTTGGTCGTGTTGCACTGGGTATTAAAATATTACTAACTGTACATGTGTTTTCATATCTTTCTGGGTGGTTCCAAACTTCCTAATTGTCTTGACTTTCTCAACTCAACTTCCACAATGTCAACTAAACTATCCATCCTTTAATGCCCTATTACTCTTAATGTCCTGTCCACCCTTAATGCCCTATCCACCCTTAATGCCTTATTCACCCCTTAATGCTATATTACTATTAATGCCCTATCTACCTTTAATGCCCTACCCATCTTTAATGCCCTGTTCACCCCTTAATGCCCTGTCCACCTCCTACCAAGAGTGTGGCCACAGCTGCACCCCTAGTGACATCACCTCTGTCTTTAGCAAGTTCATCATTTGCTTTTGATAAGTAGATGCCAGACCATTCAATCAACGAATAAAAAAAATATTGAGATGTTTGCAGGAAATAGCTGTAGTTTGGGATGATTTTAATGTGATGTGGAGTTCGTTTCAGATTTTGTACTTAGAAGATCACAACTCAAAGTGCAGAACAGACATTGTGGTTGCTCAGCTTAAAAAATTAAATATTCTATATTGTTTTAAATTTTCATTGCCAGTAAACATTACATCTCATATGGGTAATCTCATGTGGGCAGAGCAGGATTTCATAAGTACAAATTGCCTGTATGCTAGGCCTTAAAACACTGCATGTGTGTGTGGGATGAACTGAATGACTAATATTTCACAATATTTTTTTTGAACAGGACAAGGCGAAGCAAAATATAGACAAGAATTTATTCTGAAGTACACTGGAACGGTGGTTACCACGTCCACTGAGGATCAATATAAAACAGAAATAGAAAATCAACTCGCTGGTGTGGAGACTGATCTACAGGGACAGTGCAATGGAAACATGATCGTAGCGAACATACCAGTTGTTCAGTTGAATAAAACAGTAACACTTGTTATTACTGGTGGTGAGGTTTGTATTCACAATTCTAGCAGCAAATCCAGCCTATAGGGTCAGTTACAGTTATTATTGTGTGTATTGTGTGAATGAGGACACTTATCTACAGATTGTGTAAACTGCTCGCAGTGTGAATATGTTTAAAAACAAGGTTGACACATATCTGAGGAGGGCAGGTTACACATAGATAAAAATTTTGACTCAGTAAGCCAATGGCTTCCTTGTCCACTTGCTATCTGGGCTTTTGCCTTGGATGGCAATCTTGTTAAATCTTGTTAAACTTATGAACATGTATTTTATTTATTTATTTATTAATCTTAATTTAATATCCAATTTTTGGAGACCTGCAATTTGACCAACAAAATCACCATGTGAAGATTATTTTGTGATGGAATGTTCTTTTGAGACAATCCAACATTTCATTAAACTTGTTTTTTTTAATAACAGTAGAACCACTCAAAGTGGCCCCTTGGAAATGGCCACCCCTTGTCACTGTATCAAATCTGTTTTCCCCACATCTGTAATTTGGCCACCCCTTTAATCAGACCACTTTATCTCAGTCACTTGGGTGGTCGCTTTAGAGGAGTTCAACTGTAGTTCTGTTCTGTACTGTTTTGTTTCGGCTGATGTAATTCTTTGGAAGGCATAATTCAGTTTGTTAACATTTTGTTTCCTTATAGGTGGATGTGACGTATAAAGTGGGCTATTCAAAGAATCATCCCACAGATGATGTAGAGACTTGTGCGGGAATAATAAAACTCCGCTTTGAGGGTATCACTGGCTCCTTACTTGGTTTGGGAAAGCTGAAAGAAATTCAGCCTTCTGGCCAGACAAAGATATCAGCTTTGTACAAATCTACACCTATTGATGGATTCTCTTGTCTTGATGGCATGTTGCTGCAAGACAACACGTGTGGTAAGTCTATTGACACATGTGGTAATACAATACGATATAAAACACTTCTATTGCGCTAGAATCCTCTGGAGACCCAAGCTTGGCAGCAAACCAAAACAAAAGGGGTTAAGCAGTTTCTAATTGATGAGCAGTTCCAGTTGTAAACAGTTGTATTGGTATGCTGAGGAGCTATGAATGACGAGTGAGCTTAAACAGGTAGGTTTTAGTTTAGTTTTATTTATATTTCCTACGGACTTAATGCTAACAGGGAGTGAGTTTCACAGAGTCTTTTAACACCAGGAATGAAAAGTAAATTAGACTGTCTTGCCGGAGTAAGCAGTGAATGTAAATACATGTATTATGGTTGCTTGGATGAAAGTGCTTGATAGGTAAATGTACAGATTTAAAAATAAAATAATAACATTTGTACAAATATTAAATAACATAAAATAAAACATTTTTTTAACACAGACAGGCACATTGAGAAGAAACAGTTATTACAGTCATACCTGCTCAAATGACCAGCTGCATCAAGAGACCACCTGTCATTAATGACCACAGTCAACTCCTCCCAGAGTACCACCTGTATTAAAAGACCACTTTTCAACCATCCATTGAGTGGTCGCTTAAGACAGGTTTGACTATTTGACAATAGTCTGGTAGACGCTATAATAAATAACTGCTCATCAATGCAATAACCCGAAAGTATCATTCAACAAATTTTATGCAACCTGTATTAAGGTACCACCTGTACTAAGATACCACCTGTATTAAGATACAACATGTATTCAGATACAACCTGTATTAAAATACCACCTGTATTAAGATACAACCTGTATTAAGGTGCCACCTGTATTATGATACAACATGTATTCAGATACAATGTATATTAAAATACCACCTGTATTAAGATACAACCTATATTAAGATTCAACTTATATTAAGATGCAACTTGTATTAAAATACCACCTGTATTAAGATAAAACCTGTATTAAGATACAACCTATATTAAGATGCAACCTGTATTAAGATGCAGCCTGTATTAAGATACAACATATATTAAGATACAACCTGTATTAAGATGCCACCTGTATTAAGATACAATGTGTATTCAGATACAACGTATATTAAAATACCACTTGTATTAAGATAAAACCTATATTAAGATTCAACTTATATTAAGATGCAACTTGTATTAAAATACCACCTGTATTAAGATAAAACCTGTATTAAGATACAACCTATATTAAGATGCAACCTGTATTAAGATGCAGCCTGTATTAAGATACAACATATATTAAGATGCAACTTGTAATAAAATACCACCTGTATTAAGATGCAACCTGTATTAAGATATAACCTGTATTAAAAGACCACTTTCACCATCCATTGAACGGTCGTTTAAGACATATTTGACTGACAAAGTAGCAAACGTGGAGCAGTCATTTATCCCACCATGTAGACACTAGACACACAGTTTGACATCATCATCAAACATATAATGCTGTTTATTTGTTGATATTTCAATACTTTTAGTAGGTCCAGTTTGTGGTCAGTATCGTTTTATAAAAAATGTTTGTTGACAACCCTCAGTGCCATGTCCAGCCGGCTACTACAAGAAAGACGCCACCAGTTGTCAACTGTGTCCAGTAGGCAGCTACAGTGACCAGCCAAGTCAGGAGACATGTCAACCATGTCCAGTTGGCACCTACACCTACAGTGAAGGGTCACTGAGTCGCGACCAGTGTTATGGTGAGCTCATTGTATGTATGACTGGCTGTTTAGAATTATGCTATGGTAAGCACATTGTATGTATGACTGGCTGTTTAGAATTATGTTATGGTGAGCACATTGTATGTATGACTGGCTGTTTAGAATTATGTTATGGTGAGCACATTGTATGTGTGACTGGCTGTTTAGAATTATGTTATGGTGAGCACATTGTATGTATGACTGGCTGTTTAGAATTATGTTATGGTGAGCACATTGTATGTGTGACTGGCTGTTTAGAATTATGTTATGGTGAGCACATTGTATGTGTGACTGGCTGTTTAGAATTATGTTATGGTGAGCACATTGTATGTGTGACTGGCTGTTTAGAATTATGTTATGGTGAGCACATTGTATGTGTGACTGGCTGTTTAGAATTATGTTATGGTGAGCACATTGTATGTGTGACTGGCTGTTTAGAATTATGTTATGGTGAGCACATTGTATGTGTGACTGGCTGTTTAGAATTATGTTATGGTGAGCACATTGTATGTGTGACTGGCTGTTTAGAATTATGTTATGGTGAGCACATTGTATGTATGACTGGATGTTTAGAATTATGTTATGGTGAGCATATTGTATGTATGACTGGCTGTTTAGAATTATGTTATGGTGAGCACATTGTATGTGTGACTGGCTGTTTAGAATTATGTTATGGTGAGCACATTGTATGTATGACTGGATGTTTAGAATTATGTTATGGTGAGCATATTGTATGTATGACTGGCTGTTCAGGGTTGTACTTTCAGCTGATAATTATTATAAGGCAATTGTTCAGTTTCTGACCTGACCAGGAAAATGCCCACCTAGTATTGCCAAGCTTCTCATATATCTACCATACATATATACTCATATCAGATGATAAAAAATATAATTACAGCATATAATTTAAAAAAATTACTACAAACTAAAACTAAATTCCCCTTATGCCAATGTGTTGAAACTTATGCTTGAGCTTCACAAAAGTCTGTATGGCAGTACTACTATAACTACCAATAATCAGTTAATTTTAGTAGTTTTGGTCTGATTTGGTTGTATTATCTTCATCAATATTGTTGAAAGCCTCAAGTTGCATTTAATTTTATCTTCAGTTATAGTAGTGATGCTATATGAAATTTTATTTTAGGGTTTTGTAAATTCTGATCGGAAGTAACTGTTACTGTTTGACCAAGTGATACGTATATATGTGCATGGTAGGTATAGGAGACGTTTGGTGGTCGTTGTCATGAGTTGCTAATTGTAACATGCTGGTTATTCAAGAAAAGAAAGTATGTAGACTTGCACACTTATGTGGTGTTTGTGACAACTTTGTTTTTGTTGTTCACATTATTAGTGCAATTTTGTTTTCACAGGAAAGAATTATGTGAATCAGTTGTCTGACTATATCTGCAGTGACGTCCACATGCATGACATATGTTGTATCCATCCAAAGGTATATGTTACAGCCAAGTGTCAGACGTGACGTTTGAGTGTCTGACATGTGATATTTGCCATGTCAAATATGTAACAGCACTTGTGTGACATTTGAGTGTCTGACATATGACAGTTAAATGTGTCACATGTGATATTTGAGTGTCTTTACCGATGACATCTGTTCCAGATGAGTGTCCTGCAGGCATGACGTCAGACAACCGCCTCCCCCCGTGTATGGCGTGTCCACCGCTCACGTACGGGCACAATGCGTCAACCTGCGAGAACTGTCCCGTTGAAAGGAACTACACTCGAGGACCACAAGGTGGCACTAACATCAATGCATGCAAAGGTCAGTGTATCTTAATTTCATATCATAAATCAATTATATTAATCAATGCCAACTGCCACATAAGGGTTACAATGTGGGGTGTTTGTGTCAGGGGTGCGTACTAAATTTTAAGCAAAAAGACAGTGTAGTGCATCTGTGACGATAAATGCATGACAGGGCGTAACATGACCTGATGTGTTTATCCTGGTGTGAAATGTATGAGCCATCATGACAGTTAGGAAAGTGGTCCTACTTTGGAGGCCGAATCACTTCCACATGGCAGAATACAGCATGGCAGTGAAGCCATTGAAAAAACAGATGTGCTGTAATGCCACTATTGATACTTAATTAAAAATGGTCCAGTGTTTTATTTAGTGGCAGGGGATAAAAAGATGTTAATTAAAAATCTTGCCAAACTCACACTCAACATTTAAACAGTGTATGTTTTAATAGGTTTTTCATCATCATATTAACATCAAAAGGTGTACAGACTTTGCTGAAAGAGAGTCGGTACTTATGCAACACTATGAATGATTAACAGTTGAAAAATTTGAGAAAAATTGGCAGTGGGTGATAATGTGACCATGATAACGTGTATGACCTTCTGGTGTGTTTGTTTAGGGGCCAGTGTCCCAAAAAGTGTACAATTGGTGTTGCAGCAGGTAAAAGAGTCAATGTATTATTTCAAAACAAAAGTTGTATTTTGCCATTGCACATATGAATAGGCATATTTTCCATAACTATCCAAATCCAATATGAATTACTTTTTTATGACAGTCACATGAAGTCGAACATGAGTTTCATGAAGTGTTCAGCATTCCCGACAACAATTTACAATATTACGTACAATTTGAACAATTCAAATGACAGGGACATAGGAAAATCTTGTTGGGTTATCTAGTATACATGTCAATGAACAAGACACAAAAGGTACAAGATGACATTTAACTTTGACATATTTTTTTTTCATTGTTACTTTGGTTATATTTATTTGCACTGTTTTTTTTTGTTGGAACGACCATCTTTCAACTATTACAGTTCTTTCAAAAAAGTGTTGTAAATTTTGTATGATACATAATCAGAAACCTTTATAAGTTATCTTTAGCTGTAACAACTGCCATGTATGTCCTGGGTTTGAGACTTGGCAAAATGTGAGCTAACAAAAGTACTGGCATTGGTGACGCTGGACACTCAGTATAGGTTACATTAGACTATACCATTGTTCTTCATCGTAGAGTAGAAAATGTGTAGGAAAACGACTTAAAACATGTTGTTACATGTAGCAGTATGCAAACATGGAATCATTGTTGTTTTTGGTTTATCTTACTTTATGCAATTTTTCTGAATTAAATTTTTTTTACAAACTCAACAACAGCAACACGTTAAGTAGATGACTAATGTAGAATTGTAATGTTGGAATGACATGGTTTATAAGCTATTGACCAGACAAGGTACTTCCAACAACAAATTAAAAAAATAGCATTTCAAAATAGATATTATTTGGCTTTTAGTTGCTAATTTCACTTGTGATGCTGGACACACAGTGGTGACACTGGACACTCAGTGGTGATACTGGACACACAGTGCTTATACTGGACACACAGTGGTGACACTGGACACACAGTGGTGACACTGGACTCACAGTGGTGACACTGGACACACAGTGGTGACACTGGACACTCAGTGGTGACACTGGACACTCAGTGGTGACACTGGACACACAGTGGTGACACTGGACACACAGTGGTGACACTGGACACACAGTGCATGGTTACACTGGACACACAGTGGTGACACTGGACACACAGTGCATGGTTACACTGGACACACAGTGGTGACACTGGACACACAGTGGTGACACTGGACACACAGTGCTGACACTGGACACACAGTGGTGACACTGGACACACAGCAGACACTGATCCAGTAACCAGCAAGTTTCCAACATCATCACACTTTTTGTATGAATGTTTTCTATTAAACTATGTGTGAACTGTTTTCATATGTAGGAAGAGACACATATACATGACACATGAAAACCACAAATGAGGAATCCAGTGTTAATTACTGCCAGTAGACGTACTTGTAATGACTTTTGTTCAGCTCGGCATGTCCTGTGTCACCAAGCAGCTTAGACATTGGGAGTACTCGTAGATTAACTTTCTCACAGATCAACTAATTATAATCGTTAATTGTCTTGTCCGAATTTGACAGCTAGGTATGATACCTCTATAAATACTATTTTATTAATTAATTTATTATATTTATTATATTGTTCTCTGATACCATTTCATCTGAACTACAAATATTGGACCATAACTCGCTAAATATGTCTTGTAATAATCAAAAAGGTACTCACCAGCGTTGAAACCACTTTTGAGGCATTGATCACCGTAGTTCCTATGTCAAGGTAGGTTGCGATCTGAGTGATGTTTTTCAGTTTTGCCGCCAGTGATGCTGGATAGGCAGTGACGGTGGACACGACCCAAATTCGTGTTTTTATCCTCAGACCAGGAACTATCATGAATATTGGTTCTGTCATAGATGAAGTTGTAACAAGGGATTTGTTTGTATATGCGAAATAGTTTAAAATGGTGTACCTTTCCGATTTTTCTGGAGATGGGCCTTTATGTCGGTGACACTGGACACTCAGTTAAAACGCCATTCAATAAGTTTGAAATTTAATGTCCCATATGTTCCTTGCTTTTCAAAATTCCTTCTGTAACTCATTGTGAAGTGTTTTAAGTCTAAATACACATTTCTGGCAGTCATAAGTGAATGTGGTGGACCCATATAAAGTGGTGATGATAGACATGCAAAAAGTGGTCATTTTAGAACACTCCCCCAGTTTTGTATTTAACTTTTTAAACAGGATTTTTATATTGTACACAATTGAGACATACCTCAATTGCACAGTGTATTCAGAAGAAGAAAATTCTATATAATTTTTTTGGTAGTGATATCAAATTTGGGAACTTCAAATGGACAGGTGATTTTTGCCATCTTGGCTAATTTTACATTTTTTTTACCATTTTATCCATAAACAAGACAAGCAAACTATATATGAACTGAAATCCCATGACATGACCAATCCATGGTGAAATGTATGTCAACATAACTTAAAAATTCACTTTATGAGAGACAAAAGACACGATTTTGATCAATTGTACACTTTTTGGCCCTTATGTGGTTTTAGGTATGTGTGCAGCAGGGAATTTCTCCTACGATGGGCGGGAGCCATGTCGCCCTTGCCCCATAGGGTTCTACCAGGACCAGGAAGGGCAGAAAAACTGCACGGCTTGTACAACAAATACAACAGCACAAGAGGCATCTATCAGCATTGACAACTGCACTGCTCCAGGTGTGTATCACTGATTATATGGCAACTTTTAAAGTATGACTTCTTAAATTAAATTGCTTGCCAAAATGTATGTGCAATTTAATTATTAATTTAATTAATTTAAGATACATGTATTTAAAACACATGTGTAATGGATGTAGAATGTGAATTGCATAACCACTGGAAGGAATTCATCATGTCGCCACGTAAAGTGGATGACATAATTAAATAGAGTTGTTGTTGCTCTCCTTTTTACCCCTGAATCTGGGGTGAGGCTGGCACTTAAGTAAGGTAATTAAGTAATAATAATTGCTGTCATAACAAAATATGTATATATCATGTGAGGTTACAATTAAGTAACTACATATCACTCCGAACATTGTGACTAAGTTTGCATTGTGGTATCTGTTTTGTCTAGTTTGTGATGGCGTCAATGTTTGCAAGAATGGAGGAACTTGTACTGAGAAAGACAACCTAGCAACGTGCAGCTGTATGCCAGGTAAGATAAGTGGTTTTATTCACAGTAACTCGTACCTGTGCTTCCAAAAGGGTTGATCATCACATCTTCTGTGTTTCCCCTGATATATAACAAGCATGGTGGGCCACGCTGTTTTTTTTCACCACCACGCTTAATATAAAGATAACGCATAAAAGCACAGAAAAGTACACTTATTTCCAATATAGTCCCCAAGGTGTTGCATGCTAACTCCATTAAAAACATTTTATTTCTGTCCCCTTCTAACTTCAAGGGAAACAGTTTAAAAACCTTCAAAATGCACCAGAATGCACCGTTTTGAAGCTAGTGTTAAAAAAACGGTGCTCGCCCTGCCCACCCCTGGCAGCCACCCCACCACCTTGCACGTCATTTTACCTAGGGGAAACACCGAGTTTGATTCCTTGTAGTTAAGGGAAGACACTCCAGGTGAAATGGCATTTTTTTAAATACTCAAAATGTGTCTTGAGTGTGATCTTAGTAGTCGTAATGTAAAGTGTGGTTTTTTTATCAATGAAAATGTAATACTGTTTTAATATTAAATAATGGCAATACATTAAACATCTCTTCATAATTACATAGCGTGAGGTGTTGTAAATAAGAAACTGAAAGAATTACACTGATACCTGAATTATTGGAGGAGCTACATTGTTTCCAAACTATATTTGGCAGCCATCTTTGTTTGTTGCCATGGAAATGGGGAGTCTGGCAGAAAAAATTTCTATATATTTTTCACTCAGTATGACCCACTCTATAGTTTTGGCCAAAACAATTGCATTAGCTATGAAATTAAAAAAGTCCTCTCCATTTGGGTTGTCTCCCCTTAATTCGACTGATTGTTCCATAATGTAGCTTTATTCACTGTCCTGTTTCTTTTGTTAACATAAACACGATGAAACCATCCTTTCACATTGCAAGAGTTCATAGTGGGCCCTTGTCAGAACAAATATATCAACAGAGGGGACTTGTTGGGTTCAACAGAGGGGACTTGGGTTCAACAGAGGGTACTTGGGTTCACCCTTAGTTCACTTGGCTGTGTTACTGAGTACCTCGTACATGCTTGCATATGAAAATGCATGCAATCTACCACATCATATATTACAAAAAAAGGTAGTCAGATTCATTTGTAATGAGAATTCATTATGTCATTCTAATAAACTATTTTGTGATCTAGGCATTCTTAAGCTCTTTGATTTCATAAAATTAAGAATTTCTATGATAATGTTTAAAGCCAACAATGAATTGTTGCCTGGTAACCTTCAACAATTCTTCAATGTAGAATATACTATATTGCGTGTACCATGCCAAAGTAGTAAATTAAAACATGTGTACGCATGAACAACTTTAAAAGCTAAGTGTACATGGTGTTAAACTCTAGATGAGTCAATAAGAAGTTCAGTTACTATCCAGAATCTTAAAAAATTATATGTATTTCCTTGAAGAGTATAAATTACTTAAATAAATTGCTATGCGGTATAAAATAGTTGGAAGAATACATGTGTAAATGGGTTTCAGTTATTCGTTATTTACTAACGATATACTATAAATTTATGTTTACTAGTAATACTGTACATGTTACTTTGATACTGGAGGAAAGTGATTTATAATAATACATTTCTACTTTCTCCCTTTCCATTTGAATTACAGACATTTGATGTGTATATGTTGTAAATTTTGTGTATTTTCATTTGGAAATAAAGAACTGATTTGATTTGATCATACGGTTTTCTCACAGTATAGTTTTTTTGGAGGTATACGCCCATTTTTATACAGATTTTTTTTCAAATGGAAATTTTTTTTAAAGTACAAATTTTTTTGTGTTCATCAACAAACACTACAATATGAAATGACAGATTTGTAGTGGTTGAAGAACAACTATTTTTGATGCTAGGCCGATTTCTGGCAAAACCTAGCAGATTTTGTTTGATGAAGGAATATTTTCTAGCCTAATAGATGGCAACACTATCAGAAACGGAATGAAAAAATTATATGGATTTATACAGAATTTCAAGACAAAAGTACGGATTTCAACCAAAACAAATTTGGCAGATGCGATGCACTGGTGTGTCCAGTTTATGTATGTGCCTGAGTTGTCCTCTTTCTGTCCCTGCAGGCTACACAGGCACAGAGTGTGAAACAGACATTGATGAGTGCGCATCCTCCCCCTGCTACTATGGCGGCATCTGCACTGATCAAGTCAACGGCTTCTCCTGCGCCTGTCTCAACAGTAAGTCTGCTTTCTTGCTGCCCTTCTGAACCCATCCCCATTGACTAAGGGGCTTTTCAACTATATAATAAATTCAAGTAATTCACGAAAATTGGATGTGGGTGGGTCAAGAATTTACTTTGATACTCATAAAAATTGGAAATGTATATGTTTTGAGAGTTTTCCCCAGTTGAAATGTTGCAATAATTGCCTTTTGTTTCACTGTATTGGCAATGTGTGTACAGTGCCCCCAATTTTCAGATTATTCACCTACGTGTAACCTGCCCTTCTATTTGTTTTTATAAATGCTCGCACTGCTACCATTTATAAAATCAGCTAATCGTTGTTCCATTCATTTATCGTCCTCTGTGAGAATTAATACTTTCTTAATTAATACATCCAACCTACACTATTCCTTCACTAACGTTATTATTATCGAACAAACTAAAAACTATATATAATCTGTCTGTCTGCCATAACCACATTTATCATTACGGATAATGCACATTTTTATGGTTATCACTGCAGGAACAAGAACTGTGATGAGGGAATATCCTAGTATGGAAGTGGGAGGTGCAGCGAATACATTCAGTATCACAGTGGAGAAGACAGCGTGTAAGGAGATCTGTATGAATAACAGCCAGTGTGTCACTGCCATGCACGATGGTACGAAGTGCTTCATGTACTACACTGAGAAGACTGAGTCAACACATGCAACAAACACAGTGTACAAGAAGATCGAGGAAACATCTACAGGTGCGCTGACATGTGACATCACATTGTGTTGTTTAATTTTCTGTTTACTATCCATTATACTTTGATCAAACATGGGGCGATTACACCACAAATGTAATTGATTACAATTATGATTAATGTTTAAATGTATGTGTACAATTGCAAGTACAATTACTGAGTGTAATCGGGTATGATTACAAATACTTTTGCATGCAGTCGTGATTACAATCATGAATACATTCAAAAATATAATTGACATAATGAAATTAATAAAAACCCTCGTTATTATTGTCACCTAGATGTTATTCAAGACAAAATCAAATACAACATTAAATGCAATCACTGTACATGCTTTAGATTCAGAACGAAGAGAAAAGTCGACTTGCATTGTGGTTGTGACTTGGGCAACAAAAATATACACAAGAAAATTGTAATTCTGATTGATTCTGATTCTGCCTGTTTGTAGACAAGTCTTGTCATTGCATGTTTGTTCATGAGTCATGTCACTGCATATTTTTTACAGAAGTCATGTCACGGCATGCTTGTTCATGAGTCATGTCGTTGCATGTTTGTACACGAGTCACGTCACTGCATTTTTGTACATTATTGTTGATTGTTATGACTAAAATCTTGTTTTACTTGTTCTAATGTACTTTTAATTGACTACTTGTTAAAATGTCTTATCCTTTACTTGAGCACTTGTTAGTTAAAGTTGGGCAATGTTTATACTTGTCTAATTTCAGGATACTTATATTACAGCATGTTCACATTACAGATGTGAAGTGTAGCACGTGTGTTTGTGTCATTCCTACACGAATCACATAATGAGCTTAGTGAAAGTTTTAAAAAGTTAAATAAGTTAATGAATAAATTTCTAATAAAATGTCTATGACTTTTTAAGTGACATTTTAATAATTGCTTTTCAATACTTATATTCAAGTATATAAAATTACCCTTCCTGCTTGTTGCAGCCTACAACGGTAGTCGCTGTGAGAGGGACGAGAACGACTGTGCAGACAGTGACCAGTGTGGTCACAGCGGTATGTGCAAGGACCTGCATCTAGACTTTGAGTGTCTGTGTCGCACAACAGACGTCTACACTGGCAGGAGGTCTGTGTCGTAACTATTTGTGTCTGAATGTTTCCTCCTCCAAGGCTCACCAAAGTGGTTCACAACCCACGGGTCAATTTGCAGTGGTGCAGCACATTTCTCTGTTCCTATCAAGAAAAATAATGGCCACACACGGTTGATGTAATGCAGTCTATATAAATTACAAAATTCATATATTGGTTGTAAGTGCTGTGGGTGTGGCCCACAAGATATATTCAAGGCCCTACATGTGGCCCACAAGACACATTCAAGGCCCTACATTTGTAAATGGGTTGAGAACCACTGATTTAGAGCATTGGCACTGACAGAGGATGAAAAGTTTACAACCCAAGAATAATGGAGAATTTTAATTGACTGCATGTCTATTCTAATTGTTGTCATTCCACTGAGTATGAAATAAACATAGGCCACTATGTCGTTATGATATCCTGTCAACTCGTACAACATTTGGTGAGGTCCACAATGAGCTGTCTTCAACTAATCCTGTATTTAGTTACTTCTCTCAACTCGCCATCATCAGCTTTGTTCTATCCCTGATCTCATCCGTCCATCTCGTGTGGTTAGCCTCTCTTCTGCTTGCCTTCACTCATTCCGATCATTATTGTCTTTTCCAGCCTGTCACCTTCTAAGTGCTTGATGTGCCCGAAGTATGACATCTTCTGTTTTGAGATTAGTGCTTATAGTGGGAGGACCTGATTTCCCCTATAGACTATATCTAATATATATCGATGCATTGCTATAGTCGATGTGACAATTAATTACTATCGATAGTAAATTGAACTATTGTTAATTGTCGTCGATAGTACACTAAACCATCAAAAGTAACAATAGTTAGCAAAACAATTCAGCAATAATATTGCCATTGTAATAATATAAATAAACATGTTTATGTCAACTATATTGGATAATTTTATTTATTTATCGACCTAATATCAACAAATATCAATTATAGCGCCATTCACGGATTCCGCATCATTAATCTTAACCTCCAGGAATATGCGATAGCGCCACCCATGAATTACGGTTTGGGACTGTTTTCCTAGCTATTCAGTTCCATGATACCAATACAATACTATTGTGATAGTTATGAAACTATTGTAATAGTCTTGCAATATTTATACAGCGATCGCAATATTATCGAAATAGTAAAACGATCCCGATGTCATCATAATATCTAAGCTGTTTGTGTCCTCATCAACTAACTGTGTTACTGGTTCACAGGTGTAATGATGTAAAGAAGTTGTGTGGCGCCGGCAAGTGTCAGAACGGAGGGACTTGTGAGGAGATCAGTGACATCCGCTACGTCTGTAATTGTGTCGCCGGATTCACAGGGGACACCTGCGAGACTAATATAGGTAATCTTACTATAATCCACCAAGTGTGTGTATGTTTGTAGGTCATGCTACTCCTAGACGCTTTGTATCTCGGGCATCACACTTTCATGGGTTCATCTACGACCCCATGGCCTGGTTGTTAGTTTTAGTTTTTTGAAATGCACTCGATTATTACCCTTTCTATGAATAATCGAAGTACCCTTTGTAGTTGTTACGTACAGTTGTCTGCAATGCTATGCCAACAGTTACGTACAATCTTTCACAACATCATGGTTTTTTTTCTAAGATTGTTCCAAATTACGTAATACAAGGGCAAGGCATCGCTAGATGTTATTATAACTGTTAGTATTACACCACTGTTTCGAGAGATATTGACTGGCAGTACCATTGGTACCAAGGCATAGATGGATATTTCTGTGATAATGTTGTGTATCATGAAATTTGGTAAACACGAACTATTAAGTTATCCCATCGGGAGGTTGGGCATTTTTGCTAATGATAGTAAAACTGTGTATTAAATAAAATACAGAGAAGGTGCACTTGCCTAGGATGAGATAAGTTTTTGGAACAAAATGCTGTTGTGGGATAGATTATCAGAGCTTCCATAGGATGTTTGAAAGATGCAGGAGAAGACATTGTTACAGTTTTGGACAAGGAGAACCCATGTATGTTGTTCTACAGATGACTGCAAGGAGGACCTGTATATGTTGTTGTTATACAGATGACTGCAAGGAGGACCTGTATATGTTGTTGTTATACAGATGACTGCAAGGAGAACCCATGGATGTTGTTCTACAGATGACTGCAAGGAGGACCTGTATATGTTGTTGTTCTACAGATGACTGCAAGGAGGACCTGTATATGTTGTTGTTATACAGATGACTGCAAGGAGAACCCATGGATGTTGTTGTTATACAGATGACTGCAAGGAGGACCTGTGTATGTTGTTATATGGATGACTGCAAGGAGGACCCATGTATGTTGTTATACAGATGACTGCAAGGAGGACCCGTTAATGTTGTTATACAGATGACTGTAAGGAGGACCTGTGTATGTTGTTGTTATACAGATAACTGCAAGAAGGACCCATGTATGTTGTTGTTGTACAGATGACTGCAAGGAGAACCTGTGTATGTTGTTATACATATGACTGCAAGGAGGACCCTTGTATGTTGTTGTTATACAGATGACTGCAAGGAGGACCCATATATGTTGTTGTTATACAGATGACTGCAATTTTTTAAGGAGGACCCTTGTATGTTGTTGTTATACAGATGACTGCAACGAGGACCCATGTATGTTGTTGTTATACAGCTGACTCCAAGGAGGACCCGTGTATGTTGTTCTTATACAGATGACTGCAAGGATGACCCATGTATGTTGTTGTTATGCAGATGACTGCAAGGGGGACCCTTGTATGTTGTTGTTATGCAGATGACTGCAAGGAGGACCCATGTATGTAGTTGTTATGCATATGACTGCAAGGAGGACCCATGTATGTTGTTGTTATACAGATGACTGCAAGGAGGACCCTTGTTTGTACGGTGGGACATGCTCTGACTCGGTGGATGGCTTCCACTGTGACTGTGCTGATGGTTTCACTGGTACAAGATGTGAGACACGACCAGCCACAGGCAGCCTGTGTAACCCTGGGCCGTGTGGCGACAAGGGCATGTGTGTGCAGGACTACACAACTAATACAGTGCGCTGTGTCTGTCAGCCAGGATTCACATCAGGTAAGCTTTCATAATGTATATGCTACAGGCATACTGCGTAAACATTCATTTCACGTAATGACTTAAAATTTTAGGCATTTTGCGTCATGACTATTTCATGCTGTAAATTTTTTGTTTTAATATATCAGTGTATAACTCTCGTAGATGTACTAGAGGATGTAGAATTATGATAAAATTACATCTATGATGTTGTGGTGTTTTCTATCTAGTCCGCTAACATTTCCAACATTATATTTAAGATACACAATGAAGACAAATTGTAATTGATACTGGGGCATTGGCGTTAATGGGGTTCGAATGCAGTACCCAGGTCAGGAGGAGAGAGGGAGCATCAAACCATTCATCACACACTCATTACACACAATGAACACTCTATTTTAGTGGTTGACTCTGGCATTTTTTTCCACTTTCTGATATGACACACCTTGCCGTAAATGCAGTATCCAATTTATATGTCACCACAGTTATCATACTAAACCTGTGAATGTCAAATGTTAATAACTTATTGATGATTATTCACTAGACAATGCATTTCTAGGGTTGTTCAGAACAATTGTCAATATTTTACCCAAATAAGAAAGTGTGGTAATCGTGCTAAACCCCGAGCCATGATGACGTGACAGTATCTGTTGTGGCAAGAGTTGTCTCTCTGTGTAGGTGAATACCTCACCTTGTGGTTGGATGCAAGTGACCCAGATGCCACAGGAGATGACGAGACATTGGCTAAACATAACCAGGTACGTATGTGCACAGTTACAAGGTAACTCACTGCTGTAGCAGTAACTTCTAAGTTATTTTCTTGATATTGATGACAATGATTTTATTTCACTATGACCTCTGGTGGAGTATGAAAGAACTTTCTCCCACTATTATACAGTGTAGTAATACATAATACAGTCGTGCCTCATTATTACGCGCCCCGTTATTACGTGGATTCGGATAGAACGCGGTCGGTTGTGGACCCAATTTTCTGCCGCCAGGGGAAAATGCCAAATGGGCCTGCTTAAACCTACTTAGAATTGCTTTGACAATTCTCAAGAAACGTTAGGCGAACAATGTCAATGAACGAGTATCAGCGTGTTGTTTGTTTTGTGCTGCGGCCGACATCAATCGCTGTCACTGGCTTTGCTTCGACATTTTGTAAATTGCAATCGAAATTCACAAATACGCCTCGCGTAAGAATCAGATAAACAGTTTTCAATGCATTTAGTATGCAATATCAACATAACACTTGGGCGACGCGAAACCAACATGCCAAATTCCTAACCCAAGGCTCTACCGGTGCGCAAAAAATACGAATTCGTCATCCGCATGTGAAACGATGAATCGATATTAAGTGGTGCGTAATAAATTTATGCTTCGGTTGAGATTGGTTGAAAGACGAAGTGAAACAATTATTAATTCTACCTATTGTCGTTTTCTGTGTTTTATCAGCTTACATACTACGTGTGTCAAATCACATACATTTTCGGCTGCTCAGATCCAAGTTATTATTTTCGATTCGTAGGCCTATTGGTCCAGTACATCGTCATTGTAGCAGATCTGTTCCATAACTTAATATGTACATGTGTTTTATTCAGGTCAAGAATCAACAGGGTATGACATTTAAAAATAATACGGGTTGATGCTAGTATAATTTAATAAGTTCTATAAACTGCATATTGGTGTATAAGACAGTGCTGCAAGCCCACAGGGCTTCGACAGCGTTCTCGGACTTGGTGCAGCGGGCAGCGATCGCTGTTGTTTAGTAGCTCCCTGGTGGCAGATATGAGAACACCTAATGCGCCTCGCTTACAGCGCGGTCCGAAATCGTGGACCCCGACCACCGCACTATAACGAGGCTCGATTGTACTATAAATACAGTACAATAAGTGCTATCTATATAAGCAGGCCTAATAACTATAAATAAAAATAATAAAAAAATAATAATAAATAAATAAAAGAAACATTTCAAAATTTAGTGACGGTGAGAGTTAGTTCTTTCTGTCAACCCTGAAATGGAATCTGTTGCCATCTGAACTCAACCCAATGCTTTACTGAACCATTTTAAGAGTCTTGTTAAGAATAATTTACTCTGAAAAGCATATATCTGTTATTTGGCTTTTGCAACATAAGTGCGATGTTATTGGTTTGTAATATTGACATTGTTTGTAAAATTACTTAAGACACATTGCATTTCAGTTTTTAATATAATGTTATAATACTTATTTCTTAATGTTGGTTTTTGTAACAGGTTAGAACGAATATTCCTTGAAATACATTGTTTTATAAATTCTATATTATTATTATTCTAACTAATATGGCACTTTATAGATTTTAATGAATTATAAGAGAAACTGTGTATTTTCACATTGCCAAAACCTTTCCCTTTGATGTGCCTCTGAGCTCAGGTTTCTGAGGTTTTAAATTATTATTTCACTTGTAGGTGTGTGGTGGCAAGGCCCCAGTGAAAGCGAAGTGTCGTGTGAAGGGCTCGAAAGTGACATTTGATGAGACGGACACAGCCAACCAGACCCTACTGGTGGCTTGTACTACTGATGGTCTGCTCTGTCGCAATCACAACCAGACTGACAATGGGACGTGCTTCGATTACCAGATCCAGTTCACGTGTGACGGTAAGGAATTAGACAGAACTAAGTGTCATGTACATATTCCTGCTATTTTTAAATCCGTTTTTTACTTGTAAATTTAGTATGAAGCTACATAAATCCATATAGCTTTTTTCATTGGTTAAGTGGCCTATAGCATTCCAATGCCGATCGAGTGTCGCCATCTATGAGGCTTCATAATATTCCTACATCAAATGACATCTGCTAGGTTTTGTCTGAAATCTGCCTTGCGTAAAAAGTATATACGCTTCAAAGTTTGTTATTTGATACTCTTCTTATAATTATAATGTGTATTTGTAATGGTACAAGGAATGTCTAGCTAATTAAGATTTATATTGAGATACAAAATCAGTTGATCCTGGGAAACCCTGTTTGGCTTATAGCGGGACCACCCATACAGTATCAACATGTACAAATACAATTTCAGTACAGGATGTAATACAAAATATGAAAACCCTGATATTATGATACATAAAATTTAATAGAAGTCCCGTATTTGACCTATTTAGTGTACATGCCCCAGTAAGCATACACCCCTATTTTATCAAGGTTCAGTGATGACAGAAGTCTGAAAAACTCTAAAGTTTCACCTATATCAGCTCTGGTATATTTTTTACCACATGTCAATTTATAAATTATGTATAAAAGGCTGTTAACAGCAACCCAGTCCCTTCATTGAATATCTTGACAGTCACTCCCGTTAAGTCTTCATGTGTCCTACCCAAATTTTGGCATTTCCACATGGAACACATGGTTTATTGTAACTGTCTGTATGACAGCCAGTCTTTTACTAAGTTCCTGCACATCTGTCATGCTGAACGTTTGCCACTGCTAATGTTTCTCAAATGTTTCACTCATCCTTAGTTTTAAATATGGTATGTATAATTCATACATACTGCTTGCTTATGCCTAGAGAGAATATAACATAACAGTAAAATATAATAACACAGTAAAGGTTGAATATCATGTACTTATTCTTGTGTTGAAACCAGGCATGGGGCGATTAATCTACTGTATTAACTAGTTAAGTTAATCTTGGATTATTTTCAGTTACTTTAAGTTAACTTGCATTTTGAAAGTTTAATTATTTTATGAAGTTAACTAGTTAAGTTAATGATTAAATTGACTTACACTAAATGTAAATCTGGAGTTTATAGAATGTGCAGCTGGTCAACTATTTTACCCTCTTGTCACCAGTAAAATAGTTAAGCAGCTGCACATCCTGCTCCAAGTGTTACCCACTGAGCCAATGTCCTTTTACTTTGTAAAAAATAAGTTACCTGAAAATTAAAGTTAATTAGTCAATTTTACTACAAGTTAAGTTAACTAGTTAAGTTAATGTTAACTTAACTTTTTCAAGTTAACAATTAAGTTAAGTTAATCACCCCTTGCCTGGTTGAAAAAATGAATTACATTGAAATATAAGATGATTTCCCATTGTTACAGCTGGCGGGGCAAAGTGCATAGACGAGAACATGTGTGCGGAGGAGAGGTGTGTCAACGGTGCCACATGTGTTGACCTGCAAGGCAAGAATGCATACACCTGCACCTGTGTCCCCGGATACACCGGCTACAACTGTCAACACAACATTGACGAGTGCGCCAGCAATCCCTGTCAGAATGGAGCAACATGTAATGACTTTGTCAATGGATACAACTGTACCTGTCTCTCTGGATACACAGGTGAGTCCAGCCGCTTGCTTGACAGTTGTTGTTATTTATTGTACAAATGTATTGACACTTGCCTGTCCCCAGGTCATGGTTGAAACGCTGTCCACTCCACGATTGGCATGGCATGAGTTTAGTTTGCATATAATATAAAACAGTGTAGGTTAGTCATCCAAACTTCCGATACATATCCCGATATATTCCAATGCTTATCAAAAGTAAAAAAATTATATTCCAGTTTGCATGGCGAGCTTCTTTTGAGAATGCCCAGGAATCCAGCACATGTATATAACTAAGTAGTATGTTTGTTTTTGATTTGTAGCTATGGAGGTTGAATATCAACAGTACATATTTAAACAATTTGTTAAACATTGAATACAATAACATAATAGAGCATTAAATGTCACATAAATAAGACCTGTATAATAATAGATAATCACAGGGGTTTGTTTGTGAGTCTTATGGATTTGTGTTACCAGCCTTACAGGTATGCACCACTCGGGGTTAGCATGGCAACACTGTAGTTTTAAGTGTGATTTGTAAAGTGTTGGTTTCTTGCAGGTGATCGGTGTGAGACGAACGTAGACGACTGTAGCTTGTGTGATACCGCTGGAACAGCCCAGCGTGTCGACAAAGTAAATGACTGTGACTGTATCTGCAAGCCAGGCAAAGCTGGCAAGAATTGTTCTGTAAGTGCTGGTCAGACTTGAGGGAAGGCACAAGGATTTTCATTGGATGACTTATAAGTCTTATAAGTCTATTTCTTCATTTCTATTTCATTGTTTTTTCTATGGGGTCACAGGAAGACGGGGTATAAATGTATGAAGTTGTCTCATACCTTAGTGTCCACTTTGAAAAAATATGACAATACTGTCAATGAAAACAGAAGGGTCGTAACGAGGTGACAAATACGCCAGTGATATTCTAGGTCCTGCCACTCAGTCATTACCCTGACACAAACTAATCCTATTTATCCCCATAAATCTTGGCTTAATCCATTTGCAGTGAGAACCTATGTTTTAGCTACAATTTGTTATAGTAAAGTGTCTGTATTTGCAGAACTGTGATGCATGTGTTAGCCAGCCTTGTATAATAGCATTGATATGTTATAGGCAAGTGTCTGTATATGTCAACAGAAGGACTATGGTGGGTGTATGCGATAGCTTTGTTAGGTAGCTATGCTTAGTTATAGCAAAGTGTCTGTGTATGTTCACCAGCAAACTGTGACAAGTGCATGAAACAGCTATGTGTCAGGTAGCTATGTTTTGTTATAGCTAGATTATAGGTGAGTGCCTGTATTATAGCTAAGTGTCTATGTTAACAGGTGGACTATGACGAGTGTATCAGTCAGCCATGTCTCCATCGTGGTGTGTGTGAAAACAAAGATAATGCCTTCTCTTGTGCCTGTCCCCAAGGTTGGACAGGCAAGAGATGTGAAACTATCATAACATATTGCACCACCGATCTGTGCAAGAATGGGGCCACGTGCTATGAAGTGTTCAACGACTATTTCTGCCAGTAAGTTTGTACTGAAAAAGGAGCCACATCCAATGTTTGATTATGTTGAAGCCAAACGATGTTTATGTAGCTAGTAGACCAAGTGATCCTAGAGTAGCAAAGTGGGAGTAGGCCTTAATTGGGCAGTAGGCCAACTGGGGGAATCTGTCCCAGAATAAGCCTTAAAACCACAGTAGGGGAAATGGGCACAAATCACCAGAATGTACAGTCAGTTCCACTGGGATGTCATCGCCTGGTTGTAGTAGTGGCTGTTCTGCCAACGATTTCCCATGACCAAGACATGCTCATATGTGTGAATGTATTCAAGGAAAACTTGCTTCCTCTTGTTGGCAGTGTTACTGTTAACTCTAAGTGTTGTTTTGTGTGTAGTGTTAGTGTTTACAATAATTTATAAAAAAAATTGTGTGCTGGATTGGAGGCACATTTTTTTTGTTTTTGTTAATTGTTGCTTTTATTGATTGACTCTAGCACAAGTGGACTGGTGTTTTTGTAATGCACGAGTGAACTAGTGTTTGTGCCATGCATGAGTGAACTAGTGTCTATGTTATGTGTGAATAAACTTGTATATGTGTCATGCATGAGTGAACTCGTATTTGCAGATGTAAGCAAGGTTATGACGGACGCAACTGTGAAGAAGGGCCTGAGCCATGCTCAGTGGCCAACCCTTGTCAGAATGGGGGCACATGCTACGTGGAGGATGGCGAGGCCAAATGCAGATGTACACAGCGTGAGTACTTGGTTCTGGGGCTCTTCTAGGGTCTTCCAGATGTACATAGCATGAGTACTTGGTTCTGGATCTCTTCTAGGGTCTTCCAGATGTACACACCATGAGTACTTGGTTCTGGGGCTCTTCTAGGGTCTTCCAGATGTACACAGCGTGAGTACTTGGTTCTTGGGCTCTTCTAGGGTCTTCCAGATGTACACAGTGGGAGTACTTGGTTCTGGGGCTCTTCTAGGGTCTTCCAGATGTACACAGCATGAGTACTTGGTTCTGGGGCTCTTCTGGGGTCTTCCAGATATACACACCGTGAGTACTTGGTTGAGCAATGCAAATGAATGGCAAAAAAATCTATGTTAACTTCGTAGATTTAGAAAAAGCATTCGACAATGTGCACAGGGAGAGCCTTTGGAAAACCCTGAGGCACTATTGAATTCCAGAAAAGCTGGTGAAACTCATCCAGATCTTCTACAGGAACTTCTGTAGGGTTGGAAACTCAACAACCAAATTCAATGTCAAATCCTGTGTGCAACAAGGATGTGTCATGTCATCGTTTCTATTCACCCCAGCCATCGACTGGGCCAAAAAAATGTGATCGACCAACAATGGACTGGCATCAGATGGAACCTTTGCTCTGCCTTCTCACATTCGAGACCAGGTACAGAGGAAAATGAGCCAACAACAAGCCAGTTCCATTGCTGCTGTACTAGGTAGAACCACACAAGAAAAGGATTTAGGAGTAACATTTATTGCTGACATGAAAGTTTCAGAGCTATGTTAGATTGCTGCTCGAAAGGAAATAAAATTCTAGGGCTATTTAGGAGAACTATTATGTATAAGGAGAAACAGTTAATTGTACCCCTGTACAAAGCAATAGTTAGACTACATTTGGAATATTGTATTCAAGCATGGAGGCTGTATCGTAAAAAGGACATAGACAAGCTAGAAAGAATACAACGAAGAGCAACTAAAATTATTCCAGAATTGAGAGACCTTAGTTACGAAAGTCGCTTATTACAATGTGATTTGACAACACTAGAGACCAGGAGACGAAGAGGAGACCAAATAGAAGTGTTTAAAATAGTGAACGGTTATGAGGATGTTCTTCAAACTTAAAGAAGGCAGTAGAACCAGAGGACACAAAGCAGCATTAGTTAAGGAGCAGTGTAGGTTGGACATGAGAAAGTATTCTTTCTCACAGAGGGTGATAAACGAATGGAACAAACTGCCAAATGATTGTGTTAATGCTAGTAGTGTGAATATGTTTAAAAATAAAATTGACAGATATCTGATAAGGGCGGGCTACACATAGATGAGAAAATTGTTGGACTCTCGATAAGCCAATGGCTTCCTTGTCCACTTGCTATCTGGAACTTGTTGTTTGGGATGGCAATCTTGTTAAATCATTGGTCTCTCAGTCAATGCAAAAACAAAGACAAAAGTATTAACAAACAGCAACCTATTGTGTCAGCAATCATCGACTCGAGTATGTCAACAAGTTCACCTACCTGGGCAGCATCATCCGTCTCCAAGGAGGTGCAGAAGAAGACATCAAAGCATGACTGGGAAAAGCCAGATCAGCATTTGCAAATCTACAGCTGCTCTGGAGATACTCGGTATACTCCCAAAAGACCAAACTCAGAATCTACCAGAGCAATGTCCTCTCTGTGATCCTCTATGGCTCAGAGTGCTGGCGCATGACACAAGACACCAATAGACTTTCCAGCTTCCACAACACCTGCCTAAGGAAGATACTGAAAGTGTACTGGCCTGAGATCATCTCCAAAACCAGACTTCACCAAGCAACAAAACAACAACACATCTGCCTCATCCTGAAAACGAGAAGGTGGACATGGCTTGGTCATATCTACAGGATGAGCAACGACCTGCCAGCAAAAACAGCGCTAACCTGGATGTCAGAAGGAAACAGAAAAAGATGCAGGCCGAAAATAACGTGGCAACGAACAATGGAAGAAGAACTGAAGGCTGCTGGGTTAACATGGGGCACAGCAGCAAGGAGAGCCCAAGACAGAGGGGTCTGGCAGGATCTTGTGCGAGCCTTATGTGCCACACGGCATGAAGAGGATACGGACTAAGGACTGAATGTGTTGTACACCAAGTGCTACAGTACCCTGACGTTGACTTGTAGACTATGTGGGTGTGGGCTGTCCATGCTACAGTATTCTGTTGTTGACTTGTAGACTATGTGGGTGCTGGCTGTCAGTGTTACAGTATCCTGACATTAACTTGTAGATGTGGGTTGTGGCTGTCAGAGCTATAGTAACCTGACATTGACTCGTAGACTATGTGGGTGCGGGCTGTTGACTTGTAGACTATGTGGGTGCGATCTGTCAGTGCCACAGTATCCTGACATTGACTTGTAGACTGTGTGGGTGTGGGCTGTCAGTGTTACAGTATCCTGACATTGACTTGTTGATTTGGTGCTGGCTGTCAGTGCTACAGTATCCTCTTATTGACTTGTAGACTATGTTGGTGCGGGCTGTCAGTGTCATAGTATCCTTGTGTTGACTTGTAGACTGTGGGTGCTGACTGTCAGTGCTACAGTATCTTGACATTGGGTTGTAGACTGTGGGTGCTGGCTGTCAGTGCTATACTATCCTGGTGTTGACTTTTAGATTATGTGGGTGCGGGCTGTCAGTGCTACAGTATCCTGATGTTGACTTGTAGACTATATGGGTGCTGGCTGTCAGTTTTACAGTATCCTGACATTGACTTGTAGACTGGGTGCGGGCTGTTAGTGCTATAGTATCCTGGTGTTGACTTGTAGGTTATGTGGGTGCAGGCTGTCAGTGCTACAGTATCCTGACATTGACTTGTAGACTATGTGGATGCTAAATGTCAGTGCTGCAGTATCCTGACATTGATTTGTAGATTATGTGGTTTCGGGGTGTCAGTACTGGAGTACCCTGACATTGACTTGTAGACTATGTGGGTGCGGGCTGTCAGTGCTACAGTATCCTGGTGTTGACTTGTAGACTATGTGGGAGTGGGCTGTCAGTGCTACAGTATCCTCATGTTGACTTGTAGACTATGTGGGTGCGGGCTGTCAGTGCTACAGTATCCTCATGTTGACTTGTAGACTATGTGGGTGCGGGCTGTCAGTGCACCAAAGACTACTGCAGTGAGGCTGGAGGCATCTGTCAGAACGGAGGCACATGCAGCATCACTGATGTAGGAGGCTTCTCTTGTCAGTGTCCAACGGGTGAGTACTTGTATCGTCATCGTCATCATCTTCATAACCTTCATAACCACCACCATCTTCACCATTATCATCACATCATCATCTTCATCATGATTATATTACTATTGTCATCACATCGTCATCTTTATTACATCATCTTCATCATCATCTTTATTATATTACCGTCACCATGAAATGGTTATGAAGATATTAGTAAAATATTGTAGCATATGTGCTGCCATTTAGTAAATGCTCTGCTCACCTGAGTGTGACCAACTGACGTATCACCCCACCTCGCAGAGCCCTTCACTGCAGGTGCTCAACATTCAATCCACCCCACACTGATGCATTTCCTGAAGTGCTTTATCACCTTTTATGTTGCGCCAGGATTCACTGGGGACAAGTGTGAGACAAACATTGATGATTGTGCTGTCAAGAACTGTGGTGCTGGACAATGTATCGATGGAGTAGCAAAGTCATTCTGTCAGTGTCCCATTGGAAAGATAGGATCGGCTTGCAACAAAGGTACTATCCATGTTTACTTATTTTTTCTTGGGTTTACTTACTGAGTGAAACATTTTCCTGGTCCTAATACAGTTTGACCAACATGTATGCTTTTGAAACTATCTCTCAATTCAACTTGGTTATACATCTCAGCTGTCAATTAGTTGGGCTACTATGATAATAATAATGCTAGTTCTTGATATAACGTTTTGTAAATAAATTATTACAAATCAAAGCATTTCACACCAAGTTAAACTAATGATAAAAATAACTGTCGATTAAGTGTATTCATTATAACTAATATATAAAATATGTAAAATGTTAGAGTAAATATATAACCAAGATTGCAAAATATAAAATGGTAGTGTGGCTTATATGAGGGAAGAAGTATTCATATCATGGCAGGTAGTGACAGCGATAACAGTATGTTTTCAGTTGTTTTCAAATTGCCATTAAAGTTACTGATATAGATGGAGACGTGTTGAAGGAAAGGACTACTGTAGCTTAATACATCCCATGGAAATTGAGACTATTTGAATGAACTAAAGTTGAACCTGCATTTGAGTGAACATAAGAGATGTATACAGACATCACCAATGTTCTGATTTGCTATTTGTGCTGTGGATGAGAGTGAACGTGTATTTGTGTCATGCATGAGTGAATTGGTGTTTGTTTCATGCATGAGTGAACTTGTATTTGTGTTGTTTATTAAATTAAAGAAATGATCGTGGATTTTAGAAGAAAGAAATCTCCCCTCTCCCCTCTTTTGATCAACGGCAAAACAGTTGAAATTGTCCAACATGTTAAGTTTCTTGGCTCTACAATCTCAAGCGACCTTAATGCTAAATGTTGATACCATTGTTAGAAAGGCCCAGCAGCGCCTGTACTTCCTAAGAAGGTTGAGATCATTTGGTTTGACCACTCAGATCACGCTAAACTTCTACAAAGCTGTGATCGAGTGTTCTCACCTTTTCGATCACAGTGTGGTTTGGTTCTATCACGGTCAAGGAAAAGCTCAGGTTGAATAGAGTTGTAAATACTGCTTCCAAAATAATCGGCAGATCCCTTCCCAGTCTCGAATCACTGTATCAGCAGCGCCTGTTAAGAAGAGCCGGTCTCATCTCTTAGGACCCATCCCATTCTGCCCATGATTTATTCGAGCCCCTTCCATCTAGTCACCGGTTCAGGTCCATCAAAACTAGGACCAGCAGGTTCAGCAACAGTTTTTATCCCGTACCCGTCCAAGCCCTATTAAAACAGACATGAAAATTTTTTCCCATCTGCAGTACACACAAATACCACATTCCAACTTGTCCTTCACTGAGTATACCTAATTTATTTATTTTATATATTTTATACCCAAGCCAAGTCCTAAATCATATCTTTCCTTGACAGTGATAATTATGTCTTTCGCTTTATATTGGACTTATTTATGTGATATAACAGGAATCACGAAGTGAGATCGTTAAGTGCCAAAAGAGTCAAGGTCAAGATTTTATTCTTAAGAGTGCATTTACTGTGCAATATGTTAGGTAGTTTGTTTCATACCGTTTGCTGCATGTGAGTGTATTGTCATGTATACGTTATAGTACGACCCAACATCGTTATACGTTCCAATGTTTCTATTGTATTACTGCAATGATTACACATGGCAATAAATTTGATCTTATCTTATTTTATCTTATCTTATCTTATTATATTCTGTCTCCACTTCAGACACAGACAGAGACATGGACGTTGAGATTGGCGGCGAAGGTAGCACTGACTCCCTGTATCCGTTCCGGCTGAACACGTCCGCCTGCACGCTTGGTTTGTGGGTGCGTTATGCCACCCTTGATGGCACGGGAACATTTTTGACCATAAACCAGGTTCAGTAAGTAGTCTACACAGTCATCTCTCAAACACTACAGTCGCGCCTCGTTATTACACGCCCCATTATTACGCGGATTCGGATATAAGGCGGTCGGTCGTGGACCCCAATTTTCCGCCGCCAGGGAGAAATGCCAAATGGACCTGCTTAAACCTACTTAGAATTGCTTTGACAATTCTTAAGAAGGATTAAGTGGACAATGTCAAACAACGAGTGTCGACATGTTGTTTGTTTTGCATTGCCACCAACATCAATCATTGTCGCTGGCTTCGCTTCGGCATTGTGTAAGAATCAGATAAACAGTCTTAGTATGCAATACCAATATAACACTGGGGTGAAATCGTTTTCGCAACGCGAAACCAACATGCCAAATGCTAACCCAAGGTGCTACCAGTGCGCAAAAATACGAATTCATCATCTGCATATGAAACGATGATTCGTTGTTAAATGGTGCATCATAAATTGATGCTTCAGTCGAGATCGGTTGAAAGACAAAGTGAAGCAATTATTAATTCTATATATTGTCGTTTTCTACGTTTAATCAGCTTACATACTACATGTGTCAAATCATATACATTTTCGGCGGCTCAGATCCAGGTTATTATTTTCGATTCGTAGGCCTATTGGTCCAGTACATCATCATCATTGCAGATCTATTCTATAATGGTATACATACATGTATTTTATTCAGTTCAAGATTCAACAGGGTGTGACGTTTAACAATAATACACGTTGATGCTAGTTGACTCGTTTAATAAGCTCTATGAACTGTGTATTGGTGTATAAGACAGTGTTCTTGGACTTGGTGCAGCGGGCGGCGATCGCTGTTGTTTAGTAGCTCCCTGGTGGCAGATATGGGAACACCTAATGCGCCTTGCATACAGCGCAGTCCGAAATCGTGGACCCCGACCATCGCGTTATAATGAGGCTTGACTGTATATGGAAGTTGTTCCAATAGTAGAACATTAATTCATAGATTTTATATTTAACGGACAGTTTAATCAACATTTATTTTACAACAAAAAACTGTTTTAATAACTTTCAATTGAAAACATCCAAAACATGCAAAATATGAAAAGTTTAACAATTTAGTTTTAATGACAGTTTAATAATAATAATTTATTTCCGATTGAAATCAAGTATCAATCGAGAGGATCGGGGTTCCAGTCCACCTGCTGCTGTTTTGAAATTTGGGCAATTTCGTTTACCCCACTTTACCTCAGTTCACCCAGATGTATGAGTACCTGACTATAGAAAGTGGCGGACAAATATGAAAGAATAGTCTTTGTGTAGTAATTTCTGCATGGCTGAAGTCGCTCTGGTGATGGAATGAACAGGACTGTCAGGAGGTGGATTCTAAAGTGCTTCGAGTTGTCCCATGGACTGGATACTTTGCAGTATAAGCTACCAATACCTTTGCTTTATTATAAAAATAACAAACAGGGACGCGCAATAAAATCGCTATCAGAACAAGGGAAAACCAAAGGTTTAAGGTGGAAATGCAATTTGGAATAAATTTGTCTTGAGTATTTTACAGACCCTAGGCACATTTGCCCAAGTTAAGCTTAGTTTTAGGAACAACAAGTTGTTATTTAACAAGATTTAACAAGATTTGCCATCCAAGCCAGAGGCCCAGATGGCAAGTGGACAAAGAAGCGATTGGCTTATCGAGAGTCCAACAATGTTCTTCTATGTGTAACCCGCCTTCCTGAGATATGTGTCAACCTTGTTTTTAAACATATTCACGCTGCTAGCAGTTACACAATCTGTAGACAATTTCTATTAATTTATTGTCCTCTGTGAGAACGAGTACTTCCTGATATCCAATCTACACTGATCCTTTACTAATTTTACCTCATGTCCTCTAGTTCTACTATCTTTCTTGAGTGAGAAAAACATTTCTATCAACATTTTCATACCCATTTAATATCTTAAAAACTTCAATCTGATCTCCTCTTAATCACATTGTCTCTACAGTTGTTAAACCACATTTTTTCAGGCGTTCTTCATAACTAAGATCTCTCAGTTCTAGAATAGTTTTATTTGCTCTCCTCTGTATGCGTTCAAGCGTATCTATATCCTTCTTAAGATATGGTCTCCACGCTTGTATACAGCATTCTAAATGAGGTCTAACTATTGCTTTATACATATGTATAATTAGCTTTTTTCCTTGTATGTTATGTTTCTCCTAATCAACCCAAGAATTTGATTACCCTTTGAAGCTGCAATACCACACAGCTCTGAAACTTTCATATCAGCACTTATTGTTATTCCGTTTTTTTTCTTTTACAGTAGTACCTAGAACAGTATCTCCCATATTATAGTTAATATTAAAAATTGCTGTGTCCTGCATGTAGGCATTTACATTTCCCAAAATTGAATAACATCTGCCATTTTACAGTCCATTTAACTAATATGTCTAATACTGATCCTTGAGGTACCCCACTCAATACTGATTTCCAGTTGGAAACTTCCCCATCTACTACAACATGCTGTCTTCTGTCAGTCAGCCATTGTTCTATCCAGTGAGTTATGCCATCCCCTATACCATGGGCTTTTTATTTAAGTAGTAATCTTTTCTGTAAATTCTCTGCAACAAAATCAAATCACTCCTGCACCAAGATTCTCCCACCAAGTTATGAAATAGATGATCTCAGACTGTTAAGACCACAGTTGTGTGTGTGATGTTGTGCTGCCTGTTAGTTCATGGTAGTAAACTCTGTTTTCCTCACATGTTTTCAGATCACAGACAGTGGCCACTGTGACAAACCCTCTTGTTACCCTATCTGACACTGGGGTGCAAATCACCATTGGGAGTGACAATGTAACTTTACAATACCCTCTTGGCACTGCAATCAACAATGGCAACTGGCACTATGTGACAGTGACCTTAGCTGATGGCCAACCAACGCTGCATCTAGATGGCAGCACCAGGACCACCGGGAATGCCGGGACCTATACTCCAGTTCCACCACCAGTCTAGTAAGTAACTAACAAATTTGTGTAATTTAACAAGATTTTAAAAGATTGCAATCCAAAGCAAAAAAGATGGTAAATGGACAAGTTCATGTATCAATATGGATGTCACTGTAATTTTGTTTTAGGTTCTCATGATAGACTTTGTGTTGGTCTCCCTAATTGACACAACATCATGTCATTTACTTTTGATGTAAATGTTTTATTCTATATATATATATATATATATATATATATATATATATATATAAGCATGTCAAGATTATATCTCGCCATGCTTGAGCTAAGATAATATTGATGACAGTTCTCTCAATATATGACATACCTTTGACCCACGAGTAAGATTATCTCTCTTCCCACGCTTGAGCTAAGACGACATCAGCGACATTGATATATGACATACCTTTGACCCTCGAGTAAGATTATCTCTAAATGCAGTTTATTTTGTCTGAAGGTGTATGTTAGTCTACTGACTGTGTGAAGTAAAAATGAAGAATTGTGTCTTGGTTTGAAGGTTGTTCTGCCTTATTGAAGTGATATATATATATATATATATATATATATATATGTGTGTGTGTGTTTGTGTGTATTGTTCAAGTTCAGTTCACCTCTTCCTTCCAGTGCCCTGATGCATGTGGGTGGGCTGGCCTCATCCGGGACATACTTCCGTGGACGACTGAGCCTCATCCAACTATGGAGCGACGTTCGCGACCTTGTCCATGAGATCACCCCCATCTACAATGCTAAATCAGGACAGGTGAATAGCACCTCCTACATAGATGATCTGGCCGCTGACTGGAGCTGGGAGAGTCTCCAGCCAGGGCCGGGGGTTTTGAGGATTTCCCCCTCGAACCGAGGTCACATGGTCTGTCCCCCAGGTGAAGAGCCCGATGTAACTGACAAGATGTGTGTCAAGACATCCACAGGTAAAGTCACATTTTGAGTGAGTGGGTGGATGGGTGGGTGGATAGGTGGGTGGGTGGGTGGGTAGGTGACTCCCTCCCTCCCCCCTTCCTCCCCCTCCCTCCCTCCCCCCTGCCTCCCCCTCCCTCCCTTAGACCTAATAAGCGAACAGTACGCTTAAACAATTTGGGCCATGGAAAAACGTCAAGGAATCTGTTCTTATAAGCATATACCAAATATGTTTCTCTAGACAATAAGGTTATGTCATTTGGTGGCTAGTGTAGAACAACTGAAAAGTGGTGCCAACTGTTTAACACCAGATGGCGACACTTGTCAGTTGTTCCACTCTTGCCTAATTACAATAATTATGGATCCTGCTGATTAAAAAAGGGGGTGTACGCTAATTAGAGCATGTACGCTTAATGTGTCGAATATGGTATGTAACAGACATGGTTCGAAACGAAATACAGAATATGACAGGGAGTTGAATCCAGAACATATGTGTACAACAGACAACATAATCTGTTCGACCTAAGTGAACAATAGAATTAATGTTAGGACCTAGAATAACTGTGTTTGTTGGTGTTTCAGATATGTTGCCCCCCAAGGCCACCTGTCCTAGTGATGATGTTGGAATAGTGACTGACAAACGTCTTCTCGAGGTCCCCTTCACTAAACCAACATTTACTGAACATGTTAAGGTTGCCAAGAACCACCTAACAGGTAGCTTATTTTCTTCACATATATACTTAAAGATACACATTTAGATACAAATAAATGTAATTTGGCTGGAAAAAATTCAGATCAGAAATGAGTTTCCTGATATCTACAGTTAGCTGAACAAAATGAGACACATTCCCATGGTAACCAGAAGAAGCGATACAAGGATACCCTGAAGGCATCTCTTGAGAGCTTTGACATTGACGCTGAGTCTTGGGAGAGGCTCGCCAAACAATCCAGCACAGCAAGATAAATAAGGGTCTCTGATGCTGAGAAGAATCATGAGGAAATCCCGAGCCATCAGCACCTCCACCCAAGACCAGTCGTCTGCAGTGTCTTGTCCTGTTTGTGGAAGATCATTGGGCCTGAATTGGGGTCTACAACAACCACTTACAAACACATTGAAACCAACTCAATAACAACCTTGGATGAATATCGCTGTTGAGAAGTCCAAACAATGGAAGTCCATTTTGATTTGCTTCATGTGGTTAGTTGGATACGAATCTATTAGACTAGTCTTCAATTATACATCTTTCGAGAAATGAAAATAGTGAAGTTAAATTTGTGTGTGTTAGAAGTTAGTGTAACAGATACAAGCACATGGTGCAGATCAAAATGGACTTCCACTGTTTTGACTCTTCAACAGCAATGTGGTCATCTTTGCTTTGTGAAGGACAAACAAAAAAGTATACACAATTTGATATATAACATTGTCCATAACCATAGTCCATGTGACCCATCTCATGTAATGATGTCTCACGTAGAATTAATGTGTGTGTTTTAGGTGATGTCTTTCAAACTGGCATCTCACCCGTTGTGTACAGTGCATCAGATGAAGCAGGAAACAGAGCTGAGTGTGACTTCAATGTCTTCCTTCGCAGTAAGTCAATATTTCTCTTTCAAGTTAAACAATCCTAGGTGATACATGTATCTTAGGTAGCGCAGAAAACATGAGTCAGATACCATAGAAAGTGTGATTTGGTTGTCACAGAAAATACAAAGTTCAATGTGACATACAAATATGCGCAGAAATGCAAAGTTCAGTGCGACAATGAGATATGCGCAGAAATAATTACAAAGTTCTGTGTGACATTGAAATATGTAAATAAATACAAAGTTCAACATGACATTGAAATACGCAAATAGATAAATACAAAGTTAAGTGTGATATTGAAGTACCGGTGTATGGAGAAATACAAAGTTCAGTGTGACTTTGTGTTGTTTCAGTGGGTCAGTGTGAGACTCCAGATGCACCATTAGCTGGCAGCGTGCAATGTGAAGACGTGACTGGTTTGTTCTCCAAACGCTGTAATGTCACATGTGAAGCCGGCAAGACATTCTTGCGGCCTGTGCCCAAGTTCTACTCCTGCGGCCCGATTGGTGTGTGGAACACCGCCAGCCCCATGCTCAAGTTCAGGTTTCCTCCCTGTGGAGGTAGGTTTTCTTTTGAAATTTTTTATTCACATTAAACCTTGTAAAATATACATCTTATCTTCCTAGGGTCATGGTTTTAGTACGTAAAGATGTCCTTCTATTTCACTCTGCATGGATTCCATTTATATCTTGGCTGAATAAATTATTATTACACTTGAGCACAGAACCTTCAGTGCTATGTTTTGATCCATGTCCTGTTGTTACAACTTCAGACATTGGCACAGTGAAGAAACACCTCAAGTTTGGCTGGGACTTTGACTTGACTGCTGACTTCACTCCTAGCAATGCAAATACAATGAAGACACAGGTTCGCCAGAAGTTTAAGGACTGGAGCCAATCACTGGGTGTCTTGAAACCCTTCTGCAACACACCTGAATGTTTGGATCTCAACATCGCAGTTAGCGAATATCAAAACAATTTCCGCCTGACGTTTGACATCGATGCTGTGCCGTAAGTGTGAAAAACGCTCTGGTTAGATCTTCCAGCCATTAAGATCATCTCTCGCCACGATTAAACTAAGATGATATCAACAACAGTTCTTGTGTTATGTGATATACCTTTGACCCATGATTAACATAATCTCTCATCACGATTGAGCTAAGATGATATCAGCAACAGTTCTTATGGTATATGACATACATTTTGCCCATGATTAAGATTATCTCTAAATATTGTTTATTTTATGTGAAGGTGTTAGTCTTCTACCGACTGTGAAGTAACAATGAAAAATTATGTCTTGGTTTCAAGGTTATTCTGCTTCACTGTGATTGAAGAAAAATTTACTTTGATGTGATACATTATGTCTTATAGGGCAGTGATTGGAGACAATTTGACAGTCTTTGAAGTAATAGTCTTATAAGGCAGTGATTGGTGACAATTTGACAGTTTTTGGTGTAATACATTATGTCTTATAGGGCAGTGATTAAAGATAATTTGACAGTCTTTGATGTAATACATTATGTCTTATAGGGCAGTGACTGGAGACAATTGAACAGTCTTTGCTGTAATACATTATTTCTTACAGGGCAGTGATTGGAGACAGTTTGACTGTCTTTGCTGTAATACATTGTGTCTTGTAGGGCAGTGATTGGAAACGGTCTGAAGGTCGTTGAGGCTGTGACTCAAGCAGTGTTCATCACACACAAGTTTGACTTGGCATCAGTAAGTTAATAAATTCATTCTGAATTTTTTCTTGCTGAGTTTCTAATGCTAGGCATACATTGCTAAACTGTTATTGCGAGTCACATGTTTTGAGCGATTGAACACACATTACATAACATTTGTTGCTGCGATAACATTTTGTTATTGGTTCAAGAACTGTTGCGCCGGCCAAATCAACACACGACTCGAGTTCTGTTGAGTTGCGGACCAGCGTACATGGCACGACTGATCCGTTTTAAGTCCAATAAACACGACTCATAACAAAAGATTAGTAATGTACATCTAGCATTACAGCGAGACAACAGCTGTTAAAGCGAAACAAAAGTCATGGTTTTCAGTTTATGCTCCTATAGGAGTTACTAAAACATAACCATTTGTAATTACAGTTAAGAATATTACGCCAGTGGTTTACTAGGAAAACCTTGTTGAACACACAGCATCTTAATTTCCTGGACCGCACAAGTGCTTGTAGTCTGGCAATATTTGCTCGCCAAATGAAAATATATTTGTATACACCTATTCCTACGCTTGCCAATAGGATATGGCCATGCCGTTTGTGTCCATTCTCAACTTATGTAACATATTTTGGCCTTTGTTTACTATATGAGTCTTCTTTCTTGCAAAATAACACTTTGAGACTTTGTGTTGGTTCTGTGTATACCGGCCTCCCTTAATACACTACTTGTAGTCTAGGTTACCCCGATTTCATAGAACTGCGCATGAACTTATTGATTGTGCTGGTTAACATGTCAGCCATCAGTCATTCGGAGAAATGACCAGAATCTCCGACTTTTAGAACACATTCTGAGTAAACCACTGGTGTGATAGTCCTGATTTTAGTTGCACTTGGTTAGGTTTTATTATCTCTTAGGTGCATAACCCCAAAACTATGACTTTTGTTTCACTTTAATGAGCAGATAAAGTGATGTTGTCTTTAGAAAGGGCTTCAATTGAGAGCGATAGTAATATTCAGTCTGTATGTTTGCAAATAAACTTTTTCTTATTATTCATAATACAAAGGAGAAATGAAGAAATGTGTTTACAGGGTATACAAAAACAAGGCTATTGTATATACAAAGAACAATAAAAGGATAGGAAAGCTTGTGTAGAACAGAATCTGTTATACTAATTGTTAACAAGACCGGATGTGTTTAGGACATGAATTTTCTAATGTTTTCTTTAGAGCATGCCTGGTGCAAAGGACATTGACCTGCGTACGTTCTGGATTGAAGAAACACTGTCGTGTGAAGTTGGTTTTGAAGCTGTGGGTCAGAATTGTGGTAAGTAGAGTTTATCAGGTAGTTTATTTGTCAAGCCAGTTAGGGCAGTCCTGGCTACAAGTGGAAGGAAACTATTCATTCATTCAATGATATCCTCTTGCGAGGTAGTTAGCAGAATTGACTGATTCGCGTCATGTCAAGTAAAAGATCCCACATAGGGGGTAAATGTGTAACCTACTGTGGACTCTCATGAGCCAATGCAGAAGCATCTTCTGCATTGGCTCATGAGAGGTGGTGTCCACAGTAGGTTACAAATTTACCCCCTGTGTGGGATCTTTTACTTCCTCTGGCATAAACATCAGAAAGAAGAAACCAACAGCTTTTCATGACTCTTCCAAAAGACACAGGCAAAGTGGGGTGAATGAAATTGCCCGGCAGCAGGTGGACTTCAACCTGGTCCCCTTGACCGACAGTCCGATACTCTACCACACAGCCACCTCACCCCACAGGAAAATTATGGAGACATCAGAATGATAACTATGTTACAATTTTTTTAACATTGTTCAGTAAAAGCAGTCATGCAGTTTTAAAAACTTATTATTTTGATAACTGGGAACATTTGGATAACTTGTTAGCAGTGTATTTAGTTAGAGTTGACATTTCATTGAATGGAATTTCCACAAATTAGTCATGACATCCAAATTGAACCAGATGTAATAATTAGACATAACAACTTGTGTTTCAGTAAAGTGCACAGCTGGAACCATCTACAATAATGTGACAAATTCATGTGATGACTGTGACATCGGCTCCTACAAGGGTGACAATGACCTCAGCTGTATGCCCTGTGGACCTGGGAAGACAACAGAGATGACCGGGTCAACCAAACTCAGCCAATGTATAGGTGAGGCAACTCAGGGTCTTCCTTCATCTTCTTGGGCCATCAGTCACTCAGTTCCACCTGATTTGTTTTATTTCTTTATACAGGCTGTATTAATGAAAAAAGGATAAGTGGACAATGAAGCCATTGGCTTATCGAGAGTCCAATGATTACTCATCTGTTTGCATCCCACCCTCATACTGCTAGCAATTATCTTTGTCTTGACGGTGCTTGCATACTGTACCTTGTTTTCTCACATCAGGAGGTTCTGGTTTTCAATGGCAACATCTGTCTTTTACTAATGTTTAGACTGCGTTTCTTTTAAAGTCTCGTATCTCACTTTTGAGTGGTTGGTGTGTATTTATGTTTTGTATGTGTACATGGAGTGAGACTAATCAAATATTTCTTTCTGTATTTACTTATGTAACTGAGTTGTATGACTTGCTGTAGACACGTGTGTTGCGGGCTACTTCTTCAACAATGCCACTAGTGTCTGCGAACCGTGCGCCATCGGCTACTACCAGCCTGACACTGGGCGCTCTTACTGCCTGCCCTGTCCCTTCGGAAAGACGACTCGCTCGCAGAACTCCACAAAAGAGACTCAATGCTTTGGTGCGTTATTCCTAAATAGTGTCATAGTAATTATATAGGGCAGTGTTTGTTATAATTATCTTTCGTTTTAAAGTGAGTGCGGTATGTAAATTGTATTGTAGATCATGTGAAAAGTGCTTTTAACATGATGTCAATAACTCGGTAATGCCAAAGTGTACTTTATGGTCTGAATCATTGTAAAATGTCACATATCTGCTAAATAAAGCACCTCTTAAATTTCATGTTTATTTCAATATTAATATATAATATTAGAAATAAATAATGAGTGGACTGCACAAGGAATGCCAATCTGCATACAAGATGTTGCACAGTTCTGAGACAGCTCTATTGAGAGTCGTTTGATTTAAACTAATATTAACAGTTTTAGCATTATTATAATTGATAATGTATTGTGATGTTTGCTGTCTGACCATGGGAGTTGACCCTGTTTCCAGACGACTGTAAGGACGGGACAGAGTTGAGGTCCAATGGCAGTTGTGTGTCGTGTCGTGTTGGCACCTACAGGAAGCAGGGCGTGGAGGCCGTGTGTGATCAGTGCCCCGCCAGTAAGACAACCCCCTCCACAGGAGCTGTCACAAAGGCTGATTGCTCTCTAAGTGAGAAGATTCTACAATCTTTTATTCAGTGGAATGTACAATGATTCTCATTGGTTAACCTAACAACTGTTTTACAGGACATTGTGACACTGAATATTCTAGTATTTATGACATCCCATTTGGCTAAAAATATCATCCATACAAAACATTGCTATTGTGATCTTTCAGTTCTTAATATTTTTCAAGAAATACACAATTTGGCAATAAATAAAAATATGCTATATTTAATATATATGTATAGCTATATATATATTGATATATATACACACACACACATATTATTGCTTTGTTTTAAAAGTCCAACCAATAAATCTTGAATTTGAGGATGAAATATAACGCTTTTCATCAAAGGATTTCTTGGTCTGTCAAATTCTTGTTTTATGCAATCTTTGAAGATAAATAATAAAGACTAAAACATGATGTCTAACAGTGTTAATTTAGATGTACTTTGAGAACCAAACATTCAGAGCATTTTGGGAATTGCTACAGATTGTATTTGTTATTTTTTTAAATAAGAGTTGTACTAATCTGAAATTAAATTTGACCATAATAACTTTTAGTTTGACCATAATAACTTGTAATTTGACCATAGCTACTTTGAATTTGACCATAAGTACTTTGAATTATTTCACCATAAGAACTTTGAATGTAACCATAAGAAATCTGAATTTTACCATAAGAACTTTGATTTTCATCATAAGAACTTTGTATTTCACTATAAGAACTTTAAATTTCACCATGAGCAATTTGAAAAGAAAAATGTACTTGTATGGAAGTACATTCTGTGAATGTGCCTGCTAAGACTTCGCATACATGTGTGTGTGACTTGTTCCAGTTAAATGTGTGGCCGGTAAGTATCGCCGTGGCCCAGACCCGGGGGAGTGCATCTCCTGCCCCATTGGCTGGTACCGTACAGAGGACATGGAAAACTGCACATCGTGTGGAGATGCAGCCAACTGGAGGACGGATGGCGAAGGCAAAACATCACAAAATGAATGTAAATGTAGGTCAACTTATGGCTGTCTCTAGTGCTAGTGTAGTGGGGCTCAGTGGTTAGAGCATGGGACTCAATCAAGAGGACCGTGGTTTTAGTCCACCTACAGCTGTTTTGAAACTTGGACAACTTTGCACAACCCACTTTGCCTGTGTCTTTTGGGAGAGGCTCTGAAAGCCATCAGTCCCTACTGTCTGGTGTCTATGCCAGGGAGGTAAACAGTCCTTCACAGTGAAATGGAAAAATCCTGTCATACACTTGTAGAGGCTGTGGTCTCAATCTACAAGTTGCATCAGCTGCTGCCAAAACACGTGCTCTCATATTGGAATAAGTGTATGTTTGGGTGATATATAGCACAACATTATTATAATATTATTAGTGACATGATGGCTAGTGTTCTCAACAGTATGTAGCACAAATATTTCTGTGAGATGATATCCCCCTCCTCCGAGAACACACTGCTCAGTATTGCATAATAAAAGACATTATAGTCAGCACTGTTAAAAGCAGCATACAACAAGCATTTCCAGAGTTGGTTGGTGTCACATAACTGGAAATATTGGGTCGGGTGATATATGTCATTGGAAATATTGGGTCATGTGATATATCATTCGAAATATGGGATCAGGTGATATATGTCATTAGAAATATTGGGTCAGGTGATATATGTCATTGGAAATATTGGGACGGGTGATATATTTCATTGGAAATATTCAGTCAGGTGATATATGTAATTGGAAATATTGGGTAAGGTGATATATGCCATTGGAAATATTGGGTCAGGTGATATATGTCATTGGAAATATTGGGTCGGGTGATATATGTCATTGGAAATATTGGGTCGGGTGATATATGTCATTGGAAATATTGGGTCAGGTGACATGTCATTGGAAATATTGGGTTGGGTGATATATGTCATTGGAAATATTGGGTCGGGTGATATATGTCATTGGAAATATTGGGTCGGGTGATATATGTCATTGGAAATATTGGGTCTGGTGATATATGTCATTGGGAATATTGGGTTGGGTGATATATGTCATTGGAAATATTAGGTTGGGTGATATACATTATTGGAAATATTGGGTCGGGTGATACACATTATGTTCCTCAAATTATGAATAATCTCTCAACCTCTTGGACCCAAATTTTGGAATAGGCACCTGCTGTAAAGGAATGAGGTTCTGTTTAACTGTCTGCCACCGTTCACTTGCTCTTACAGTCTACTGCCCAGCTGGAGCCTTCATCGTCACTGACACCCAGAACAAGAGTCGCTGCGAGGGATGTCCGAAACACACGTACAAGACAGCCACACAGTATTATGTTGAGAGATGTAACGCATGTCCTCCTAACAAGCCACGCACAATGTTTGCGAATGCCACCTTACTCACTGATTGTCGTCTCGGTGCGTTCAATGATCTTCACTCATTGCTAGTTACTGTACAAGTCCTGTAGAACCAGTGTTTATAAAGTGCTGTTTGTCTCATCATGGCAACTACTCAGTCACTGAAGTAGCAGTGATTTATTATGTTTTATGCTAATGTATAAATACTACTGATAATAATTAATATCAAGTAGGATTGAAAACATTTGTATAACGCATCAATCTTATATATTAAAATTACTCTTAAGTTCTTTATGTTAAAAAGTATATCATAATGATAAAATAAATACTGTGTAATAAAATAACCCACCCTTGTATATTTTCATTAGTGTGGCATATTAAATGAATTTAGTTATATTATGGGGAGCATTACCATAGTAGTTAGAAATGTGGACCCTCAAATCAAGAGTACCAGGGTATGAATCCTCTTGGTATCATTTAGCAATTTTTTTTATTCCACGTTGCTTCAGTTCATTCAGCTGTATAAATAAGTACCTGGCTATTGACAGTTTTACATATATGTGAACAAATAATGTTTGTGCAATAATTGCAATGTAGCTGAATGCTTCTCATATAAGTGTAGCTGGTGTCATGTCTGCTAGGGGGGGTGAAGTGTAAAGCACTTTGAGCAGTACTATGGACTGGATACTGTGCTATATAAGGACATACATTTATTAATTACCTACACAGGGTGTGTGTGCACTGTCTCAAAAACTCTTCAATTGGACCTTGCATTTTTAAGAATAGGCCTCAAAAATTGTAATTTTCAAGGAAAGGTCTTAAATTTGATTTTACCAAACTAGGCTTGGTACTTTCTGTAACTACAGCTTATGACTGAGCAGTATGCTGCTTTAATAAAATGATACCGTTTGATCACCAACTAAATAAATACATAGCTCTTACAGGGAGAAATGTATTGAATTTGTAATGATAAAAGGTGTAGGTCTTAAATAAATATGATCAGCCCCAAACCTCACATGCCCTGGGATAAGAAGCCTGGGTAGATTTGTAAGACATGTCATTGGTGCTTCAGGTAACTGCACTGCTGGAGAGATAGTCAACCAGAATGACATCAGTCAGTGCATCAAGTGTGCCCATGACACGTACCAGCCTGACGTAGAGCCAGGCAACTTCACTGTGTGTTTGTCTTGTGGGACAAGCAAAGGCCTGAATCTTGGGACTAAACTCAATGGCACTGCATCAAAGGAAGACTGCCTGCGTAAGTTATCATATTACTATAACACATACAACTATATTATGTGTGGCTGTGTGCAATCTCCTGGCAATAATACTTGATGGTCATCAACAGTCAAGACCTTTTTGGATGTTGCACAATAGATGTGTGTGTGTGTGTGTGTGTGTGTGTGTGTGTGTGTGTGTGTGTGTGTGTGTGTGTGTGGTGTGTGTGTGTGTGTGTGGTGTGTGTGTGGTGTGTGTGTGTGTGTGTGTGTGTGTGTGTGTGTGTGTGTGTGTGTGTGTGTGTGTGTGTGTGTGTGTGTGTGTGTGTGTGTGTGTGTGTGTGTGTGTGTGTGTGTGTGTGTGTGTGTGTGTGTGTGTGGTGTGTGTGTGTGTGTGTGTGTGTGTGTGTGTGTGTGTGTGTGTGTGTGTGTGTGTGTTTTCAGTTCAAATTTATTGTGCTGTACAACACTCAGAATTAGTTAGCAAACAAGACAGAAATGAGCAATACATTAGTAGTGTTTCTGAACATAAAGAGATTGTTAATATAAATGTTTGATATTCCTTGTAACAAACCTCTTTGGAAGACTCACAACATACGTTATATGTTCTTTCACAGTTGACATTTATTTTGTTGTACACATGGATTTAATTAGTGAAAGAGACAGAAATAAACTTAATCTATAATATAGAGTTGTTCCACTGTATGTAAATTTTTTTACATAGTGGGTATATTTAACATCATAAATAAATGAAAACACCGTGCGTTCTCCTTCTCTCTTTTTGCCACCTTTGCCTCTCTTTTCTATGTCTGTCTTTCTGTCCTTATCTCTCTCCATCTGTCTGACAAACACACACAGACACACACGCACACAAACACATACATACACACGCACACACGCACCACATACAACACACACATAATTGTTGTTTCAGCTTACTGTGGGGTTGGGAAGCAGATGAAGACAGACGGCAAATGTGAGGATTGTCCTCAAGGCTCCTACAAAGACAATGCCGACTCAACGACCAGGTTTGAACCGTGCATTGCCTGTGCGATAGATCGCATCACTGAAGGACCCGGAGCCACAAGCCTAGACAACTGCACTCGGGGTAAGTCTAATGGGTCTCAGTAGAATTCGGCAGAACATCACCATCATCATCCTAGTCTTCTGGAGGCCGGTGTGGGGTGTGGTAGCATAGCAGTTAGAATGTCGGACTGTCAACTGAGGGAACCCGGGTTCAAATCCTCCTGCTGCTGTTTCAAAGCTTTGACAATTTCGTTCATCCCATAGTTTACTCAACTGTATAAATCAGTACCTGGCTGCAGATTGAGGTGGAGATGTGATTGAATAGTCTTTGCGCTGTAACTGCAACATGGCTGAATGCTTCCCAGAGAAGTGGAGATGGCTTTTGAAATGACCAGGTCTGTCAGGAGGGGAAGTGCAAAGAAGTTTGAGCAATCGCAAGTCCCGGATACCGCGTACATTTATTCCCATAAAAGTTATTCATGATACTCCTCAGTGGGTGTCTCTCCTGAAAAACCTTTTTCGAGTTCTGCAGCTTTTAATCCAAATTCAAATTCAGTTCTGGATAAGCTAAGCATGGTCTCCCTGGTCTCCATGGTCTGCCTGGTCTCCCTGGTATCCATGGTCTCCCTGGTCCCCTTGTCTCCATGGTCTCCATGGTCTCCATGGTCTACTCTGCCTTTGATTGCCAAGTAACCAGCTCTCTCATAATGTCTTTACTTCTGCAACAGTGGCCTACAAATTGGACTCGCCTCCATCTGATTATCTCTGGGATCTTTGATGTTTTCACGTGTAATTCCTTATTTGTCATGTGTTGTGTTGATGTGTAAAACCCATGCAGACCTTAAAACTCCCTTGGATGAAACATCCACACTTTAATTAAACTCACTGGGACAATAACAGTATGGCTAAAACATGCAACACTGAAATATACAACACTTCTACATTTAAAACATCACAGACAAACCCCCACATTCCTGAGTATTTAAACACTATGGGAATTGTATTATAATGTTACAGTCAACTATACGTTAGGCCACAAGACAGACTAACAGAGCTGTATTCCATGTCCAAAGGGAACTTGTATATTGCAGGCAATTGTAGTGCAGGCTACAAGACAGACCAGCAGAGCTGTATTCCATGTCCAATGGGAACTTACCAGCCTAAGAAGTGGCAAGACACATGCATTGAATGCCCCCCTGAAAGTACGACAAATATGGCAACTTCGACTAGTAAAGCTGACTGCGATGGTGAGTACCTCTAATGTCCTCATGTTTAATAAGATTGTCATTCAAAGCACAAACCCCAGATGGCAAGTGGACAAGGAAGCCATTGCCTAATGAATAGTCCAACGATTATTCATCTATGTGTAAAGATAGATATTTGTCAATTTTGTTTTAAGTACATTCATGCTGCTTGCATTTACACAATTAGTAGATAATTTAATCCATTCATTTATCATCCTCTATGCACAAGAATGACGACTTTCAGATATATAATCTGCACTGTTCTTACAAGTTGTCAGCATGTGCAGTGGTATGAAGGTGCAGTGTTCATCTTCTGTGCAACATATCTAGCTGGATTGTTACCACATCAAATGGTGGTTTGTTGTTAGTGAAGACTTTAAGGCTTAACTTTGTATGATCATTGTTTTTTTTTCCGTTTTCGTGAAACTAAGATAAATCTGTGTATATAATGTTGGTGTTTTTGGTCTGAGTAATAACCAGACCACGGTTCAGATGTGTGCAAGACAATATGTCGTCAGTGCCAGTTTTATGGAAATATGGTGGAAAGAGGCTGCGAGTTAACTTACACAGTGAGCATATTATTTGGGACACCATGACATGTCCATCACAAACAGTTTTATGTATACGACAACACAGAGCAGACACAAAGACAAATGTAAAGTTATAAAAATTTCTACTGGTGTAAAAGTTACTAAATGTGATTACTGCATGTTAGTAGTTAACATAACTATGTTGAAAGAGTCTATGAGCTTCTTGCATTTACAGTCTTTCCCAACCGAACTCGCTATGGATTCATTATCACACTGGCCATCGACTGGACTAGTGATCATGGAGTAAAAGGATCCAACACATACAAGGATTTGGATTACCGAATCACGATATCGGTATGTACAAAATATGTACCAAATCTTATTAAATTTACCAATACTCATTTTCATAAAATTAATATATTAAAACAGTTGTTATTGTATCATTGCTACTGTATCATCACTGCAGTGTCATTGCTACTGTATCATTGCTATTGTGTTATTGCTATAGTACCATTGCAATAGTGGCATTGCTATATAACCATTGCTATTGTATCATTGTTACAATATTATTGCTACTGTACCATTGCTGCTGTATCACTACTGTAGCATCATTGTTATTGTCCTCATATCAAGTTTGTGAAATGTTAATTGAATGTTGACTGTATTCCAAATGCAGTGTGTTACATAACGGTGTGTTTTCTTTTATGACAGCTCAAGGCCTTGTTCAATAACAAGTTGAGCTCCTACTTCAGACAAGAGCTCAATATCGTCAGAATGTTGTAAGTCCTGCTACAGTTCTACATTGCCAACCAGATGACAGTTATTCTAAGGACATCCAGATGTGAATGTTGTGCATTAAGTGTCCATGTTTCTGTGTTATCAGCCAGACAACGTTCATTCTATGGACAACTAGATGTGAATGTGTATGTTAAGTATCTACCTTCTTTCTATGTTGTCAACCAGATAACGTTCATTCTATGGACAACTAGATGTGAATGTGTATGTTAAATATCTACCTTCTTTAGATGAAGCTCATTGAGACAATTTATGATTACCTGGAAAACTGTTAAAATAATATTTATGTTGGAATATTGTAGGTTGAACACATGTGCACACACACAAACACACACACACACACACACACACACACACACACACACACACACACACACACACACATTTTGAGTGTTATTTTCTGTATTACAGTGAAGCCTCCTACTGTTGTATTTAAACACAGACAGCTGAACCATGATTGTATGCAGATGGCATGTGACTGTGGGAAGTAGTCACATTAAAAAGTTATCTGTTATACCTGACAACCAACTGATCACAACTCAAGACTGTGGTGCTTGTCCGTTCCAGCAAGGGGAGTGTGGTCGTAGTACTGGAAGGCCTGTTTGATAAGACCGCACCGGATGCCGAGGTGAAGAAACGCCTGAGTGACACGCTGACTACTGTCATGGTCAGCGGAGAGATACCCGTTCCACAAACAGAGAACTTCGACCCTTTGCCAACAATTCCTAAGGCTCTGCCTCAGGTGACAAAGATACCTGACGGCAAAGGTTTGTATTACTGAGTTTCTTTAGTATTAAAATAATTATTAGAAATACAGTACCTGGACTCAGATTTTACAAATGTGATTGCTTTTTTTTAGACTATTTATATTTCGCAGCCAAAATTGGCGAAACGTCTTCCATTTTTTTACCAAACTTAATATTTTGTAGCCATTGATAAATGGTTAATAAGCTAGACTTTTTCAAAAGTGGATGAGTAAAGAGTGTAAAGAAGTTATTAGTTGAATATTTATTTATTTATTAATGATATTTTTAATGTGAGTTGATTGTGGTGTAATCAGACGGATACCCTGATTTAACAGTTCTGTCCTCAAAGATAGCATAAATCTAAGGACCCTATCTTTATGCCCTGAAGCTTATTGGCAGAACCCTGAGCTGGTTTCCTACAGGAAGACACAAGGAGTTGTGGAGGTAAAAGAATTTTGCAGAAAAACTCATTATATGCCACACTATAGACAAATGAAATACCGGTTTCCCTATCTATCGTACGACACAAAATATGATTTATCTCGAGACACACAAAATGCATATAATGTGTTTTCCAAATAAATACCTCAATTGTACCACCAGAAAATAAAACACAGATCAGTGATAGATAGATTAACAGCTAACGCAAGCGTTCTAATTGATAATAACAATTACTAAATTACAAGAAGTAGCAAAGATCAAGTTGTTATTTGTCTCACTATATGAACATAGATTGGCATCAGGCATGGGTTAGTTTCAGTTGTTAAATTGTTAATTGAATTAACCCAAATAATTTAATTTAGTTAATTAACTTTTCCACAAAGGCTAATATAATTTAATTAATTAACTTTACCAAAAGGGGTTAATTTAATCGACAAATTCCTAATTAACTTGCAATTAAGTGCACATTTAACAGTTCCAGGATAGTTCATAGTCATGTGACACAGGTGTTTCCAGAAGGCCTGTAGTAACTATTCCAGCCACTAGCCTGAGAGAGATCAGGTTCAGGCCTGTGTGAATGGGAGGGAGAACAACAACAACAACAACAACAACAACAACAACAACACATTTGTAGTTTCAGCAAATCTCTGTTCATAGCAAATATTTGAGGCTGGCAACTTGCACCCAAGTGGACCTATGGGGCCATTATACCTACGCATCTATAATGCTATGTGTGTACATATAACCGTTAATGGGGAGGTAATATAGCTTCAGTTTGGGATCTTTTTACCGTGCCAACTAAAATAAAAAATACGCCAGTTCCAGTAATGCATAAAAATAGTGTATATTATTTAGATGCTAGTGTGTAAATGATTTAGTATAAAACACTGCATAAGTAACAACTTGGTGCATAGAAATGATGTATGTGGTTGCCTGGTTTTGATAATTTGGTGGTGAAATATAGGAGGAAACCTCACACCTGCAAATCTTTAGCGACAATTGTTCGACCCTTTCAGAAAAAATAATAATTACATTGTAGTAAACCATATTCTTCTGTGTTTGTAACATTATGTATATTGTTCCAGTTTGCCCTAATGGACAACAATTGAATGACCAGGGAACTTGTGATGCCTGCTCTGTCGGTACTTATCAGCCGACGGATGTCAAAAACTTCTGCTACGAGTGTGGAGTCGACAGGACAACGGAGACCACAGGCGCATGGGGCGAAAAAGACGCTGTGTGCAAGAGTAAGCATGTCTTTGTTTTGCTTGCTCAGTGTCTACTGTGTCCTTATATAAAGCCAGGCAGTTCAGATCATTTATATATGACAACATACTTTTGTTCCCAGAAGTAAACTCAACCTAGGCAGATAGCTGTGCCCAAAATCTGGAACAAACTCCCCTTCATATTAAGCTCATCTGAAACCTTTTCTGTGTGTTCTCTTGCCCGAAAAATATTGAGATTTTTTGCATTCTGCTGACATTTCATGCAGTGGGCCATGGCAGAATGGTTATTCAGATTTGAATCCTAATATGCTGTATATAAATAAACACATGCTGATATTTGGTAAAACTGGTTGATGTCTTGGATCAGTAGTCAGTAGGATGCACCTCAAACAAACAGCCTACCGCTTTAGTCGTATCAGTTTGTGCTGCACAAACTACATTATTTTAGTGTAATAGAGGGACACTATTTCTTGGGTGCCAAGGTGGCCATTGATTGAAGGGAGGCAATGTCATTGTAAGGTGATTTACTCAGCATTGAAACATTACCCAATTGTAGGGTACGTAGCAGCTGTATAAGCCTACCTAGAAATGAGGCAGCAGCAGTTATATAGTGGTTAGCAGATTCCCACTTAATATATGTAAAATGTTAACTGTTAAATATACTTTGTGTAGCAGCAGTATAAAGACAAAATAGGACTTATGAATTGTTAACTTTTCAAGAATACAGACCCTTCAAGTTTAGACATTTACTCCCTCTGGGCCTGTGAATGATTTTTATTCCCTGACATTCTTCCCCTTAATCCCTTGTATGGTCGATCTTCTGCCAATTTCTGCTTTCACATCTGCCTTTTCCAGATATCCACAATATCCCAATTCTCTGGACCTAATGACACATATTTCCAACTTAATTCCTTCCCACATTCCACGTGATAGGTGGGTTAACAGTTATAGTTTTAGAATTTTTTTTTAAGAACCACCAGATTTGAAGCTAGCTACCTCCCTTCCATTGAGTGGTTTCGCAGTCCACAGGAAGACAGTGGGATAGTTGTCATGGATGGGGAAAATGTGCCAAAATATAAAAACAAATCATCTGCGATATACACTTAAGATATATCTATAAATAATGAGTTAATTGGTTTATGTGTACAGAGTGGTGTGCTCCTGAGATCTCCTACTGCAAGAACGAAGGCAGCTGTCTCTTTGACGCATACACATCGAAGCCCATCTGTACATGTCCTGACCTGTATGAGGGAACTCACTGCGATGTCCGCATTGGTATGTATAGCAGTGACACTGAAATTGTACAGTGCGTCTAAGAGGCGGTCGCATAAGTTTCTTATTGTCAATATCCATGTTATATTATGTTCCATGCCATATATTGAGGGGGTGAGTGGAGGTCTGGATGGGGGCAGGGTGGAGGGAGGTCTGGATGGGGGCAGGGTGGAGGGAGGTCTGGATGGGGGCAGGGTGGAGGGAGGTCTGGATGGGGCAGGTGGAGGAGGTCTGGATGGGGGCAGGGTGGGGGAGGTCTGGAGGTCTGGATGGGGGCAGGGTGGAGGGAGGTCTGATGGGGGCAGGGTGAGGAGGCTGGATGGGGGCAGGGTGGAGGGAGGTCTGGATGGGGCAGGTCTGGATGGGGCGCATGGGGCAGGTGGAGGAGGTCTGGATGGGGGCAGGGTGGAGGAGGTCTGGATGGGGGCAGGTGGCGGAGTCTGATGGGGGCAGGTGGAGGAGGTCTGGATGGGGCAGGGTGGCGGAGGTCTGGAGGTCTGGATGGGGGCAGGGTGGAGGGAGGTCTGGATGGGGCAGGGTGAGGGTCTGATGGGGCAGGGTGGAGGGAGGTCTGGATGGGGGCAGGGTGGAGGGAGGTCTGGATGGGGGCAGGGTGGAGGGAGGTCTGGATGGGGGCAGGGTGGAGGGAGGTCTGGATGGGGGCAGGGTGGAGGGAGGTCTGGATGGGGGCAGGGTGGAGGGAGGTCTGGATGGGGGCAGGGTGGAGGGAGGTCTGGATGGGGGCAGGGTGGAGGGAGGTCTGGATGGGGGCAGGGTGGAGGGAGGTCTGGATGGGGGCAGGGTGGAGGGAGGTCTGGATGGGGGCAGGGTGAGGGGAGGTCTGAACCAATACACTATACTTTTCTGGACTTTGAGAACTTATGCGATGACCCCTATAGCTATGTTCGAATGTGTTCGCTTCTCGTGAATACAAGTTCACAATATGTAAATAGAATTCATGACCCCCGTGAACTCGTAAATATGTGTCACCAACTGGGCCTCCTTTTAAAATTTTTAGTTCTCAACTGGTAATCACGAGTTGACCAGGGTCGTGAACTCTATTTACATGTTGTGAACTTTATTTACATGTTGTGAACTGGTGAACACATGTGTATCGTACAGACTTCCCATATGGTCCTCTAATATCAGATTATCTGGAACTAAAATATATTCACGACACAACAGAGCATAATTTTAGTCCGTTATTCTGAGCATTTTGCTTTAGATTAATAAATCTTTCTGTAGACAAACCAGTTCGGATTACCACTATATTTTGATATCGTTTTACAAACCAGCAACATTTCTGTAATTCTCCCTCCTAAAATTGTTTCAGTCCACATCGTTGGCCAAACAAATCTGTCACTGATTGTCATCATAAGCCCCAGGTGTTACACTGTCTGAGAAATAGGTCAAGCATATTTCCTGTGTGCTACATCGTCAATTGTCAATCCTTGAAGCTTCCGAAACCAAAAGTCACCGAATTGGAACGGTAATTAAGACATCTGACATTAGGCATTTGACACATCATGGCGTGTACACTTCCTTCCGTGAGGAAGAGCAATTTATATAGACCCAATCCATGGTGTGTTTTCAGAAACAAAAACATATCCCGTATGGATTGCGAGACATTTCTCCTTAAAATCTACCCCTGCACAAGTACAATTTTAAAGAAAAAAATAAAGAAATTAATTTAACATTTTGGCACGACTTCCCCACATTTATGCATGACATGGTAGCTAGGCTATAAAAATTGTCATTTGGCCTCCATTTCACACAACTAACATCTGTGTTTGGTAATGATGTGTTGAAAGGTTGCTTATATCAGGGAATACAGGTATTGTCGAAGAGCTTATGGTCTTAACCAATGAAACATGTTATACATATTTATATGACTTTATACAGAATTTCTTGTAAAAATAAGGAGTTCCCCAAAAGACATGTTGCAAGTCTGTTAGACTGTATCAACTGAGATTTGTATAACAAATATGACAGTTGTTAGTGGCAGTGCTCTGTGTGGGGGTATGCAGGTCAGGGGATGCATTTATTTAGCTGCCTGACAGACGGGTGAAGAATTGCATTAGTAACATGTTGGCATTGTTGCAATAGCATATCATTATTACTGTTTACTAAACATTTTATAGGACCATATATCCAGGACCATACATAGGCGCATACAGTCATTGTATAAGCTTTTATTCATGCATACACTCATGAATATCATAACTATGTCTAGTTAAAAGTATAAGTATAATATTAAAAATAATAACAGATATATAAACAGTGTTCTTTAATACAATATCATTTTATATTTTTTATGTCTTGAAGTGTTTTTTTATTTTACACCTTCAGTAGAAACGACAGATTGTTTTTGATAATGTTGCCATAGCTTTTACGAGAACTGTGTTGTTTGTGTCATGCTGACTGTTCGACAAGGTTTGTCCTTCAGTTTAAAACTAGATCCTCAACTGACTTAGCCTACTGCGAATCAAATTCACAGTAAATGTTTTTTAAATGCATACTTTTTTAAATCATCAAAGGAATTTACTTTAGTGGTTAAATGTGGTAAGGCTCAAAATAGTGGATTTCCAAAATGTTAAACACTTTGTGGGTCAATGCTGATCATGGGCGTGACTTCCATCCTCTCGCCAAACACATGATAAAGTTAAATAATTTTACCATGTTTGAAATTTGTGTGTTTTCAGCATTTCCATTTTCACTTCAATAAATGTTTAACTAAACATTAACTAATTTAATAATTTGTCTGATGATTTCACAAAAATGATCGTACAAAAGTTGCACAACCCAGCTAGCATGTTGCAGTGGATGCTATTGGCAGGTTTGATTTTATGCAAAATGAATTTGAAATGAGACAAGCAAAAAATATTCAGTTGAAGGGGGACCTTTAATTGCAGCCCGTTTCTTGTTTCAGACGCATATTCCAAGTCGCAGGTGCCGTTGATCATCGGTCTCGTCGTGGGCTTCTTTGCCCTCTTCCTGGTCGTCATGTTCATTGTCGCTTCCTTCGGCTACAGGCAAGTCACCATTCAAATAACACCAGTCCACATATCTTTAGAACCCCCCAATTGATTTAGCCCATTGTAAATCAGGTCCATTGATGTTTAAACATAAATAATAATAAAAACTTTATTTTAACACCATAAAATCCGGGGCTACTGCCCCGTTCATGGGTGTGTAGAAACATTATTAATTCACACGATAAAACGTGTATGTAGATTTTAGAGATAATAACAATAGGGGGCCTAGTGATAATAACAATAGGGGGCCTAGTGATAATAACAATAGGGGGCCTAGTGATAATAACAATAGGGGGCCTAGTGATGATAACAATAGGGGGCCTAGTGATGATAACAATAGGGGGCCTAGTGATAATAACAATAGGGGGCCTAGTGATGATAACAATAGGGGGCCTAGTGATGATAACAATAGGGGGCCTAGTGATAATAACAATAGGGGGCCTAGTGATGATAACAATAGGGGGCCTAGTGATGATAACAATAGGGGGCCTAGTGATAATAACAATAGGGGGCCTAGTGATAATAACAATAGGGGGCCTAGTGATAATAATAATAACACATGCACTGTATAAGATGTTAAAAACTATGCAGAATGTTCGCGCATGTAAATTATTTTAACAAAATGTTTACTGATTACATTGCATTTGTATGTATAAAAGTAAAAAAATTAAATATTAAATAGAAAATAAAACGCTAATACCATCAATATTATTATGTGTTAATAGTTAATATGTGCTGTCAGTTTGACAAAAGAGGGTACGTTTGTTAAAATCTTTGAAAGAATTTATTTTTATCAGTAGATCAGGTATATTGTGTGAATAGCTTTATGTCATAGTTTACAGAGCCAGGCAACTTCTGCCTTTTTTTGCCAAATTTTGACCAATTCTGGTAAAAAATAATTTAATGATTTGTCTGATGATTTCAGCAAAACCAAATAATAAATTTGTGCAAACGAGCTTGCATGTTTTCATGGATATAAAAAAGGTTTGATTTTTATGAAATGGGACGAACAAACACATTAAATTAAGGAGGGACCTTTAATACTACCAGTGCAAATATACCAGACAGAATGTGTATGTGAAAAGAACATGAAAACCAAACAACTCTCTGTGATAAGGAAATGGCGTCCTTGCCTCCACACCACCTGAAGCTTATTGTTTGCATGGTAGTCTTTTCAAATGTTGAATGAAGTTTCTTTTTTTAAGGATGAAGATGCCTTTATAAATGGTCTATGACAGTGGCATTTTTATATAACAGTTACATTAAAACTTTACATTCTGGTCAATTCTCTGGTTAACTGAGGGCTGACTAACCAGCATGACTGATCAGCGCATGTGCAGTTATATGAAATCGAGCAAGCTAGACTACCATTGTGATGTATTATGTACGACCGATGTACACACAACCAATGCGCATAGGCCTAAAACATGACATACGTTTCCCTATAAGACTGTGTTATCAATAGCAGCCTGCTGCTGTGACAAAAAGCAAGTTTGCCTTTAGGGTATGTCACTCGACCCAGAGATTATGTTTCTCACTGCTCTAAAATGAGACGTGTTATGTGCAGGAGACGCATGAGGGAACAGAAGAGGAAGCAACGAGACAGTCACCATAGAGAGAGTCCACCCAGCATGACGCCAGCTCTGCCAATGCCATCGGCATACAGCGGCTACACGCCACGCAACAACACTGGTACCACTGCGCCGTGGTCCCAGCCCGGCCAGTTCATGTTCTTCAATGACGACACTGATGCAAACGATCAAAGGCGATACCCCTACTTCGCATCGCCAAGCACGGTCTTCCAGCGTTCCTGAGGACTACATTGACACAGCAAGATGACCCTTAAATCTCCCTCCTCAGTTGAGGAAGACCCTCCAATGCTCTCTGGCTGCAAATTTGACCGACACTCTAAAATGCAGAAATAGTTTTTCTGTAGCCTTTGTAGTTTGTAAAATCTACTTATGGGTTCTTTGGTACCACCATTTTGGACATTCAACAGTTCTTGTTTTGTAAACTTAATTATATTTTATTTAATAACAGAAAAACATGCATATATCCAACTAAGATTGAAGCCTTTTTTAATATGACATCCAAGCCTACCGCTGCATTATAATGACAAGATAGCTGATATAACATTATTAACGTATGATGTCATGCTATTGCACTGTTATGTCACGCCCCTAAATGTTTACAAAAAGGCAATATTGCAACATGATTCTCAATAATATACATGTACCTGTGTATATCTTTCCCACAAAAAGTTATTGTACATCTGCTGTTTTGGAGGCATCAATAAAATGTTGTAGTTAGAAGCATAATTTGTATTTCCTGTTAAACTGGCACATGTCTTTAGTGTTTGTGTATCAAACATTGTTGTCCTTTAATATTTTTGTATATAATATTTGCTAACTATTGTTTCTAAATGTCATTTAGCACCTACTGTTTGCGTAGAATTGTTAATTTTGACTACTTGTTACTTTTGTATCTACTAACATTATTTAGTGTCTACAATTTGTGACTTTGGTATCTACTATTTGTCCAACATTGTCTATTTCTACAATGTGTTACTTTTGTATGTACTGTTTGTTTAATATTGTTAGATTCTACTACTGGTTACTTTATTATTTACTATTTTACCTACATTTGGATGTTTTAGTACCTTAATTTACTCTCAAATGTATTCAAAGCAGTTTGCACCATTTTAGCTGATATAGCATTCAATGTAAATGATAGCTGTGCATAGCATTACACTAAAATGGGAAATTGTTTTGTTTCTGCATTGTACGTTAATGAGACATGTTTATTGGGATGGTGATGGTTTTATGTTAGTATTATAAATAAATGAATTTGCTGTAGTTGTAGGCGCGGTTACTGTTTATTGACGCTTTAAAGAGAATTGTATTCAACATTGCACAGAATCGAATATGATATTATTAACTACAGTATGTTTTCGTAATATATATTTTAACTGTTTAATCTGTTTGTTAGTAGGCATGTTTTATAATTGAATTATACTTACTATGCAAAAACAATTGGTCTGTAGACATGTTTTATAATGGAATTGTACGTGCTATGCTATGCTGACAGTTAGGAATAGGTGAATTTCAGCTTCCTGTCTTGAAGATAAAGTTATATTACTCAGGGCTGTGATTCGGTGACATTATATCATCAACATAAATGTAGTTAAGAACTGCGTAGCACAGGTGCAGCAAGGTTAACATTAGCAATCACTGAACAAAACTAACAAAATCACTAATCTGGACCCATAAAAATTAGATCTAGATGCCAGAAGTTCGTGCAGAAATAATAATCAAATAAATAGTTAATGTATAGTATGAATATGTTGTATTGGTTTACTAATGCATACACATAATAAATGGGTAAATTTATACAAAATGATGTATATGTGTACAATGTTGTTTGACCACTGCTGGTGTCTATACTGAGTCCAGCAACCACTGACTCTGTGTATGTGAGGGAAATATGCAGGCCCGTAGCCGTAGACGTAGCGTCTCTGCGTGTGATTTCTTTTGGGTGGGGTTGCGTTTTTACAGAAAGTGGAACTTGCATGTGTGCAATTTTTTAAATATATTAATTAAATAACTTTCTCTTCCAAGTAATATCTTTTGTCATGATTTAGAGAGGTCGGCAACATACGGGCCGCGCGCCATTTGCTGCCGACAGAGCAATTTTTTTATCCGATCCGCGGCTAGCCTCGATTATGATCCAGCCTCCGTGCTTTAGCGCCATCATTTGTTGCACACCTCATCACGTAGCTTCGACTATCCTGGCTCCGTGCTTAGTGGGGTTTTCATTGTCTTCAGTGTGTTTACTCTAAGTTGCCCCTTCTGGGGCTAACACAACAGTGGGGTGCTTGGTGTGCAAGAAAAAGGTGCATGTGGAAAATAATAAATTTTGAAAAAAATAGTGCAATTAAAAAGTGGATTAAATAAGATATCTTCCTTATAGACGAATTAGGTGTGCTGGAGTGTAACGGAAATTATGTTTACATTATTAGCTAATTGCGATGTCATCCGAGCATTTGACTAATTCACAAAATAAGAGTTAACTTTTATCAGTTTATACGATGCAATTCCAATTATCTTTAAACTTTGATTATATTGACACAATTGTCCGACCGAAAAGTTAAATCAGGCAAAAAGTAATAATGACGCTGATTGGCTGCTGGCGCTTCACGGGAACGCCCACACAAAAATGGAGTGGTGACGGTGGGTAACAACGAGACCACGCCTCCAGATTCTAGTTCCATACATAATTAGATTAATTAGGCCATATCCGGGCATTTGGCTAACTCAAAAAATAAAAGTGAACTTTGATAAGTTTATACGATGCAACTCGAATTAACTTTCAACTCTGATTATATTGACACAACTGTCAGACTGAACAGTTCAAGTTGATCAGTTTATACGATGCAATTTGAATCGACTTTAAACTTACATGATACGGGACACGTTGTTAAAGCAAAGAACGTGTGGTTCATAAAGCAAGTGTCATTCGTACATGTTACTGTTATTATATTAATTGAATTATACACACCTATACATCTTATAGGGCCTACACACTGTATATAACAATGTAGGTGTTCACAGCTTCGTATATTAAGCTTTTCATTTTTAGTTATCAAAGGGGACTCATTCCCCGGATTCTTACAGACCAAACAATTGTGAATGAAATATGAATTATTGAATGGAGTATACAATAGTGAATGGAAATATATATATGTGTGTGTGTGTGCGTGTGTGCGTGTGCGTGCGTGCGTGCGTGCGTGCGTGCGTGTGATGCGACTTCTAGTTGATTGAACGCGCACAAACAACCACATTTTCAAGTAACTGTCATCAATCACAAGTGAATGTCACTCTAATTTAAGTAAGTGTCCAGCTACAAATGGAAATCTCAGTGCAGATCTTTTCCATTACATAGTCCTGTTTGAACTGAGCCAGACGCTGGTTTACAAACCGATGCTTCCTCTTCTTCTGTGATGGTGGTACGACTGTTGCTGACTGCTCCTTCCTCGTCGCCTCCGCAAACTCGAAGATGTTGGGGTGATGTTTCCCCACAAGTTTTCCACCCCTTCATGTGATTGTTCGTACGTTTCTCGTCTTCTGCGTGCACATTCCACATAGTCATTGGAATCTTTCCATCCTCGCCCAACCAAGTTTCGACGAAGTCATCGTTAAAGGTGTCCAGTTGGTGAAACAAGTTGGGCGTAATTTTTAAGGTGCCGTGACTGCCGTCATCTTGCACGTCAGTCGATTCACACAGTAGATGCAGATTGTTCTCTGTGGCAAACCCAACAATCCTGCGGTTGTCAAAGTCAAGAAAAGTCTTGCCATCTAGTGTCTTGGTGTAGTCGCCTACAAGCCAGATATCTTCTCGTCGAGTGGGCAGATTAGACAACTGCATATGCTTTTGGTTGTACAGACCATGTTTACGGAGTGGAAGCATGGAATGTTTCTTACAAATCCAAACCACTGGATGTCAGTTTGGCAGCTTCTGCATTGTAGATTTGCTGCACTGCTCCTCACGAAACTTGAGACAAAAAGTAAATGCGTACACTAGGCTAGTACGATTACGGTAGTTGTATTACTTACACGTGTCTGTGTTATTGTTCTAGTGCTGTAGTTTAGCGTGTACTATCGTGTAGTTTGTATCGCTTGCTTCACGCTCTCGCTTCCAGCGACAGCCAGCAGCTAATTTTTTTGGAGTGAAAAGGAAACCGAGTTCACAAATCTCCCCTGCTGGTACATAGCTTCTCCATTGACAATACTAGCCAGCCTCCTCGCGGCACACCCTGGATACTGGGCACCTTGCGGCGTCAGGTTAATGTGCTAGATATCTGGGAGCATACAGAAACCCCTAAGATGCAGTGTGCCGCGCAAATCAGTGTGTGGACGACCCTCACTAGTCCAACTATTAGCAAATAGCTAAGGGAGTAAACCCTAACAGAAAACCCGGCGTGAAGCTGCGAAGGCGGTTTGTTGTCACCCTTGCCATCATTCCGCCACCATCATTCCGTCATTCCGCCACCACCATTCCGTCATTCCGCCACCATCATTCCGTCATTCCGCCGTCATCATTCCGTCATTCCGCCATCATCATTCCGTCATTACGCCATCATCATTCCGTCATTCCGCCATCATCAGATCTCACACATCAACGTGAGCTGTGTTCTGTGCTCACAGATCGTACCCATCGACGTGAGCTGTGTTCTGTACTCGCAGATCGCCCCATCGACGTGAGCTGTGTTCTGTGCTCACAGATCGTACCCATCGACGTGAGCTGTGTTCTGTACTCGCAGATCGCCCCATCGACGTGAGCTGTGTTCTGTGCTCACAGATCGTACCCATCGACGTGAGCTGTGTTCTGTGCTCACAGATCGTACCCATCGACGTGAGCTGTGTTCTGTGCTCACAGATCGTACCCATCGACGTGAGCTGTGTTCTGTGCTCACATATCGTACTCATCGACGTGAGCTGTGTTCTGTGTTCGCAGATCGTACACATCGAGGTGAATTGCAAAAATAATTACAGATGAGAAAAGGACTTGGTGTCTGACAGAAAAGTGCATATCAACTCTTATCAAATTGGTACACATAGAAGCTACGCTACGCGCGACATCTCCATGGAGGAAGTAGTTCTTGTTGAACCTAAAATAATATTTCTGTCGGAAAATACTACTATTTAAGAATAATATTAGAAATCCTGGTAGCTTTATACAAAAGTCAAACTCAGTATGCATCGATACGTTATGCATATACAGCAAAAGCACGCACGCCCGCCCGCACGCCCGCCCGCAAGCCCGCCCGCACGCACGCACGCACGCACGCACACATATTTGAATGGTCATGATGATCCATCCTACTTCAATGGTGTCACACTGCTCCGGACTGAAGACAAGCCATTAAACACGACAACAATGCTCACTGCAATGTTTTGGCAATTACTAAATTGGTATTTATTTTTAGTGCTCCCTGTATATGTTTCTTATGTTTCTTTGATATCTCGTATAGAGAGGTTAACGTTTTCGAATTATCTACCATTCCCTTAATGCAGTGTATCCACTAATAGTTAACTACAATTATTGATGTTGAAAATATGCACAACTAACGGTTATACACCTAGACGTAACCATGCCGTAACTGTCGGCGGCACTTATTCACAATGCAATGATTTGCAGACACCCGGAAACAGGGCTTGTGTCCTAAGCTGTTCCTGTGGACGGGGGAGTTGTAGATAATAACTGCAGAATTGCGACAAGTATTAGACATAGAAACAACATGATGTCGATGAATGTTTTGGACCAACGATAATAATAAAATAAGCAAATAAAACTAAGCTATCCTGTGTCAACGTTTTAGCAATACATGACAATTGGTTGGCATTCACGCACGCACGCACGTACGCACGTACGCACGCACGTACGCATGCACGCACGCACGCACGCACGCACATGTACTCTGCTAGGAAAAGCCGTGCCGGATAACAACATGGATTTGCAAATACGGTGTATTGTACCAATAAATATCGTTAAAAAGATTGCATTTCTATAGAGTCCTACATGTTCAAAATGTGCTTTCATGTCTATACTGTGTTCAGTTTGAACGCATATACAGATTGCTTTAAAATTACACATACATATTCTATCAATAAAAAGCTAGTGAAGCAACATCCGCCGAAACGACAATGTTGTGGGAACCTGCGAGGGTTTTAACTAACCATCTACAGTGGGAGGTCACTACATCACCTCCTGTTTCTTCACCGGGTCTGTTCTTTAGTATGCCTCTTCTTAACAGAGTGTCTCACGACAGCTGACGGCAGTGAACTGTTGAGTATGAGTGTCAAGACTTTAGACTAGTCAAAATAAATAAAGTGATCAATATGAGGTCTTCGCACTGACAAGAGTTCGTTACGCACATTGTTCGTTACAGAACATTGCATAATGGTGATAGACAGTCATTCTTGTTAATAGTGGGTAGTTGAAGACAACGTAGTGTTATGGTTTGTGTAGGCTTAACAGCCAATGTACGGATTGCACCTGATTTCACAATGCCCAGAGACACATAGGTGAAGTATTCGTTTCTGAACTTGTACCAAGCGAACATGCGCTTGTTTCAGCAGGACAATTCTCGACCTCGTGTTGCGCGAACTGTGTTACTGTGTTACTGTGCAAGCGCAGCAGCAGCAGCAGCAGCAGCAGCAGCAGCAGCAGCAGCAGCAGCAGCAGCAGCAGCAGCAGCAGCAGCAGCAGCAGCAGCAGCAGCAGCAGCAGCAGCAGCAGCAGCAGCAGCAGCAGCAGCAGCAGCAGCAGCAGCAGCAGCAGCAGCAGCAGCAGCAGCAGCAGCAGCAGCAGCAGCAGCAGCAGCAGCAGCAGCAGCAGCAGCAGCAGCAGCAGCAGCAGCAGCAGCAGCAGCAGCAGCAGCAGCAGCAGCAGCAGCAGCAGCAGCAGCAGCAGCAGCAGCATGTATTGACGCTGTACATGCCTCCCATAGAACATGCATGGGACGAATATGTAACATGTAACATGCAGACAAAGCTTTATCAGTAACAACAATCGACCAACATCTAAGAGCTCACAGTTGCTCTGATTGAAGGCAGGAGAAGCACGCCATGTTGTCGATTGCAAAGATTCACAAGGTCAATGCGAAGCAGAATCCTGGACTGCATTACTGCCAAGGGGGGTTATACCCCTCAATGAACACCTCTTACACACACTGTTGATGTTGGCACGAATAAAATTATGACTTTCAATAGAAACTTGCGTTTCTTTATTGACTAATACGCTCCGTTTTGATGATAGTTCCTCTATTTTTTCCTTTTCGTGTTCCCTAGCCAATGAAGTGAGAAAAGACGTTGTCCGTTAACAGCTTCTTGACTCCATAATGCTGCCACCTGGTGGCTCTCTTCTCTCCCTGCCTCCATGTTGGTCAGTCAGTCAGTCAGTCAGTCAGTCAGTCAGTCAGTCATTCAGTCTGTCAGTCAGTCAGTCAGTCAGTCAGTTAGTCAGTCAATCTAGTCAGTCACTCCTTCCGTCCCTCCCTCTTTGTCAATTCGTCTATGCATCTTTTTAGCTATTACTTTCTCTGTCTTTGGATCTTTCCTTCTGGTTTGTTTTCTATGGTTAATGTACTAAAATACTCCAATTACACAATGTCAAGGATAGACTCTTAGCTAAATTACAAGATACCCGAATAAAACTGCTGCATTTTGCACGTTGTCAATACAGCAGCAGACGGCGGTTTAAGTACTGCCATCTATCGGAGCCTTTAGAGACAACAACGGGTCATCACAACAACGCGCGATTAGTGTGGAGTTATTTCTAAAGATCAGTGATGTAGTACGACCGCGTGGATCACTATTTATTTCCAAGTTCATGATATTATGGCTCATTCGTCGACGATGTAGGCACTTTTGTACATTCCAGGTCCACCTCCATGTCGCCGTTTAACAAGATTTAATAAGATTGCCATCGAAGGCAAAGACCCAGATGGTAAGTGGACAAGGAAGCTGTTTGTTTTATTGAGAGTCCAACATTTTTCATCTATGTGTAATCCCCTTCCTGAGATATGTGTCAACCTTATTTTTAAACATATTAATGCTGCTAGCGGTTACACAATATGTAGATAATTTGTTCTATTCATTTATTGTCCTCTGTGAGAACGAGCATTTTTTCCAGAGATTTGAAGAAGCATCGGTCGAGAGGCTGCATCTCATGGGTGCAGTATGGAGGAAGAGTGATCATCTCGATTCCATGAGCCCTGGCATAGTTTATAGCATCCAGGATCTTGTGGCTGTGATGCCCGTCCGACACAATCAGGCGACGGTTCTGCGTTGATGTATTTATGTAGAGAACAAAATGTTCCATCCACTTCAGAAAGAGTCCGACATCTCTCAAACCGCTTGCACTGACTGTGGCGGGGCATCCTGCATAAGCTGGTCCATCATTCGCTTCCGGGGGGAATCATGAATGGCAGAAGGTAGGCTCCGGCAGCACTCACCGCGCAGATCACGGTCACGGTTGCTCCTCGTTCGCCGCTGGTCATTTTCGCTACCTGACGGACCCCCTTGGAAGCGACGACCTTGCCTAACTGATGGACACTGGTTAGACGGTATGTATTCGTGGCCATTGAGCACACAATTTCTTAACATTGTTGATCCTAAATAAACAATCAATCTTTGTAGATCCCAAAGAACTCGTTTACTTTCGGTCTGTTGAAACCAACAGCCCTTGATAAGTTCGTCCCTTAGGGGTAACGAACGCTCAGGTCGGGATGTCTTCTTAGAAAGCTCTTCAGCCAGTCTTTCCCGGCCAACTTGTTTGTCTGATTGAACGGGTGGTTTGTCCCCGTGGCCACTGCCACGTCGTATGCCAGACGTCTGACACCAGTAGGAGTTAGGCCGTACAAGGCCCTCTACATTGTATGGATGTGCAACTCAACCTCCGGCGGCAGCGCCGATGAGGAACCCAACCTCACCTTTCCAGGTGTGTCAACAAGGGCACCACGGTGTCTGCGAATAGTGCGAGACGGAACTACCAATTCTTTGCTGACACGGATGAGCGGCATGCCGTCTCTGACTAATTTCAACGCAAAAACGCCCACCTAGGCGTACTGCCCCCTTGGTTGGTAGGCGTCTCGCCCTAATAATACTATTTTGATCAATAGGTGGCGTCCAGTAAGCGTTCTTATTATCACCCACAACCAATGCTGCTAATGTGTTTACAAATTAATTATGATGATATATGCCTAGTGACAAAACAGCACACTTGGTTGCGATGACTTTATTAACACAAAGGTAGACATTACATTTTACATCAACACTTGAATTGAAACAACTGAATTTTATACTTACTTTCGAACATCCACTTTAGCGCTCTTATCAGAAGAAAGCGAGAGATGGCAGCACTTGAAAAAGCATAACACGTGGTGTACTTCATTAGGCGTTCGTTGGAAAAGTGCTATGGGCGTATTGCCCTGCCCTACCCTATTATGTTTGCAGCATCGTTATAACATACAGCATGTATAGTAACCAATCACAGTGGATGCACACTGCATACTGAACTATGGAACATATACATTATAAAACATATGCGCAAAAACACATTTTTCGATGCTCCAATTCGCATATTTAACATGTTTTGAGTGGCGCCATCTCTTGAATAAAATTAGCAAGACAGCGCTCAATGCAGACTATCAATCAATCCTAAATATGCGAATTCGAGCTTCGAAAAGCTGAATAAATATCTTTACGCACAACACGTTTAATAGTTGACATGTTCCGTAGAAAAAATATGCATTGTGCGCGACTACTACACATGTTACAAGTTAATATTACGTGTTAAAATTGCTGAAGGAATTCAATTGTTCGTCGATAGCCTCCTACATCACGCCAAAACAACTATCCGTGCTAACAGACGAAGTTGAAGATTCTACGTGACATGAGTTCACGGAGGCTCTAGTTGTACCTCGCGTCTTTTTATTAACCTATGGAGTATTTGCACTGGCCACATCGTTTACGACGAGTTCACGGGTAGACTCGATCGGTGTAACCAGCTGCGGTCCGTGTCTTGGTGGACGTTGGATGTCTGCATATACGATTATCATCGGAACATGTCCACTTTCATCGTCAATAGCTTCGTTACCTCTAACTTGACTATCGCAATAATTATCAGTAGACAGGGACTGTTAGCTCGGATTAGCATCGTAAACATGGTATATTTTCATATACCTATCAGGAAATACCAGTAGACATATTTTTAATATGTAAATAAAACCACATGTAAGCAAACATAAGAGTGAAGACCTCTCCTCATGTGCAACTTTGGTTTTGTTTTATAATGATTATCATGGCGCCACATGTTTCCACAGATATAGACTTGTGTGTAAAGAAAAATCATAAATCTTAAATATATATAAATATTATCGGGATACTTATTTGGAGGTTTAGATGTTTGGTTTCCACGAATATAGCTTTAACAGAAACGAAAAGAAAGTGGCATGTCTCGCGATTCCTCGTTGCGAACGTGATCTTAACAGTTAACACCAATAATACTAACTTGACATAGGACCATCATGCCAGACACAGTGAACTAATCTACCGCGCGCACTAAATAGATCAAACTCCAATCGACACAATGTGCACTGTATTACTAAATATACAAACTAGACGTAACAACCATCAAGTATTCAGTTCACTTCAGCATCATCTACTGCTGCATATTTTTTACATAGGGCACCGCTCACGTCAGCATGACAGTTACATATTCATTTACAAAATCTGACCCCAAATAGTATCATAGTGTATTGGGTTATATTTAGTGCACCTGACGTCAAACATCCACACCGTGCTTTCACTTTCATTGCGCACATCAGACGTAAAACGTCACCATCGTGTCTTCACCTACATAGGCCGCACCTTAGCATTGCATAAACATTTTAAATGGGTGCGTCTGACCATAATGTTATCATTGCATATTCCGCAACATTGGGCGCATCTAACGCCAAACGTAATCTTCCTGTATTTGTTTACAGTAGGCGCATCTGACGTCAAGCCACATTATCCCATACTCTTTTAAAAACGGCACATTTGATATGCCAGCAAGCATAACAAACTACTAGAAATAACTAACGACTTTGGGCTGCAGAACATGGTAAACGACCCCACACGCATCGCTTCTGGCAACATTCTTGACCTCATACTCACCTCAAATCCCTCCATTATCATCAACACCCACACCACTCCTGGTATGAGCGATCACGAATCCGTGACCTTCAATGTCAACTTAAACCCAGTTCGCAACAAGAAACCCCCCCACCAAGTTTATAGTTACAAATCAGCAGACTGGGACCAACTCAAAGACGACATAGACAAACTAAATCTTGAGTACTTCGACATCGACCCCAACTCACAGGATATAGACAAAAACTGGACCTTTTTCCGCGAACGCCTGACTACCTTGATTAACAATAACATACCGAGACGATACACAAAAGCTAAAACCCACCTCCCCTGGATAACACGTGAACTAATTAGAATGCAGAGAAGACGAAACAAAAGCCACAAAAAGGCAAAGCAAACTGGACTAAACAGTGACTGGGAAAAATTTAAGGAACTCCGAAAGCAAGCTACTAAAGCATTAGCAAAATCCTACAAAGACTATGTTAACAATCACATTGGAGACAGCCTGAAAACTAATCCAAAACGATTCTGGTCATTTATTAAGGCAAATAAACGAGAAAACATTGGCATCCCCACACTTCGAGTAAACGACCAACCAATAATTAATGATCGAGATAAAGCAAATGCCCTAAACAACCAATTTAGCTCTGTATTTACCCTAGAAAAGCACCCCATCCCCCAAATAGCCCCCTCTACTTACCCCAACATCCCCCTTCTCGAAATTGGCATAGATGGCGTAATAAAGCAGCTGGAAAATCTAAACCAGAACAAAGCTACAGGCCCAGATTAACTCCCAGCCAGAGTCCTTAAAGAAACTGCAATGCAGATAGCTCCCATCATCACCCAAATTTTCCAACAATCATACAACACAGGTAAACTTCCTAATGACTGGCTACAAGCATTAGTAACTCCTATACACAAAAAGAGCCATAAATCTGACCCAGCTAACTACAGACCCATATCACTAACCTGCATCCTCTGTAAAGTAATGGAACATATCATCCTAAGCAACATGTGGAAACACCTGCACAAGCATAACATCATTCTCCACTTCCAACACGGATTCCAGTCAGGACTGTGTGAATCTCAACTCATTGAGACAGTCCACGACTGGATGACTGCTATGGACAACAAGACCCAAATTGACGCAATCCTGCTTGACTTTGCTAAAGCCTTCGACAAAGTGCCTCACCTACGTCTTCTATCAAAATTGACCTCCTAGGGAATCACTGGAAACACTCAAAATTGGATCAAATCTTTTTTATCCAACCGCAAACAGAGAGTCTCAGTTAACGGTGCCCTGTCGGACATCACAGATGTCACATCTGGTGTCCCACAGGGTTCAGTTCTAGGACCTGTCCTCTTCTTACTCTACATAAATGACATAAATGGGAACATCAAATCTCCTATACGCCTTTTTGCAGATGATAGTATTATATATCGTAAAATTTCTTCCAAAAACGACCACGAAATTCTCCAAACTGACCTAAGCCAACTCCAAACATGGTCAGACAAATGGCAAATGGAATTTAATGTATCTAAATGCGTCCACCTTCCAATAACAAACAAAACTAAACCCAGCACACACAAGTACTCGCTTTCTGGCCAGCCACTATCCACCGTATCCAGCCACTCATACCTCGGAGTAAAATTGGATTCCAAATTAACCTGGACAAATCACGTCACTGACATAACTTCCAAATCTTCGAAATGTTTAGGCATGATTAAACGAACTCTTGGCCCATGTAAACCCGAAGTTAAACAAACAGCCTACAACATGCTAATCCGGCCAAAACTTGAGTACTCTTCACCCATATGGAATCCCCACACCTTTTCACAAATTAAAAGCCTTGAAAGAGTGCAACACTCTGCTGCCAGATTTGTTAAAAATGACTACAGACGAAACACAAATCCAGCAGATCTAATTACTGCCCTTGGGTGGCCAACCCTCGAACGAAGGCGCATTATCAAACAAGCCACTACCTTCTACAAAATTCTAAACAACATTATTGAGATCACCCCACCTTCAGGCCTACTAACTCGCTCTCGAACCCGTGGACAATACATAGCCCCCAAGTGTCGTATAAATGCAATGGTCTTTTCATTTTATCCCAGAGCCATTCGCATATGGAATATGATTCCATCAAAAATTACCAACATAAAAAACCCAAAATCATTTCAAGAAGCTATTATGGAACTCCCTTTCACCACACCTCCTCACCTAAACTGCCTTTAAAACACAGTGCTCAGCGTAAACTTATCCAGGGTGTGGGTATGGAGACTGTCTATGTGTGCATGTGGCAAGGCAGCGACAGTGTCCATACACACAACCAACCTATTAAAAAATTTCGTTAAACATCCTATACATGAAATAAATAAAACTATCAAATAAAAACCATTTCAGCAACATTAATGATACTAGTCTTTTAATCGAATGTACCACCCACAGCGCATGCGCACAGCCCACCACAAACTCCTGCGTTAGCCCAAGTTTGGGCTGTTTGGAGTAAACCACTTGAGACTTGAGGAGTGATGCAAACTTCCACTACGTATTTGGTGGCATCTTTATTGGGACATTTCACTTTGCTGAATATCAGGTCCACAACAAATGCCAAATTGTCAATACGATGGCATGCTGCTCAGGTGTGAAACATTTCAGCGAAGTGCCCTTTAGATAGTTCGAGTAGCTGTCACACTTAATGAGTCTTGTGCCGATAACTGCCCGGGTCTGTTTTCGTCAGTGATGTCCATAACAGTAGTTTATCTGCAAACATATATTTAAAATCAAATAATTTTGTATGGTTAAAGGAGTATAACATTAACCCCATTACCACTGCATTACTGATATATAACGAATGAAACATTTGAAGTGTTTCTCACATACAAACAACGCGGTAATAGTGAATAATTACTCCAATAATTATATGTACACATTTTTTTTGTCTCAAAATAATCACAAATATTTCAAATAATTATTATATGACTACATTCATGTATTAGTACTTTATTAAAAATCCAGTGTGCCATCATTAACCTGTATTATTTTCTGCAAGGGTCAACAGTAATGACGAACTATTCTTTTCAGATATTAAATTATATCAGGGTTGGTTGGTTTTTTTGCAGAAATTGGGGAGAAGGGTATTTCTGCTGCCGGTTTCTGAAGAAAGGACAGAACCATGCCAACACTGAATCATATATATATATATATATATATATATATATATATATATATATATATATATATATATATATATATATATATATAGCAAAGACCTCGTTATTATGAAGGGAACTCTGAGAAACGACATATTTACGAAGACATATCAATCTAGTTCATATTAATTTATTCCCTTTATAGACTTTTGTAACTTCCCCATGTTTTCCAGTTTCCATGTTTCTACTCTAGATGATAGCAATGTATGTTTACCAACTACAGCAAAATGCTGCGTGACGTAGCGACTCACGTCAGACTTAGCAACTCCCGTCAGACGTAGCGACGTTAGATACAATGTAAACAAATTATCTTGAACTTTTCTATTGCAATGATTATGTCAAGTGACTTACCCAGTGAAACCTGTCACCAGACTCCGTCTTTAGACGATGTACGCTCTTCTCGGACAATCCACAGGCGGTTGCCCTGGAAGACACAGAAGACGTCAGCACTTGTCACACATCTCTGTATGGGTGACACACAAACTAACACGTTATGTGTCAAAGACGTTAACTTACCGTATCCTCAGTTGACGTCGTTGAGTGAGTAGACATTTCATCGTCCTCTCACTGCCGGCATCTGTCAAGTTGTTCGACTCACAACTGTAAACAAACGTCTGATATATTAACACTCACATTGTGAAATACACAAAGTAAACAGCATTTATTTACACAGTAACTAACTCAACAGCATCAGCAATAAATCACGAGGGTGTGGTAAATATGATGGGATGAATATAAAATTATTTATCACATTTTTTACAATTATTTATGATCAACAAAACTAAAATGTGATGTTGACGTTTACATAAAGTGGTGTCAGTACAAAATTCTTCGTTCAACAAAAGTTATTGGTAATTATGCAAAGAAATGACTGATTACTCCAAATAAAGTTTGTTGTAATATGTCACATTCTAGAATTTGTTTACTTATCATATATTATAACGTTGTCATAGATCAAAATTGGCTTTGATTGACAAATTAATTAGCTCGATCAGAGCAGTAACAATTATGGAGTGTTATTAGGTAAATGATGCAGGTTAATACAAGATATGTTGTTATTTTAGCAACTGTCAAAATAAACAGAATATAACAAATTAATTTACAACCAATTCACCTCAAAAGATAAGTTAATGAGTAAGTAAATGATGTCCGGTAAATAAACAACGGTGTTCTTACCAGAGTGTCTCCAACTGGTGACACCCTTGACAGATGCCGCCGACAATTTGACCCCAGGACTTGTCCGTGAGAGAACAACTGTCCACACTGTAACATAAAGATTTGATTATTATACATCTCATCAACAACAGAAATATATCCTTTCACAAAGTCACTTTTCTCTACTGTTGTGCTGCACTATGTGGATTTTAACAGAACAACAAGTATCCTTTGAACACAGGTAGTCGTAACAATTCATAATAACTTACTTTAAAACACTCAGTTGTGACATCTTAGCCACGGCAGCTCCTAGGGACCGTCCGGCCTCTTCATCGGCGAACACACCGCTGTAGTTCAAACTGTCAAGTAAATTATATTCCTGGATTAAAAGATCACAAACAGCTTATCCCATGACTCGCTATCCGCTGATTAAATATCAATATATCAAACAAATCGTATGCACCAGACTGATAAACTACAGCATTTTGTGATGTATATACCATAAGTCACAACATTGACTGACCGATGACCATAACACAGGCGGACAACACTTTCTTGGTCAAGTCTGGTCACATTTCCACGTTTTGTTTGTCCTTTATCTCGTCCTGATCACAAATCGGTTGACCTGTGTCCCATTGTCGGCTGACAGCCTGACATAGAACATATTTAGGTGACACTTTTTGTTGAAGTTGCTTCATTTCATTCACCATCGACTGGTCATTGTATACATTGTATTATTATCAACTCAACACAACAGATCAAAGATCAGAAACTTCTATAAACATAATTATTCGTATAAACCTACAAAATTGTGAAACGGCTCTGACGACAGCGCGTCTTAAAATATCACTAAGTTTTAAATAAATTGTGATACAAAGATTATTCATTAAATAAAATACATATATAAAATACTAAATTATGAATTGATTATACCATAATCATATGGTTGTTGTTCTTCATAAAATTTAATAACGCGTAACAGTTGTGTGTCGTGTCGTGCGATAATCCAGTATTGTTTTGAATGTAGCCTTTATAACAACGACTGTCTTTGACAATGTTAAAAACAGTTTCATAGTGGTGCTTCCACATTGATCCTATGTTTTCATCGCCATGTACACCATTGACGTTAGTGGTGCTTCCACATTGATCCTATGTTTTCATCGCCATGTACACAATTGACGTTAGTGGTGCTTCCACATTGATCCTATGTTTTCATCGCCATGTACACAATTGACGTTAGTGGTGCTTCCACATTGATCCTATGTTTTCATCGCCATGTACACAATTGACGTTAGTGGTGCTTCCACATTGATCCTATGTTTTCATCGCCATGTACACAATTGACGTTAGTGGTGCTTCCACATTGATCCTATGTTTTCATCGCCATGTACACCATTGACGTTAGTGGTGCTTCCACATTGATCCTATGTTTTCATCGCCATGTACACCATTGACGTTAGTGGTGCTTCCACATTGATCCTATGTTTTCATCGCCATGTACACAATTGACGTTAGTGGTGCTTCCACATTGATCCTATGTTTTCATCGCCATGTACACCATTGACGTTAGTGGTGCTTCCACATTGATCCTATGTTTTCATCGCCATGTACACCATTGACGTTAGTGGTGCTTCCACATTGATCCTATGTTTTCATCGCCATGTACACCATTGACGTTAGTGGTGCTTCCACATTGATCCTATGTTTTCATCTCCATGTACACCATCAATGTTAATAAAAATTTTAGTTTTGCTCTTTACAAGATCCTTAACATTTTTCCTGAATTTATGGGATTCGTTTTGACACATCTTTTCAGCAATGCTATGAGCATTTCTAGTTTCTTTGTCTTTCTTACATTTTCTGGTAGCATGTTTAAATGTGTTTCTGGACAATGGCATTAAAAACATTACCTTGTCTTAGTTTGCCAACTGCTCTCTATATTAAACAGGCATCCCAGGCTGCACTGTGAAGCTCCTTCGCTTTGTCATTCCAGTCTGGTACTACATGTTTAATTTACGTGGGACACTTTTCAAATAGTTTCCAATTTGCGTAAAAAGTTGAGTCAAACTTGTAACGTAATATATCGAGACTCTTCGTAAACAAATAGAGCCATGATTATGATCACATCCTGCTGTCAACAAGTCTACAATGCACAATATGTGTTTGAGTGTGCAGTGCAAAACAAAGTCAAACCAAAGATCGTTGTATAATAAAACCTGATTGTCGTGGGAGCCTGACTGGAAATGTTGGTCAACATGGACGTGACTACGTAAGGACATTCAAAGAAACATACATACAACTCAGCGGTGTACTCACAATAGTTCGGTGATGCCAGATGATGCACCTGCTTCAAGTAGGTACAGCAAATCCTGAAGATTCTTACTTGACAGCACCTCACTCATGTCCAATTGTCCTTCAATGACAAACTGCTTGGAGACGTATGACCACAACTCAGGCTGTCTGTATTCCCTGAGCATTGACATGACATGAAGTGCCCGGAGCTTTCTGTCGATTTCATCTTTCACTGTAGACAAAACAAACGCAGCTTGTATGAAATTGTTTGGTCTTACTGCTATGAAACTACTACACACCTGTTATGGTAGGTCTATCAATTTCCCACAGACTGGCCAAATACCAAAGTTTTACGCAAGTTACGTGAGTCAAAACTGGGAGCCTGACGGACTTCACCGATAGAGATGACACTGGCAATTGTTATCTATCCACTACAAATGACTCCAATACTTACGAGTGCCATAGTAAAACACCACTTAGACTTGTTGAAACTATTATACTAGACGTAGGAAATTAATTGTTGCACACACCCACAATGTCGGAAACAAAAACGGCATATACATATTCACATAACAATCGATTAACAATTAACATTTCATTAACAGTGCTGTGTTTTGGTGTACAAGTGTACAGGTAACACTAACAAGACGCTTGTCAGATTGTTCAAGTTTAATATGCTGGGATATCCTGAACTACCCTCACATCTTCATATAAGGAATACTGTATGAGTCAAGGGGCTGAGGAAGATACCGCCAAAATAACTTCTGATAGGTGTTTACAATAATTCAGTAAATACATGAGTCCAGGCATAAATATATGACACAATTCCCAAACTCGGAATGTACGAGGCCGTGTCTTCCTCTCTCTGCCCACAACCATTCATGGGTTCATAAAGTAGGTGGCTGAGGAAGACATTGTGAGTGCACGAGGACATTGTGAGTGCACGAGGACATTGTGAGTGCACGAGGACATTGTGAGTGCACGAGGACATTGTGAGTGTACGAGGACATTGTGAGTGCACGAGGACATTGTGAGTGCACGAGGACATTGTGAGTGCACGAGGACATGATTGAACACTCTGCATAGCACTTCTAGTAAGCGAAACTAGTAACAATGGAATATACCTGGCACTGCAGCCGCCATAAGTTCCTTGATTCTGTTCACACGAAGGGCTGAAACATAGTGTTATTGACGTCATACTGTTCATCACCAACACATGAATGCGATGACATGACATATATAGTTTTGTATAGCAGATTTAAGTGTCTTGCTCCTTGTGCTAGATAGGGCTGAAACATACAATGTTACTGTCGTCATAGCGAACATCGCCACAACTGTCTTGACAACCACTTATATAAGTATCATCAGAGGTGTATCTGATGCGTCACATTCATTTGCCAATGTCCTGCAAGCAGCAGCTGTCACACCTCCTAGGAGAGGAAGGACCTCGTCCCACACGTAACATACGATAGGGCCGCACACTGCCACGTGTAGTGAATAAACTAATTAATAAATGTGGGGGCTAGGTATCTGTGGAGGTCGCTTCGACATGTTTTAAAAGTGCTGGAAGTATGTGATTTTGAAGTCGTGGTCACAACATGTTTATAAAATGTTGATATGGTTATGTTGTGGTCATTGATGTTAGCTTAATTGTGGATATTACGAGTAATTTAGGTGAAATTATTAGTTTGATACAACAAATTTCTTATAGATTTTATAATTTGCAATTCCAATAATATAATGAGGGCTCATAATTTTAAAAATAAATAAATAAAAACGGTTACTGACCTGTTCTATGCTGTGTGTGTTTGACGTTATCAATTATCATTGTCATGGATAATAATATATTATTATATACATTTTATTGATTCCATCTAGTCAACAAGATCACTACTGGTTAAACGCTGCTATTATTTAAACTTTTTAACTCTCCTTTAGGACGTATCCTATAACTGATCTACTAAATATCATGAATGTACATTTTAGTTTCGTACTATAACGTCTTATATGCATGAGCTGATATTTTGCGTAATTTAATTATTAATATGACATTTAATTGTTAATAAACATGATTTTATCGTATGTTAAAATAGCATGAGACCTAAGAGCCTACAATAAGCACTCTTTAGTATAAATAATAATTTCTAAAATGTCTAATCACTACATATCAATACCCATTTCATGTTGTGTGCAGAACTTTGTAAGTGCTTGGGCACAAGGAAATGAAGGTATGCAACCCTAACTGTAGCTAACCCCATCTCTAGCTAACCCCATCTCTAGCTAACCCCATGCCTAACTAACCCTAACCCTGAAGTGGCTTACAGAAGACATAACCTTTCCCATAGTCACAGGTTGATAGATAAAGTGAACACTTTGCTTGGAAAAGGCAGACAGCAGTAGCAATCACGAATATCATGGTACAGATTGGACACCAAAATGGAAATTTTTACAAAATTAAGGGGCATGACACTAGTATGTGAGGGAGAAGGTGACCATTTTGCACTAGATGAGTCATTGGTGATATTTGTTTTGTGGCCCAGTGCATTGGTAACATTGTGTAAACAATATGGACAAAATAGTTGTATGTTGGTTGTGTTACACTGGTAGCATTGCATAAGTAAGCATTTTCAAATCTGATCGCAACGGGTATCTGGTCATGTGATACCCCTTTACGGTGGCCTATCCAAATCAAGCCGTTTGCCTTGTATCTTATCAACTAGAAGCATGAAAGTAGTCACATAAACAAAACAATTTGACAAGTCTGACACATTGGAATTTACCCGAAATCTTGTTGAATGTGACAAATTGTAAATTTTCTGTCAAAATTATGCCATGGTTGGATAAAAATCAAGCAATTATATATTAGTTTGAAAATAAATTCATTGGTACATTTAAAGAGACAGTAAGCAAACTTCATTGGTTTGCAGTGCACTGGAAATCTAGTGTACATGATCTATGATTTATCAAGTGTCAATATCGACCTATAATTAAATTATGTGACTGGTTTTCAGCTAATATTATGAGCAAGGCATTGTTTAGACTTGGCTGGCAAACAAATAATAATGACGTGACAAGCAGGAACTTAATATAAAATCGGAAACTTTCTCAGACAGGAGCTTCCCTATTTGGGGTCAGACCACATTTGAACTTCATTGTTTCATTCTAATGTAGAGAGTATTAAATTGTGATATGTGAAATTAAGCAATTCATATGTGACATAAATACAATTGTGCAGGCATATTCACAGGTTTGTTTGTAGAAGCTATTGGATGTGAAATACTGAAGTTTAACGGGCAGAGGGATTTATTGGAATTTTTCTGCTATGGGCCACGTGGGTGCATAAAAAACATGGATATTTTTGTAAACATTGACAGGCATCGCTTTTTAAAAGAGCTGGAGGTATGTGATTTTGACAAAACTTCGTCAGCATGTTAATGAGATGATGGCAGTTGCACAAAATTCAGAATTGTTGATGGTCAAGTTTTCTCATAATCAAACAAAACGCTAACATGGCCACTAATGCAATTTTGCACTGTGGTCTGACAGATGCATTTTCTGGCAATGCCTCCCATAGTAACTTTCGTGTTTGGTTAAAACATATTAAATGTAAATAGTAATGTTGCATGATGCTGGATATTTAAACAATTGTACCTGCTGGTGTCACTCCTTGACTTTGGTAGTGTGTAACTCCTGCTGGTGTCACTCCTTGACTTTGGTATTGTGTAACTCCTGCTGGTGTCACTCCTTGACTTTGGTAGTGTGTAACTCCTGCAGGTGTCTCTCCTTGACTTTGGTAGGGTGTAACTCCTGCTGGTGTCTCTCCTTGACTTTGGCTGCGTGTAACTCCTGCTGGTGTCTCTCCTTGACTTTGGCTGCGTGTAACTCCTGCTGGTGTCTCTCCTTGACTTTGGTTGCGTGTAACTCCTGCTGATGTCTCTCCTTGACTTTGGCTGCGTGTAACTCCTGCTGATGTCACTCTTGACTTTAGAGTAATTGACAAGTATGGTTTGGATGAACGTTTGGTGAAATTACAGAAACGTTTATGTATCCATGGCCCAATGCCCTCCACCAAATATACACCTGTTGATAGTCGTTATACATTAAGACATAGGCATACATTCAATGCAAAGGGTACAGACAGAAACATAGATGTTTGCAAATTTCTTCACACTTGACGGGTCTGGTATTTGTAGTGGTGTCACTTCATAATTATGTTTAAAATCTCCAGGCTCTTTGATCTAACGAGTGGGCTGCTGAGCCAATTCATTTCCATTTACTACACCTTGTGAGGGTTTAAATTTTTCGTTTTTGTTGCACGAAAAAAGATTAGTTTAATTGTTATGGTAATATATAATTAGGAAATGTATTAACAATATTAAAGAAGAAATTTTCACTGTGATATTTTCAATTCTATACACCAGGAAACCTTGCAAAACCAACACAACATATTACAGGCACTCACGTGGAACCGTCAGGGCAAAAGAACTAGAGAAACACCTGGGAGAAGTGGTCCTATGCTCTCCCAGGGAATAAGGAGGTTCGAGTCAAGAAGGCAAGAAAGGATGTAGATGGAAACAACTGGAAACACAAGCCCCAAACCATGCCCGGGGGAAAGAGTGTGTCCTATGCTCTCCCAGGGAATAAGGAGGTTCGAGTCAAGAAGGCAAGAGCAGGATGTAGATGGAAACAACTGGAAACACAAGCCCCAAACCATGCCCGGGGGAAAGAGTGTGGCCTATGCTCTACCAGGGAATAAGGAGCTTTGAGTCAAGCTGTGTTTTTCGAATGACTACTATTTACAATATATTAACAATATTTTAACTAATTTTTCAGTTTGTAAACTTTCAAAACGTATTACAAATATGTGTTCAAAATTGAATTCATTACAATTTCACACAAAAATACCAAAGGCCAAATACAACTGAAGCAACTGCCACTGTGGTTTGCGCCTTACCTGTGTCCCTCACACACATGTTTATTATGTATGGAAAAGCTTAAATATTCGGAGTAAAAAAATGTCTTGCATTGGAGGAAAATGTCCTTCCTAGATCTGCTGAAAATATGTGAGCACTGTGCTATGTAATTTTCATGGATAACCATCTCACCTGCTTGTGTCACTGAAGCAGCGGGGACGTTCCCTGCCATCACAGATGTGTCACTATAAGTATTTAATGATCTGTATTGCATCCGAAGCTCCTGCACGTCTGAGTCCTCCTGCCTGTCCAACTGGCCACTTCCAGCTTCACCCACATCTTTGGAATAAAAACAAGCGAACAGTTTGCAGGTGATTTATCGAAATTACAACAATCAGCAAAAATGCAAATGGAGGTCAACAGATCTGGTCATGTGACCAAACAACCAAAAAATTGTCAACAGCATGCAGTTCCAATTTAGCGGCTTAAATACAAAAGCACAGACCCTATTTCATGATATGATGCTTAACAATTCTGGTTTATTGCACCTCTAACCAGTGGTCCCGGAGGACGTAGGCCCTATACAAACTGTATTATTATTATTATTACGTTTTATTATTATAATGAACAAGGTATTTAACTGTTCTTAAGTGTCTAAGGAACAAGGGAACTTCTGCGTATCTATGCCAGTCTTCAGGGAGGGTTTTAGGGGTTCAAACAAACCCCCTTTTGAGAGAATTTTTTTTAACTGTAACATTTCTCAGAAAATATTCCAGAAATCCCCGGTGTACGCCCGTGATTGTGTATGCCCGAAACCCCCTTCTCACAACCCCGAGAACAGGCCTGGTATGTTAACTCACCGTTTTGATATACACGGTGCATCTGTTCAACAACATTCATAGCTCCTTCCAGGTTGCCTGAAAATAAATTACAAATTAGCATTTAGAATTGCGTTGCACAGTAGATAATACAAAGCAGGCAGACGATAATATATAATATATTCAAAAAGCTGAGGGGTTTCTAGAGACAAACTAAATGTGCTTGACATTCTGTTATAATGGCCTGCATCATTGTGATAACATTTCCAATTTGTGCGCTTTGTTGGAATTACAAAGTTCATTTAATACCACCACCAAGCTTGCCATTCTCCACACAGTCTGATAACGTTGTTCCACTATAAGCCCATCACCAAGCTAGCAACTCTAATCCACCAAGTTTGATAACTTTATCCCACTATAAGCCCACCACCAAGCTAGCAACTTTAATCCACCAAGTTTGATAACTTTGTCCCACTATAAGCCCCACCATGAAGCTAGCAACTCTAATCCACCCAGTCTGATTACTTTGTCCCACTATAAACCCAACATCCAAGCTAGCAACTCTAATCCACCAGTCTGATAACTTTGTCACACTATAAGCCCACCACCAAGCTAGCAACTCTAATCCACCCAATCTAATAACTTTGTCCCACTATAAGCCCCACCATGAAGCTAGCAACTCTAATCCACCCAGTCTGATAACTTTGTCCCACTATAAACCCAACATCCAAGCCAGCAACTCTAATACACCAAGTCTGATAACTTTGTCCCACTATAAGCCCTACCACCAAGCTACCAACTCTAATACACCAAGTCTGATAACTTTGTCCCACTATAAGCCCTACCACCAAGCTACCAACTCTAATCCACCCAATCTAATAACTTTGTCCCACTATAAGCCCCACCACCAAGCTATCAACTCTAATACACCAAGTCTGATAACTTTGTCCCACTATAAGCCCCACCACCAAGCTACCAACTCTAATCCACCCAGTCTGATAACTTTGTCCCACTATCAGCCCACCACCAAGCTAGCAACTCTAATACACCAAGTCTGATAACTTTGTCCCACTATAAGCCCCACCACCAAGCTACCAACTCTAATCCACCCAGTCTGATAACTTTGTCCCACTATAAGCCCACCACCAAGCTAGCAACTCTAATCCACCAGTCTGATAACTTTGTCCCACTATAAGCCCACCACCAAGCTAGCAACTCTAATCCACCCAATCTAATAACTTTGTCCCACTATAAGCCCCACCACCAAGCTATCAACTCTAATACACCAAGTCTGATAACTTTGTCCCACTATAAGCCCCACCACCAAGCTACCAACTCTAATCCACCCAATCTAATAACTTTGTCCCACTATAAGCCCCACCACCAAGCTACCAACTCTAATCCACCCAGTCTGATAACTTTGTCCCACTATAAGCCCACCACCAAGCTAGCAACTCTAATACACCAAGTCTGATAACTTTGTCCCACTATAAGCCCCACCACCAAGCTACCAACTCTAATCCACCCAGTCTGATAACTTTGTCCCACTATAAGCCCCACCACCAAGCTAGCAACTCTAATCCACCAGTCTGATAACTTTGTCCCACTATAAGCCCCACCACCAAGCTACCAACTCTAATCCACCCAATCTAATAACTTTGTCCCACTATAAGCCCCACCACCAAGCTACCAACTCTAATCCACCCAATCTAATAACTTTGTCCCACTATAAGCCCCACCACCAAGCTAGCAACTCTAATACACCAAGTCTGATAACTTTGTCCCACTATAAGCCCCACCACCAAGCTAGCAACTCTAAGCCACCAAGTCTGATAACTTTGTCCCACTATAAGCCCCACCACCAAGCTACCAACTCTAATCCACCCAATCTAATAACTTTGTCCCACTATAAGCCCCACCACCAAGCTACCAACTCTAATCCACCCAATCTAATAACTTTGTCCCACTATAAGCCCCACCACCAAGCTACCAACTCTAATCCACCCAATCTAATAACTTTGTCCCACTATAAGCCCCACCACCAAGCTACCAACTCTAATCCACCCAGTCTGATAACTTTGTCCCACTATAAGCCCACCACCAAGCTAGCAACTCTAATCCACCAGTCTGATAACTTTGTCCCACTATAAGCCCACCACCAAGCTAGCAACTCTAATCCACCAAGTCTGATAACTTTGTTCCACTATAAGCCCACCACCAAGCTAGCAACTCTAAGCCACCAAGTCTGATAACTTTGTCCCACTATAAGCCCCACCACCAAGCTAGCAACTCTAAGCCACCAAGTCTGATAAATTTGTCCCACTATAAGCCCCACCACCAAGCTACCAACTCTAATCCATCCAATCTAATAACTTTGTCCCACTATAAGCCCCACCACCAAGCTAGCAACTCCAATCCACCCAGTCTGATAACTTTGTCCAACTATAAGCCCAACCACCACACTGGCCAAAAACAGGGGCATTTGCAAGGCACATACATGTATACCTCCATAAAGGGAGTACCCCCCCCCCCCGGGTATAAGCCCCACCACCAAGCTAGCAACTCTAATCCACCTAGTCTGATAACGTTGTCCCACTATAAGTCGAATCACCAATCTAGCAAGTCTAATCCACCCAATATGATAACTTTGTCCCACAATAAGCTCCATCACCAAGTTAGCAACTTTAATCCACCCAGTCTGATAACTTTGTCCAACAAAAAAATGTATGTTGTAATATGCCAAGCAATGGATGTAAACAAAGGCTGTTATGGCAATGGTGACATTATAATATGCCAAGCAATGTATGTAAACAAAGGCTGTTATGGGAATGGTGACATTGCTATTTCCTTACATGCTTTACTGAAAGCCGGCTCAATTTCGTCTACAACTCTTTGATATCCATTTTGTCTCAGCGCCTCCATGAAGTGCAGAAAGTAGTACTCATTCCTGCGATGGATCCGCTCCAGGAGCAGGTCAGCTGCTATAGTAGCACCCTCGTTGCGTTCCCTGAGTCGGATCTCCTCCTCATCCACATCACTGCACAGCGAGATATGGTTCACATGAAACAGCACATCTACAGGGGTCAGACCACAATTACACTTCCTGTTGCATTGATGACAGAATATGTACTGGTAATTAACTTTTCTTTTGTTTAACTAATGTTTTGCAAAAATATTAATGATGGATTTATTTGAGTAATAAATTGTTCCACTATTAATAAACATATATATATATATATATATATATATATATATATATATATATATATATATATATATATATATATATATATATATATATATTCCAAATAAACTTGTATTAAAGTGAAAGCAAATGTATTGTTTTGGGCCTTTGCACCTATAAACTAACCATTTGCAAATGGTTAACTGGGAATCTGTTCTAAAAGTGTGAAATTCTGGCATAATGTTTTTTCCATGGAGGCTGATTATTGAAAGCTGGTCAGGTTGCCAAATTCTAGCAATGTTGGTGGTGTTTCCGGTGTCGAAAATGTAAAGAATATGTGGCTTCATCATTACCAATCCCTACTTAACTCTATACCTGGCTCTCCAGTCAACATCAAGAAGATCAATGAATACTGTAGCAATGTACAGTTTAATGTTCAAATGATTGTTAATGTTAAGGAAATTCAAGATATAATACATGCAATGCCTGTAGGCAAAGCTCCGGGCTATGATAGTGTAAGTAACGAACATTTTAAATATGCGAATGAAAAACGTCATGTTCTCATGTCACTTTTATATAGTAGCATGTTTATTCATGGTTTTTTACCGGATGCTATGATGATTACAATCATAGCCCCCATAATTAAAAATAAGGCGGGTGACCTGTCTGATAACAACAACTACTGACCCATTGCTCTAGCCACAATTGCTAGTAAATTATTTGAATCCTTGATATTATCCAGGGTTTCTACTTTTTTATCTACATGTGTAAACCAATTTGGATTTAAAAAGCATCATTCAACTGAAATGCTCATATTTTTATTAAAAGAACTCTTTCAACACTACATAGTGAATGGCTTATCTATGTATGTTACCATGCTGGATGCCTCTAAGGCCTTTGACAAAGTCAATCATAGTAAGCTATTCACCAAACTAATTGACCGGGGATGTCCTTCTTTTATTGTTCGCATTCTTTATTACTGGTACAGAACCCAGAAATTCACTGTCAGATGGTGTTGTAGCTTCTCAGAATTTTTTACCGTTTCAAACGGTGTTAAGCAGGGTGGAATCCTTTCTCTACATCTTTTTAACATTTACAAGGATGACTTAAGTGTAAATTTGAATAAATTACAAATTGGCTGTCTTTATGCAGGAACCATAATGAATCGTATGATGTATGCCGATGACCTTTGTGTTTTTTCACCTAGTGTTGCGGGGTTGAGAAAACTCACCGATTGTTGTGCCAAGTATGGCAATATGTTTGATATAACGTACAATGCCTAAAAATCTGTCTGTATGGTTATTGATAACAAACCAATTTAGTTAACCACTTGCGTGATATTCTTGATTATAGTTGCAAATAGTTCGTTTTCAAGTACTCCTCTTATAGGCCCCAAAAATGCCTTTGGTTTAAATTTAAGGGAAGATAACCGCTAGAATGTTTTTTGAAAAAATACTCAAAATGTGTTTCCTCTGTATTCCAGTAACTTTTTTATGTTTACGATCAGTAAAGTTCACTTTTATAACAATGACATACCTCTAAATCATTTTTATTCATGGATAAACCTGGCATCTACCATGTAATTAATGCCATCATTCAATCTTTAATGGTCATTTATAAGAAATTACATTTTGGCAACGAGAAAGTATAACACTCTGGAATTTAAAATGATCTGGTCATCTTGTTTGGATTTTGTGTTCACCTGCATATTCTCAAAAAACTGTCTTAAAAAATTTTGGTTTTGTGTGATATGTTGGGGGAAGTGAATAACAATGTGTCGACAAATGCTACATTTTGAATATCATAACTTTGAAAATTCAGAAGAAAAATATTCATACTGTTGCCTATGATAATTGTGAAAGTCTTATGATAAAATATCCATTACTACATGTTGTAATTTTTTAGAGAGGCTATAATTCCGTTATACGATGGCCATTTTGTTTGTTGCCATGGAAATGTAGGTTTTGCAAGAAAATGTTCAATATATTAAATCCTATCCAGCTGCCATATTTCCCCTTAACCTTATAGCATTTATAAAGTATTTACACAGTCACAGGTATATAAATTACAAAGGATATTCTTTTCTGCAATGATCAATGCACTCACACTCAGCTTCAAGACATTCAAATATGCTTGAACCTAAGTTTTGTCTGAAAGCCAATGAAAGGTAAACATTTTAGTGATAAAGAGATTATAACACATACCTGAGACATTCCGTAGAAACGAGATACGGAATGAGTTCACTTGGCTTTATTTTGTATAGTGCTGGTGCAAACACACTCAGTAGGGCTCGGTAGAGTTTGTCTGCTTTGATGACTTCTGTAGGTTCCTCCCCCTCGAGCTGTCTGACCAGGGCATCGTATCCTGTCAATATTAACACACATCAAACATTATATCCTTCAAGATTCCACTAAGTCAGCTGTCAACAAACTAAAACAATGTTTCTACACCAAACACAACATCTAACATAGAAGACTGTAGATGGTCCTAAATACTGGCTGATTTCATATGCAATTACCCTATTGTCTATATCATAGAATAACTATAAAACAGCTATCCATTCTCCAGCATTGTGTTTCTGATGAGGATTTATATCTTACTACCCAACTTTAACCAGACTATAATCGATGATACATCTCTGATTTAAACATTTTTAAGCAAAAGCAGGCTCCTTACCTACTTCGTGGAGTAAACAAAACCGACATGTATTTGGAAACTTAATTAAAATAGTCTGATATAAAATACCTAAATAATGTGACATTTATACTTTTATTATCTACCCACCCTAAATCGCCTGTCATAGCAAACACAATTCCCTATTAAAAACATGTGAAACAAATCGATCAACTGTTGAAAATGAAAGACGTGTACTGGGGTGGAACTGCTGGAATGAGGCCAGACATGTAGCAGCTGACAGAGCGAGCTGGAGGAGATGCACTTCAGCCTTATGGGCCACTGGGCCTGAAGAGGATAGGTGACGACGGTAAACAAATCAAGTCGGTCAGTTTTAGTTTCTCAAATAACAGGAAATAATTACATCTTCACATATATCACTATGCTATATTGGAATCAAGTTGATTTAACAAGATTTAACAAGACTGTCATCCAAAGCCACAAGCCCGAGATGGCAAGTGGACAAGGAAGCCATTGGTTTTTCGAGATTCCAACACGTACATTGTCCATCTAAGTACAGGCCATGGCAGTGGTTTAATTGTGTTATGTAACCTGCTGTGCCACTATGTGGCAGCATGGTAAACAAATGCGTGACTAGTAGTGTGAATAACTTTAACAACTTTCACAATTTACTCAATGAACTGGCTTGACGTGAAGTTAGACATTAATGTACCTGACTGTTTTAGGGCATCGATGAATGCTTGAAACCATCCTGGTTCAGAACACTCCAACAGTTGATCCACCAAGAGCCCGGCTGCCTCCCTGATGCTTGTTCTCTCTCTTGTCTGTATCTCACTGGCTGCACACAGGAACAGTTTCAAACAGAAATAACTCTCACTATACCAGCAACAGAAAACATCACTACTACCAAGATATTTTTCATAATTATTATTCTACTAACATTTGTAATCTACGACCGACTTACATTTGCACTTAATTACAGTAAACGTGTACATTGTATGCATACGTAGATAATTCAAATAATGATACTTTTGTACATAAGAAATGTGTTAAATAACTAAATAAAAAACATATAATAGCACCACATTCATGCATGCACCAACACACTATTGAAAGGTACACAAAATTAAACTGAATGTCATATGTCTTAATTCACATATAACAACTAGTTGATTTGACATGAAATAACTAAGGGGCTATCCATAAAGTATGTCAAGCTATTAAACATAATTACCTCTCAAGAAACTTAGTGTTTGATCTGTATATTTCAACTGCATCTCGCAGTCTTCCTACCTGTCCTGCTCCAACATTATTTTTTTACTTTTTTGAGACACCCCCACTCCCTTGTCATGCTTCGTAATGCTGGCCTGTACACCCCCCTAAAACTACATTCATTTTGATAAAGACCCCCCCATTATGCATATCCGTAATCCTTTCCTGATCGAACTCAGTTGATATGTACCCCAAAAACTGGTATAGCAATCAATGCTACCAGTCTGATATCGACAGCAAGACAGGCCAAAAAGTCACTTTAATAACAAACGTAGCGATCGCCAAGACACCCCGCACACCCCATGTAACGCTTCGTAATGGTTATCCAGACACCCCCACCCCCTGTGTCTGACGTACTCTATGGATGACCCCTATATATAGCAGTATCTTCATTTGATATCACTTAATCATATATCTTGTGAATCCTAGTAATAGCCAATATAAGCATATCACATTATTTTATCAACCTTGGGTGTTGCGTATCAACAACCATAGGGGCGGGCAGTGTTAGTTGAGCCATTTTCAAATCTTTCTGATATCTAGGGCACAATCATACTCATAAGACAAAATTGCATTTACTCACACAAACTATGATTATTAATAGATCATTTTATACCAAGATAATATATCTAGTATGTGTGGACAATTATATGTAACTGATTCAAATAGGGTTGGTAAGCTGGCTCAACTAACACTTGGTGTGGGGTATGCTGAGCATAGTGTAGCATAATTTGGGAAAATGATTTATTTGTATAATTTAAGTAAGCCTAATATTAAATTTCATAACAACTCAGCCAACACATCTACCCAGTGGACACAACATGTCCCTGACAACTCTGCACATTTAATTAATAAGTCGACACACTTAATTAACATAGACTTATTGACCAACTGTAACCAGTGTAATAAACTGCTAATAAACTGCCTTGCAGCTATCCACAGTTGTCTCAATTTGCTCGGAGAAATGAATTCCGTGATGTACTTTTGGGGTAAAGAACACCTGTCTTTGTTCTTTAACCGCTGCTCAACTAACCCTGCCTTGGGTGGTTCAACTAGTCCAATTTTGACAAATCAGTTTTTTAAGTTAACTTCTCATTAATGCGTGAAGTGATGTAAATAATCTTCTTCCATTTGTGCACAGCCACAGACAATAAAGTCTGGTCACATGCGTTGATATTTTACACACCAGCAGATATTAATCACAATCATAAAACATACTTTTAACCCACATTTTCTGACCATTGTGACAAATGGCACTTATTGCATGTCAATCATGTTCTAATCACATGTTCAAACACTGGGAAGCATCACGGGGAAGAACTAAAAGGCGGACAAGGCAGAAAAGGTAGGCAAGAATTGATACAATCTCTTTCTCTTTACATGCGTTGTCGTTGTTCCTACTGTGCGTGCGTCTGTACATTAATTGTGATTTCTTTTATCAACATTTTAACAACTATAAAATAAAGGCTAAATAACAAATATACGTTTGTAGTTAGAATGTTAATGATTTATTAAGGACAGGAAAGGATATAATCACTTGGCTATTAGTAATATTTTTCATGGAACACCATTGTTATTGAACACAATTACCATACAATAAGGTGAGGAATTGGGAGACTTTGCTAGTCTTTTAATTGTGCTTGATTTAACTTCTAAGCGTTTGATTTTAGCTCAGATTGTTTGTCAGTGTAAGTTGACTGATTTAAATCAGTTGATGTAAATCAATTGGCTAATGGTGAAGCAAGTGGTGTCATCATAGATGTTGTAAAACCCCCTTTGCCAGAAATGTATGATGGTTTTTTTGCATATGTCAGAGTAAAAGACCAAGAAAAGCACCTTCAAATTTCAGTAATAAGCCATACATTTTATTAAATTACTTCTTCACTTAGTAGTTCACTGTCTTGATTTTTGTGAATGTATTTTTGTATGTAGATGTTCTTTAAGCACTGACTGTATAAATTATGTTCTATTCGTATACATTCTATGTCATTGTGTTTTGTCTTTAATGAAATTATCATCATGATTATTTTAATTTGTGTTCAATAAAATATATCTGTTTATCATTTGATATTATTCGTTTTTTTAGCTTATTTTACATATTAATATAAAAATTGCCGAAATATAAATAATAAAAACAAAAATTATGTTAATTGCATTTTTGTATATAGATTTTCTTCTAGCACTGTATATAATACGTTCTATTCGTATATTATTAAATTATCATCAGAATCATTTTCAGTTGCGTTCATTAAAATGCGCTACTATCACTGCAAGAAAACATTTGTTCGTTATTTGATTTTATTCATGTGATTTGTCAGCTAATTTTACATATTAATATAAAAATAACATCAAAAACAAACCATGAATTGTCATTATTATTAGTTGTTTTCAAAGGGCCATTTTGTTGACAAAGCATTCAACCTTTTAGTATTTGCACAATAATGCTGCAAGAACGCTACACAATTAATAGATCGGAAACAATCTAACTACAAATGTATATTTGTTATTTAGCCTTTATTTTCTAGGTGTTCAAATGTTGATAAGAGATCACAATTAATGCACAGACACATGCACAATAGGTAACTATGACAACAACAACAACAACAACAACAAAGCATGTAAAGGGGGCAGAGATCATATGAATTCTTGTTAATTCTTGCATGCCTTTTCTGCCCTTTCCTTTCCGCCCTTTGGTTCATCCCGCACCATTTAACTGTCGTTGTTGCTGATATAGGGTCAAATACACTGAAATGTATACAAATACTTTTGAGGGGTTCAAATACAAATACTATGAAATGCAAAAGTATTTAAATACAAATACATTGGGAAGTATTTCAAATACTTTTCAAAAAACCATTGCTATAGAGGGTCAATCCAGTAGTAGTAATAACAATGTGGCCAGTCAGGATTCAGGGAAACTGGACATGGGTAAGGGTGAATACTCTGGCTAGACATTCTTGGCACTGTCCCTTGTAAAACTAACAGCTAATAGCTTTGGAAGCCCCCCACCTTCCCCTCAACCCATTGACAGCAAATATGTCTTATCAGATCACACAATAGCAGGCTTTAGCAGCTAGCAGGGTTAGTTAGGTAAAGTAACAGGGCAGAAAGTAACAGGTTATTTACATTATGATTACAATGTATACATTATATAAGTACTTTCATGTGACAATGTTGTGTGTTATGAAAAGTCATTATAAGTTATATACAAAATCTAACTTGCCATTTATTGATACCCATGTCCAAAGTATTTGGAATACTATTTGAAAATTTCAAATACTTTATGGAAGTATTTAAAAGAGAGGCGCGTTAGTGTAGTGGTTAGCACATCTGCTTTACATGACAGAGTTCTGAGTTCAAGGTGTAAAAACATGGCTTTCAATGTTGGAGACTGTGTGTCTCTCATGACACGGATTATCAAGTTAATTAAATATAATAATTTTATTAAAATGGCAACTATAGCAGTTGAATTATACAATTAACACAGTAAAACAACCAATGATAATAAATTAATTAAGAAAGAATTATTATAACTTAAAATATAACAAATTAAAAAGGTGTATGAACATCATATTTACAGTTGTTTGTAAATAAACAAGGTTTATAATATATAATATAAAGGATGTAATCATAAATTAAAACAGGCAATAGTAAAATAAATTATATAGCCTACTACTATTATGCACAAAGTACAAATTTATAAATGAGTTCATAATTACTGCCAATTAATGTCTTAAAGCATATGGTATAAGAGTTCTGGAATCTTGCAGTTCTGCAAGGCGCTACACAGTAAGTCCTAGTGTTTCGAGTTGTGTACGGTGTTTCCTGGGGGGAGGCAGAAGATGGTGTAATTTATGTGTAGGTTGTTACATGCTTATCAATAGTGTTCTACATAACTTCTCCCTCTGGTCTGACAGCGTTGGTAGATTGGCTGTGGTGATGGCTTCGGTGCATGACTTATCTTGGAAAATGATCCGCATTGCTCATCTCTGAATGTATTCCATCTGTTTTGTTTGCTTTTTTGGAAGGCTTGTGTGCTATACTTGGCATGCATACTCCAATACCAATCAGATGATTGAAGTGTATATGTTGATGAGATGGAAGCTGATTGGTCCAAATATTGTGCCTTGTGGGACACCTGCATTGACAGTGGTGTACTCCAATTTCACACTCCCTATCTTTACCCTCTGTTTGCGTTGGCACAGGAAAGATGTCCGCCATTTGATGACAACATTTGGAAGTCCGAGTGATGCACATTTCGTCATTAAAATGTGATGGTTGACTCAGTCAAACGCTTTGTTGAAATCGACGAGAAGTATTCGTACTATGGTTCCATGGGTCTCAACCACGGATTTCCACTTGTGCACAAGCTCGACCAGTGCATGTACGGTTGATGTTCCTTTCATTGATCTATATTGCTGAGGATCAATCTGGTCATGGTAATGTCCATATCCACATGATGTAGGTCCTGTCTCCTTTAATCGGGGGCATTAAAGAACCATTGAGGACGACATGCCCCCTGGCAATGACCACCCTTAATAACAGTATATAAAGGTCGGCTTGGTGATAATGTTCTGAAAAAGGCTGGTTGGTTGAATGAGACCTCAAAACACCGTACAACTGTAGGAACCACGGCAACTGACTGAATCAACTTGGGTCCGTATTACTTACGCAATAGGGTATGCAACATGGAATGCCCCCAGTCACCTTTCAACATCCGTATCTGAGCGGTGTTATGCGTAATCCAAGTACTATGACCACAAACAAATATCCCGATAAATAAACTTTCAGTACACTGAGCGAGATAACATATGAGCTGGTCTTAATTTATGTACGCAGTCATTAAATACCACTTTTGTTCATAAATACAAATATATGTTTAATCAAAAAGAGGTGTACTGAAAGTTTATTCATTGGGACATTTGTTTGTTGCCTTACTAGCCTAGTCAGTCTCAGATAAGGCATCACAATTAATGTTCAGAAACGGTTGTAGAAAAGTGACTGGGGATATTGCATGTTGTATACACCCTATGACTTATTGTATATATTAGTTACATGGGCCCAAATTGATTATGTTGCCCGTGGTAGGAAACACGACATACAGATTAGTCAGTTAACAAGATTTAACAAGATTTGCCATCGAAGCCAAAGGCCCAGATGGCAAGTGGACAAGGAAGCCACTGGCTTATCGAGAGTCCAACAATGTTCACCTACTTATAACCTGCCCTCCTGAGATATGTGTCAACCTTGTTTTTAAACATATTCACGCTGCTAGCAGTTACACAATCTGTAGACAGTTTGTTCCATTCATTTATTGTCCTATGTGAGAACGAGTGCTTCCTGATGTCCAATCTACATTGATCCTTTACTAATTTTACCTCATGTCCTCTAGTTCTGCTATCCTTCTTGAGTGAGAAAAACATATTTCTATCAATATTTTCATACCCATTCAATATCTTAAAACTTCAATCTGCTCTCCTCTTAACCTCCTTGTCTCTAGAGTTGTTAAACCACATTCTTTCAGGCGTTCTTCATAACTAAGGTCTCTAAGTTCTGGAATCATTTTAGTTGCTCTCCTTTGTATGCGTTCAAGCGTATCTATATCCTTCTTACGATATGGTCTCCATGCTTGTATACAGTATTCTAAATGAGGTCTAACTATTGCTTTATAAAGAGGTATAATTAACTTTTTTCCCTTGTATGTTATGTTTCTTCTAATCAATCCAAGAATTTGATTACCCTTTGAAGCTGCAATACCACACTGCTCTGAAACTTTCATATCAGCGCTTATTGCAACTCCTAAGTCCTTTTCTTTTACAGTAGTACCCAGAACAGTATCTCCCATTTTATAGTTTACATTCAAGTTCCCATGTCCTGTATGTAGGCATTTACATTTCCCAAAATTGAACAGCATCTGCCATTTCTCAGACCATTTCACTAATCTGTCTAGATCGTTTTGTAAATGTTGTTTATCACCATCAGTATTAACCTTTCTAAACAGTTTTGTGTCATCCGCAAATTTCAGTACGTTACTTGTTGTACTGTCGTCCAAGTCATTGATATAAATTAAGAATAATATAGGTCCTAATACTGATCCTTGAGGTACTCCACTCAAAACCGATTTCCAATTTGAAACTTCTCCATCTACTACAACTCGTTGTCTTCTGTCAGTCAGTCATTGTTCTATCCAGTCAGTTATGCTATCCCCGATACCATGGGCTTTTAATTTAAGTAGTAATCTTTGATGTGGCACTTTGTCAAAAGCTTTCTGAAAATCTAAGTAGATAATATCTACTGGTGATCCCACGTCTATCCACTTAGTGATTTCTTCCAAAAAACATAACATATTTGTTAAGCATGACCTCGCTTTAAGGAATCCATGTTGAGATGAATTTAATAATTTATGCTTAACGAGGAAGTCCACCATATGGTCTTTAATTAACCTTTCTAATAATTTACAAATCACTGACGTTAAACTCGCTGGTCTGTAATTCTCTGACTTATTTCTCGAACCCTTTTTAAATAATGGTATGATGTTTGCCTCTTTCCATTCAAACGGAACAACTCCCTCTTTTAATGACAAGTTGAATACTCTTGCAAGTGGTATACTGATTTGATCTACTGTTTCCATTAGTAATTTTGGAGGAATCCCATCCACTCCCGGTGATTTGTTATCCTTCATTGCCTTTATTTTCTTAGCTACCAATTCTGGAGTTACAACTAACGGTCCTAAATAGTCAGATTTAGCCCCCTGAAATTTAGCATCAGCAACTGGTAATGAACTAATATCTTCTTTGGTAAACACTGAACTGAAGTAACCATTTAGGTCTTCCGCCATTAAAAACCTGTGATATTATATTTCCAGCACTGTCTTCTAGAGGTCCAACCTTGTCTTGTACGTTTTGTTTACTCCCGACATATGCATAAAAACTCCTGCTGTCATTTTTTATGTTACATGCCAGTTTTTGCTCATAGCTTCTTTTAGATTGTCTGATTTCAGTTGTAGCTGCATTAAGTGCCTCTTTGTATTTTCCATAGTCTTCTTCCTTTCTGGTATGCCTATAAACCCTCCACATAGTCTGTTTTAGCATTATTTTTCTAATTGCCTCTTTTGACAAGTGTTTCTTTCTACACCGTTTTCCTTGTTTTTGGAAGGGAACAAATTTATCGATGATACTGTCAATTTCATATTTTAGAATATTCCAACATTCAATTGCGGTCTTATTCATCAGCATGTTATTCCAATCTAGCTTTGCGAAGTATTTTCTCATATCTTTGTAGTTACCTTTGTGGAAGTTTCTCTTGTACGTTTTCTTACTTTTACTTTCTGGTTTTACATTGATGTCAAAATGTATTTGATTATGGTCACTATTACCCAATGGTTCAAATATTTTTACATTGTCCACTAATTCTTTTTGTGATGACAAAACTATATCTAATACATTTTCTCCCCTGGTTGGTTCTAGTACGTGCTGAGTAAGAAAGCTATCCTGGATTAAACATAGAAATTGTTGATCCTCAATCCCTGTGCTCTCTAGAGAATTCCATTGTATGTGTCCATTGTTAAAATCTCCCATTATGATACATTCCCCTTTACTAACTTCCTTTATAGCGTTTTTTATTTTTGTGTTGTCCTCTTCGTTTATGTTTGGACTTCGGTAAACTAATCCAATAGTTAATTTTGAATTTCCTGAAACAATTTTGCACCAAACAGCTTCATCGCAATCTGCTTCCCTTTCTAGTTTTATTTCATAAGCCTGAATAGATTCTTTAACATATAAAATAACTCCCCCGCCCCTTCTTCCTATTCGATCTTTCCTAAACATTACGTATCCTGTCAGTCCTGTTATATCTATGTTGGCCCATGATTCAGTTATACCAATTATGTGAGGGTCAATATCTTCTACCATAATGTTTAATTCGTTTTTCTTATTTACTATGCTCCTTGCATTTAAACATACGCATCTATAACCTTTTTCAGAGATGTTTTTCGGATGATTTGATATTGGTTTATCTGTGCTAGTGGCCTCTTGTTCTGCTTGAGACACCTCTAGGTAACCCCCCTGCACTTCTAGTTGAAAGAATGTTTACTTCCAAAAATATTTGTCATTGTACCCAATTCGCTATCTACTGCTGCTGAAAGTTTGTCCGCGAATACTGCCGCCCCCTTTCCACTTAAATGAAGCCCATCCTTCATGTACATATCAGCCCTCCCAACAAAACTTCCCCATAAATCCACCTTCCTCTTCCCTACACAGTCTCTGGACTAACATGTTAATTGCCATCCCCCGACAATTTCGATATTTGTGACCCCTCCTGCCCATTACAGGTAAAATCCCTGACAGTATTACCTGCTCAACCTGCGTCTGTTTTAGTGTTCTGACCAACTGCCTATATTTCCTAACTATGGCAGTTGTACCCTCCCTCTCTACGTTATTTGTCCCTTAATAGAATGTTGCTGAGTGCTGGAAACAACTGGATTATATAACAAATACAAATGATTTCATGTCATTAACATGATTAAGGTCGATTACAAATACTTTCAAAAAGTATTTAAATACTTTAAATTACAGAATTAATGTATCTGACCCCATATCTGCGCTGTTGCAGTTTCCTTGGAAACATGGGCGGCTCAATTAACCCAGGTCCCAGCGCATTGCCATTGGCTCAACTAACACTGCCTTCCTCTTAGGCAAAGTCAATCGCCCTACAATGTTTTTCTATCTGGCTTTTGCTAATAGACGAAGAGCGGGGCGAATTTTTTGCCTACCTTCCTCTGCGCCTACGCCACGGCTACGCAGACACGTACAGTTAATTCTTACCTTGCAACGAAGGCAACGGTGCAACCAAAAACTGCAGAATTTGAGATGGTCTTACTTTGTCCACAATAATCACCCTAAAAACTGAAATTGTGTGCCTTTGAATTGCTACTTGATCAACTCCGGCCATTTCGCCGCATCGCGCGCAGTCTCGTTCGGCTTCGTGAATTCACCAAAATGGCAACAAGAGAGCGCAAAGGCGTGGTCGGAGCAAAGCTAGTGATTCACTGATCTAAAACTAATTTATAAAGGGGCTTTTATGTTTACCAACAAGTGACGTCACTTTCGCACATGCGCAGTACACTGGCTGGCAAACCAGCAGAGCTATATGTAACAAACGCGTTGCGATGATCGAGCAAACATGAATGTGTACTGTACTAGTACTGGGCTAAATACGCCAGTGTTTTAGATCCCAGACCCAGTGCGAGAGAATGTTACAATAAGAAGCTAGAGCACATTAATGACTTTAGTAAGTTTAGTCAGATCTGTATTTTGTTCAAAACGGATGGTAGAACTACCCAGCATCTGGCTCTTTCTCTGACCCGATTAAAAAGATCGGCAGCCAGTATTGTGACTATTGTATTGCCATTAGTTTACGCGATCAACACGGATAACGCGCCAGAACTGTTCAGTCGAGTCTGTGAAAAATTATAAATCACCCACTAGCACAGTTCTATGACAAAAATTAAACTTGGTTTCATAAAAATAAACGGTTTAAAGATTTTGTTAGCCAGAAAACAGTTCATGTATTACGCACGAATAGAGTCACTGATAGCAGCAGACACGTTGCGGCAGAGGCCAGTGCCGCGGGCGTGTGCGGCCCGGCAAGGCTAATTAAGCCGGCTTAATATATAATTTGTGGTTACAGGGTTAATTAAGATATTACAAACATTTCCTTTATCGGCGTTCATTCTACTTTAATGTTATATAACAGCTGCCAACAGTCATGAATGGAATAAATCCATTGGTAATATTAATCGTTAACATCGGTTCAAAGTTGAAATGTCCACACGGTCACGGTCACGGTCCACGGACGTTTGGCAATGTTTACATCTGGTCTCAAGTCTCAAGTAGTTATACTCCAAACAGCCCAATCTTGAGCTAACGCAGGAGTTTGGACCAACGGCTTTTAGTGTCTCTTCCGAAAGACACGGGCAAAGTGGGGTGAACGAAATTGCCCAAGCTTCGAAACGGCGGAGGTGGAATCGAATCACCGTCCTCTCAATCGACAGGCGGGTGCTCTAACCATTAGACCACCGGTCGCATTCAACTGGAGTTCTCTTCGTTTTCCCTTTTATAAAATGAAAATGAGCACTCCACACATGCAGTGACTGATACATCTTACAACTACACAGCACACAATCATGATTTTGTAGGTGTGTGTAAAAAATGCAAAACAAACTAGAAACGTATCCGACGAAATACACACAACTCCCACCAATCAGCTGTGTTTTACCAACCAGTCACCAGTCACCGCGAAACGATCACGTGATCGGTGTTTGACGTCACCGTTAACGCCCCATAACATATTATCAGGGCTAGTGTATACTAGTTCTGATAATATTTAGATCAGTGCATTACACTAGCTCTGGCTATTGATTACACTAGCTCTGCCTCTGTATATAGTCACCGGTGTAGTTTCCTCCTCACGCCAGATTTGGTCTCGTTTTGTAATCTCGCTGGATCTCACATTAGATACGTTATTGTGACCGATACAAAATCATATATCGGTCACTGCGAGTATAAACGTCAGACAAATTTAACTTTTACAAAGAAAATTATGCATAAACATATTTTTTAGACATATTTTTGTATATCTAGTTCGACATTAATCGCCAGGTGGCTTTACTGGTACGAAACATCGGTTAGTCTCGCTTATCCGACTCTCGCTCGGCTTCGTGAATCTGCCGAGAAGATTCTGGCAATAGAAGTTTTGACTGTTACTGTCGTCAGGTGGCACCACTGGAATAAACAAATTATGGTGTCATCTATCTTTGAAGTAATCTGACGTATTGCTGCGTTTTCGTGATCTTGTGATCTTTCTGATGTTATCTTATTAGCTGATATTTTTCTGGATAGTTCGCAGTCCTTTTTTAGACAAGACGCGTGTCAAATGGTGCACAGACGCGGAGTGACTGTATAAAGAGCCAATTTGTGCGTTGCATATAAATGACAATCTAAGGAAAGTGTATAAAACATAAACACATTTCTATAATCATTTAAACACTCCTGTGTGATAAAATATGCTGTGCAGTTTATAACCCTATTTGAAATTTTTCGAAGTTGTTCAATTCTTTAGTGTCATAAAAAGGGGCATTTTGTTTGTACTAGGAATATAGTCCATTCTTTGTGATCTGGAGAGCATTGCCATTGGATGCTTGTTGTTGCCAATATTCAGAGTTGACAAGTGTGTGTCCTAAACTCACCCAACTCTCCCAAATATGACACAGCTTCCACTACATTCATCGACGGATGGAAGTGAGTACTAATTTATGTAGAACTTCGTTTTAAACCTTTGATATGGACATATTCATCCATATGAAATTACGCTCTGCCCGTATAATATTTGTGTGCAATATTTACAAAGACAAAGTATTTGGTTATAATGCATTCTGTACTGCAAGTATGATATGCACCTTACAACAAATTCATATACTATATAACACGCACGCACGCACGCACGCACGCACGCACGCACGCACGCACGCACACACACACACACGTGTATATTTGTGTGTGTGTGTGTGTGTGTGTGTGTATATATATATATATATATATATATATATATATATATATATATATATATATATATATATATATATATATATATGTTTATAGAAGCTATATGAAGATGTACTCCAAGAAAGTTGAGAGAAAACCCGCTGACTGGAAACATACCACATGCCCTGCAGACAGCAAGCAGATGGATCAAGCTGTGGGATAGTTGTCCTTATGGTAAATCTTTCTTATAAGAAGTAACTGTAGAACAAATATTGTATTTACACATTTTGCTTGGTCAGTCTCTATCGCATTATATTTGTCTTTAATCGCAGTCCATTCAATATATGCTTTGGCTGATTTAATGTTACAATATGCTTAATACCTTCCGCCTATGAAATGAGATTCAAATTTCATATGTTTAATATTTTTTTAATAATCACATAAATCACGATATGTTACTCTTTGCACCAAGTCATGGTTCAAGTTAATTATCTGGTACCTCTCGAGTCCAAAGCCTACTGATAGAAATGTGGTAACAGGTCAGACCAGGCATAATATAATTGATTACACTATTATTAAATGAAAAGAACTAATTATTATTGCAGAATGTTGAGGCTTTGGTGAAGGATGTTCCTGTTGGTGTAATGGGTCAGGCCCAGGCATACCACTACAGACACTTTGTGCATGCCCGATTGGTGGAACAGGATGAAAAGGATTACTGCTGCAATCCCACCTGCCAGCCCAACAGAGAACATGTGGACTGGGCGGTGTGTGAAAATTCTCTTGGTGTCACTTTCATTGTGCTAAATTGTTGAAAAAGCCAGTAGATTTCTATTTTGAAGAATGTCAAAATAGAATACAGTAGAACACCTCAAAGCAACCAATCCTTCAAAATTGCCTCCCTATCAGTCTGTTTTATTTTGTCAGTTTAAATCTGTATTAATCTACCACAGGTACTTTTGTAAAGCAGCCACCCATCTATTTCTATTTAGGGTGCTTCTACTGATCAGCCCAAGTGAATTGAGACTGCATTGTCTGGAAATGAACTGAGACTGTGCATTGTGTGTAACCAAGCCAATAAATGCACAACAACCAGATATTCTACCTTAGACGACATTTATTGCATTTTTGTTGTTGTTGATATTCTTTTAGATACACTAAATTATTGTGCATCTGTTTACTACAAATGCATATACTATTTAGGTTTATTATTTGCAATGTACATAAGCAATTTTTTTTATTTATTAGCATAATTTGTATGCCATTGAAATAATACTTTTGTCAGATACAGCCAGCAATTTACATGCCACATCAACTTTGTTACAACTATGTGTGTTAAAAGAATTGTGAAAATACACTATTTCTTGATATTACACCAGCAAGTTAACAAATATTTCCTTTAGTTGTTTAGTTGTATAATAATTTGTATAATTGCATCTTCAGTCTCATAAGGCTTGCTTAGTATAATGATAATACACATGTATAGCATTTGTGGTTTGGTTGAAATGTTGGTTCCTTTTCAGATCTGTATGTAATGTAATGAGATGTTGGTTGTGCACATAGGTTAGTTAGCTAGTAGCCGGCAAGTTTGGTTATGTAGGTGCTTAAACGTTTCTTATATGAAGTTGTCAAGCTATGATATTTAAAAAATTGGGACTGATTGATGGCAGTTCATTCCAATCAGTTGAATGTGTTTCTAGTAATACCAAAGTTGTGGATTTTATTAAGTAACTGTCTGTTTGTTACAGTGTAAAGGCCTTCAAGAAGTCCATGATGACCACGTCTACCTGGGTTTTGTTATCAACATATTGATCTAGTTCATGTATGGTATAGATTGATGAGTTGGGTCTTGGAAGAGTGGTCATTCCTGAATCCATGCTATTTGTTGGATAAAATGTTATAAAACTTAATGGTCATCAAGATGTGGCCATAAATTATATCCTTAAGTATATCCTTCTTAAAGAGATATTGTACAAGATAAAGCTTGTTTCTGAAGCAGGTATGAGTAGACAAAATAAGACTATAATGCTGTAACTGATGTGAGTTCACATGTTAGTGCATTAAATTCAATTTTATCAAAATCAGCCAAGATCACTTGTGCATTTTGTTTAATTAATTTGTACACCATTGACCATGATATTTACTAAATAAACTCAATTGTTTTGGAATAAGAGGTGTATAATTACAGTGGTTTAGAAAGTACTAGAAAACAGTTTGTTTCTTATAATCAGTCAGATTCTGAATTAATGACATTGATGTTGCGCAAGGATCAATACTAGGTCCACTTTTTTCCATCTTTTACATAAATGACATTGTTAAAACAACAAATATATTTAACTTCATATTATCTGCAGATGGCACAAATATGTTTCACTCGCATACAAATTTTACTAGGCTTATTGAAGAAGTAAATTGGGAACTCGATGAGATATCAGCTTGGTTTCATTCTAACAAACTATCATTAAACATAAATAAAACTAATGCTATTATATTTATTCCTGAAAATAAAAAATACAATAAACATGATGCTGTTATTAAAATAAAGGGAATTAATATAAATCAAATTACTTCAACACATTTTTAAGCAATTTACCTAGAGGAACAACTGATCTGGTCATATTAATTCATTAGTGTCTAAAGTTGCACCCCTCGTAAGCATGCTATATAAATTAAAGCAATTTTACCAGACTGTATTTTTAAAACCCTGTATTGCACATTAATTCTCCCTCATCTGCAGGACTATGCCCTAATATGGGAAAATACTTGTCCATTAAGGATAAATAAACTTTACACTTTACAATAATAATAACTACTAAACCTGACTACTTAACTACTCTAGAGGAAATTATGTCAAGCAATTAATTCTGCTAATTAATTGATCACCAATTCAAGAAGTATTAACACGCATGCACGCACGCACGAATGCATGCACACACGCACACACACACACACACACACACACGCACACATTCTAGTTATCAAGGCCAAATTATACCCTTGTGGCGTAAATGGATGACTAGCTAGGGTGCATTAGACTTCAGAGATGTGGCTAGAATGCACTGTTGATTTTGATGTGCTGTTGAGGTTGATGTGCTGCTGAGTTTGATGTGCTGCTGAGTTTGATGTGCTGTTGAATTTGATGTGCTGCTGAGTTTGATGTGCTGCTGAGTTTGATGTGCTGCTGAGTTCGATGTGCTGCCGAGTTCGATGTGCTGCTGAATTTGGGTTCACAAGGATTATTGTGCAATTTATGTTTTTCTTTTTGTATTATACTATTTTATTGATACGCCATAATAATTGTAATTGTATATATACAGTTGTATAATATTATTGGTTTTATGTCTACATATTCGTTCAACTAGTTGCATGAATTCACCTGGATTATTTGATTCATTAAACTGTAGTCACTATGAATATGTATAGCTAGCATGCCTACAACATTTCACCCCCATACATGTGAAACTGATGAAGATATGTGGAGACAGACAGACAGACAGACAGAACCAAACTATGTTTTATGATATAGGTGTTTGTGAGCGTGTGTGTTTAATTGTGAGCTTTTTGTGTGTATATTTTGTTTATAACCATATGCTTGCAATTACTTATGTCTATGTAGCGTGTATGTAAACATGTTTTAAGGTCGCCTCAAGTAAATGCTGTAAGGATCTGAAGTACTGGGTGAAGGATGTTGTGGCTCAATTCTGGAGATTTTCTGAAAAGGTCAAAGGAGACCGCAACTGTTCAAGGTGCTGTTATGATGCAATAGTCAAATAAGAGCAAAACGTGTGTGTGTGGGGGGGTGGGTGGGTGGGTGGGTGGGTGTGGGTGTGTGTGTTCAAGGTGCTGTTATGATGCAATAGTCAAATAAGAGCAAAACATGTGTGTGTGTGGGGGGGTGGGGGGGTGGGTGGGTGGGTGTGGGTGTGTGTGTTCAAGGTGCTGTCATGATGCAATAGTCAAATAAGAGCTAAACGTGTGTGTGTGTTTGTGTGGGTGTGGGTGTGTGTTCAAGGTGCTGTCATGATGCAATAGTCAAATAAGAGCTAAACGTGTGTGTGTGTGCGTGCGTGCGTGCGTGCGTGCGTGCGTGCGTGCGTGCGCAATTTTCTGTGCATGTGTCTGTGTGCTTGCATGTGTAATGTGTGAATTTAAAACAACATGTTATCAAATGGATGAAGTCCATTTGTTACTGTCTCCTTAGTGGGCCTATCATTGCTCTTCCTCATGAACTCAGTGACCTATGTAGTCATAGCTAATCTATCTCCAATTACTCTTCTTTGTCTAAATATCATCAGCCTAAAATGTTAACTAATGTTAATTTTCGCAAAGTTACCATTATTAATTAGTACAAATAAGTAATTTTTAAGCTGTGCACACACTATATCAAATATCTTTGCCTCCAGAGTCTCATCCGTGGAACAGTGCATCATACAGTGAATCACCACCAGGGGGCACTACATGATGGTGTTGGTGCAGTAGAGCATGACCATGGTCCTTGGCTTGCTTCAGACTCTCATGTGGTGCCAAGGAAAGTACTGTTGGATAAAACATGGCTGAATCATGCTGCAGCTCGTTACATCAACGTCAGGTAATACTTTCTCATTATGGAATAGCTAGGCAAATAGGCACGTACCAAGTTGTCTGAGACTACACCGGAACTATTTGGCCAAATAAATAGTATTACTTTGCGCTAGCCAGCTAATTATGGCTTAGCGGAAACCAGTTCAAACCGGAGCCAGTAGCTTGAAACTTTTACTCCTGCTCCCGTATCTGCATTGCGAAGTTGTGTCTAAAATTGTCTCTCGAAATTCGCCCTCCTTCCCACCTTTCTTCCTTATTTTCAATGCTTAGTTTAAAATATGATTGCACATCATTGATGAAATAGGACGTTGGAAGATGTCGAAACCGCTTTCTCCACTTTTGGTTCTATATTAGATGAACACGGGGGTTTGTCCCCTAGTATTTGGTGTTCATGGCATTTTCTGCGCAGTCAGGCTTCCTGTGGGTGTGTGTGTTCAAGGTGCTGTCATGATGCAATAGTCAAATAAGAGCTTAACGTGTGTGTGTGTGTGCGTGTGTGCGTGCGTGCGTGTGTGCGTGCGCAATTTTCTGTGCATGTGTCTGTGTGCTTGCATGTGTAATGTGTGAATTTAAAACAACATGTTATCAAATGGATGAAGTCCATTTGTTACTGTCTCCTTAGTGGGCCTATCATTGCTCTTCCTCATGAACTCAGTGACCTATGTAGTCATAGTTAATCTATCTCTAATTACTCTTCTTTGTCTAAATATCATCAGCCTAAAATGTTAACTAATGTTAATTTTCGCAAAGTTACCATTATTAATTAGTACAAATAAGTAATTTTTAAGCTGTGCACACACTATATCAAATATCTTTGCCTCCAGAGTCTCATCCGTGGAACAGTGCATCATACAGTGAATCACCACCAGGGGGCACTACATGATGGTGTTGGTGCAGTAGAGCATGACCATGGTCCTTGGCTTGCTTCAGACTCTCATGTGGTGCCAAGGAAAGTACTGTTGGATAAAACATGGCTGAATCATGCTGCAGCTCATTACATCAACGTCAGGTAATACTTTCTCATTATGGAATAGCTAGGCAAATAGGCACGTACCAAGTTGTCTGAGACTACACCGGAACTATTTGGCCAAATAAATAGTATTACTTTGCGCTAGCCAGCTAATTATGGCTTAGCGGAAACCAGTTCAAACCGGAGCCAGTAGCTTGAAACTTTTTCTCCTGCTCCCGTATCTGCATTGCGAAGTTGTGTCTAAAATTGTCTCTCGAAATTCGCCCTCCTTCCCACCTTTCTTCCTTATTTTCAATGCTTAGTTTAAAATATGATTGCACATCGTTGATGAAATAGGACGTTGGAAGATGTCGAAACCGCTTTCTCCACTTTTGGTTTTATATTAGATGAACACGGGGGTTTGTCCCCTAGTATTTGGTGTTCATGGCATTTTCTGCGCAGTCAGGCTTCCTGTTTCTTCATCTGATTTCTTGGCTTATGTTGATATAGGTTTGCAAAATGGCCCCACCTGTTCGTAATTAAATTTTTGTATTGGTGGTGGAATGTCTGTATTCTTTGCATTATATGTTCATGACGACTTCTTGATGTACATATATGTTATCATCATGCTTGTAGGAATGTGGGCTCTGAGAAACTTGCCAGATGGGGCTGTACATGTGTCCAGTTCCTGTCTGGTTTGCTTTGAGGAGCTCACATTCCTGTTAATGTTCTTCCCAAAGTGGCTGCGTGATAAGTAGTCCATTTTGTAATAAAAACATCATTTATTTGGCCCATTTCAATTTTCAACTACATCGGACTTGTGTTGGTTATTGCATAAATATATATATATATATGAAATGATTCTTAAAGATAGTTTATGCATGATTTATAGAGTTGTGTATATATAGTTCATGTCCTCCCTCTCTCCCCCAACACACCCTAACAAATGTTGAACCACACATGGTATTACACATTTCTTTAAAAATAATCATTTCCCATAAAAAAATTGCTTAAATATTAGATATCTACAATTAGAGCAAAATAAAATACATATATATATATATATATATATATATATATATATATATATATATATATATATATATATATATATATATATATATATATATATATATATATGACACCAGCAAGTTCCTGCTTGCAAGTGTATGTACATTTTATAAAATATAAATTTACTGGTAGCTCTGATAATGTAAACCATACAAATGTATTACTTATGACGTATTTTGTAACATTAAATGTATTTAAAGTTTTTTCAGACATACTGGTGAAGGATGGGCTTTATTTAAGTGGAAAGGGGCGGCAGTATTCTCGGACAAACTTTCAGCAGCAGTAGATAGTGACTTGGGTACAATGACAAATATTTTTGGAAGTAAACATTCTTTAAACTAGAAGTGCAGGGGGGTTACCTAGAGGTGTCTCAAGCAGAACAAGAGGGCACTAGCACAGATAAACCAATATCAAATCATCCGAAAAACATCTCTGAAAAAGGTTATAGATGCGTATGTTTAAATGCAAGGAGCATAGTAAATAAGAAAAACGAATTAAACATTATGGTAGAAGATATTGACCCTCACACAATTGGTATAACTGAATCATGGGCCAACATAGATATAACATGACTGACAGGATACGTAATGTTTAGGAAAGATCGAATAGGAAGAAGGGGCGGGGGAGTTATTTTATATGTTAAAGAATCTATTCAGGCTTATGAAATAAAACTAGAAAGGGAAGCAGATTGCGATGAAGCTGTTTGGTGCAAAATTGTTTCAGGAAATTCAAAATTAACTGTTGAATTAGTTTACCGAAGTCCAAACATAAACGAAGAGGACAACACAAAAATAAAAAAACGCTATAAAGGAAGTTAGTAAAGGGGGATGTATCATAATGGGAGATTTTAACCATGGACACATACAATGGAATTAACTAGAGAGTACAGGGATTGAGGACCAACAATTTCTATTTTTAATCCAGGATAGCTTTCTTACTCAGCACGTACTAGAACCAACCAGGGGAGAAAATGTATTAGATATAGTTTTGTCATCACAAAAAGAATTAGTGGACAATGTAAAAATAATTGAACCATTGGGTAATAGTGACCATAATCAAATACGTTTTGACATCAATGTAAAATCAGAAAGTAAAAATAAGAAAACGTACAAGAGAAACTTCCACAAAGGTAACTACAAAGATATGAGAACATATTTAGCAAAGCTAGATTGGAATAACATGCTGATGAATAAGACCACAACTGAATGTTGGAATATTCTAAAATATGAAATTGAGAGTATCATCGATAAATTTGTTCCCTTCCAAAAACAAGGAAAACGGTGTAGAAAGAAACACTTGTCAAAAGAGGCTATTAGAAAAATAATGCTAAAACAAACTATGTGGAGGGTTTATAGGCGTACCAGAAAGGACAAAGACTATTCAAAATACAAAGAGGCACTTAATACAGCTACAACTGAAATCAGACAATCTAAAAGAAGCTATGAGCAAAAACTAGCATGTAACATAAAAAATGACAGCAAGAGTTTTTATGCATATGTCAGGAGTAAACAAAACGTACAAGACAAGGTTGGACCTCTAGAAGACAGTGCTGGAAATATATCAGTGTTTACCAAAGAAGATATTAGTTCATTACCAGTTGCTGATACTAAATTTCGGGGGCTAAATCTGACCATTTAGGTCCGTTAGTTGTATCTCCAGAATTGGTAGCTAAGAAAATAAAGGCAATGAAGGTTAACAAATCACCGGGAGTGGATGGGATTCCTCCAAAATTACTAATGGAAACAGTAGAACAAATCAGTACAACACTTGCAAGAGTATTCAACTTGTCATTAAAAGAGGGAGTTGTTCCGTTTGAATGGAAAGAGGCAAACATCATACCATTATTTAAAAAGGGTTCGAGAAATAAGTCAGAGAATTACAGACTAGTGAGTTTAACGTCAGTGATTTGTAAATTATTAGAAAGGTTAATTAAATATCATATGGTGGACTTCCTCGTTAAGCATACATTATTAAATTCATCTCAACATGAATTCCTTAAAGCGAGGTCATGCTTAACAAATATGTTATGTTTTTTGGAAGAAATCACTAAGTGGATAAACGTGGAATCACCAGTAGATATTATCTACTTAGATTTTAAGAAAGCTTTTGACAAAGTGCCACATCAAAGATTACTACTTATATTAAAAGCCCATGGTATCGGGGATAGCATAACTGACTGGATAGAACAATGGCTGACTGACAGAAGACAACGAGTTGTAGTAGATGGAGAAGTTTCAAATTGGAAATCGGTTTTGAGTGGGGTACCTCAAGGATCAGTATTAGGACCTATATTATTCTTAATTTATATCAATGACTTGGACGACAGTATAACAAGTAACATACTGAAATTTGCAGATGACACAAAACTGTTTAGAAAGGTTAATACTGATGGTGATAAACAACATTTACAAAACGATCTAGACAGATTAGTGAAATGGTCTGAGAAATGGCAGATGCTGTTCAATTTTGGGAAATGTAAATGCCTACATACAGGACATGGGAACTTGAATGTAAACTATAAAATGGGAGATACTGCTCTGGGTACTACTGTAAAAGAAAAGGACTTAGGAGTTACAATAAGCGCTGATATGAAAGTTTCAGAGCAGTGTGGTATTGCAGCTTCAAAGGGTAATCAAATTCTTGGATTGATTAGAAGAAACATAACATACAAGGGAAAAAAGTTAATTATACCTCTTTATAAAGCAATAGTTAGACCTCATTTAGAATACTGTATACAAGCATGGAGACCATATCGTAAGAAGGATATAGATACGCTTGAACGCATACAAAGGAGAGCAACTAAAATGATTCCAGAACTTAGAGACCTTAGTTATGAAGAACGCCTGAAAGAATGTGGTTTAACAACTCTAGAGACAAGGAGGTTAAGAGATCAGATTGAAGTTTTTAAGATATTGAATGGGTATGAAAATATTGATAGAAATATGTTTTTCTCACTCAAGAAGGATAGCAGAACTAGAGGACATGAGGTAAAATTAGTAAAGGATCAATGTAGATTGGACATCAGGAAGCACTCGTTCTCACAGAGGACAATAAATGAATGGAACAAATTGTCTACAGATTGTGTAACTGCTAGCAGCGTGAATATGTTTAAAAACAAGGTTGACACATATTTCAGGAGGGCGGGTTATAAGTAGATGAACATTGTTGGACTCTCGATAAGCCAATGGCTTCCTTGTCCACTTGCCATCTGGGCCTTTGGCTTGGATGACAAGTCTTGTTAAATCTTGTTTGAAGTGTTTCACCTTCACATTCTGGTGTATGTGTCAAAACAACATCCTTACACGTAAGTCATAGGTGTCATATTCCTATTTGTAAACAGATACAGGACATGTTGACAAGTACTGACATACATACACAAGTAACACAACAATGCACTTTTAATATTTAAGTGTACATAAATACTGTGGACTAATGATGAAGAAGAAGGGAAACACAAATCTACGACCAGTATTGGAGCCAGCCTCACCCATTTCTCGTGTAAATGTTGTGGACTCCATCTCTTGTGAGTAAATGCTGTGTATTCCATCTGTCATACGTACATGTTGTGGACTCCATCTCTCATGAGTATATGCTGTGGACTCCATCTCTAATGAGTAAATGTCATGTACTCAATCTCTCATCAGTAGATGCTGTGGACTCCTTCTCTCGTGAATAAATTCTGTGTACTCCATCTCTCTTGAGTATATGCTGTGGACTCCTCTCATGTGAAAATGCAGTGGACTCCATCTCTCGTGAGTAAATACTGTGGATTCCATCTCTATTGCATAAATGCTGCGTACTCCATCCCTCATGTGTAAGTGCTGTAGATTCCATCTCTCATCAATAAATGTTGTGAACTCCATCTCTAATAAGGAAATGTTGTGTACTCCATCTCTCTCATGTTTAACTGCTGTGGACCCCATCTCTAATGAGTAAATGCTGTGTACTCCATCTCTCATGAATGAATGCTGTGGACTCAATCTCTCATGAGTGAATGATGTGGATTCCATCTCTCATGTGTAAAGATTGTGAGCTCCATCTCTCTTGAATAATTACTGTAGACTCCATCTCTCATGAATAAATGCTGTGGACTCCATCTCTCATGAGTAAATTCTGTGTACCTTTTCTCTCATGTGTAAGTGCTGTAGACTCCATCTCTCATGAATAAATGCTGTGGACTCCATCTCTCATGAGTAAATTCTGTGTACCTTTTCTCTCATGTGTAAATGCTGTAGACTTCATCTCTCATGAATAAATGCTGCAGACTCCATCTCTCATGAGTAAATCCTGTGGAGTCCATCGTTCATAAGTAAATACTGTGGACTCCATCTCTTGTGAGTTAATGCTGTGGACTCCATCTCTTGTGAGTTAATGCTATGTACTCCATCTCTCATGACTGTATACTGTGGACTCCATTTCTTATGTGAAAATGCTGTGGATTCCATCTCTCGTGAGTAAATGCTGTGTACTCCATCTTTCATGTGTAAATCTCATGTTAATGCTAGTAGTGTGAATATGTTTCAACATAGAATTGACAGATATTTGATAAAGGCGGCTACACATAGATGAGAAAATTGTTGGACTCTCGATAAGCCAATGGCTTCCTTGTCCACTTGCCATCTGGAACTTGTTGTTTGGGATGGCTATCTTGTTAAATCTTAAATCTCTTATAAGTAAACTCTGTGGATTCCATCTCTGATATGAAAATGCTGTGGATGCCATCTCTCGTGAGTAAATGCTGTGTACTCCATCTCTCGTGAGTAAATGCTGTGTACTCCATCTCTCGTGAGTAAATGCTGTGTACTCCATCTCTCATGTGAAAATGATGTAGATTCCATCTCTCATCAATAAATGCTGTGAACTCCATCTCTAATAAGAAAATGTTGTGTACTCCATCTCTCTCATGTGTAAATGCTGTAGACTCCATCTCTCATGAGTAAATGCTGTGGACTCCTTCTCTTGTGAGTTAATGCTATGTACTCCATCTCTCGTGACTGCATACTGTGGACTCCATTTCTGATGTGAAAATGCTGTGGACGCCATCTCTCATGAGTAAATGTGTGGAGTCCATCTATCATGAGTAAATGATGTAGACTCCATCTCAAATGAGTAAATATCATATACTCCATCTCTGTCATGATTAAATTCTGTGGACTCCATCTCTCATGAGTAAGTGCTGTGGACTCCATTTTTCATGAATAAATGCTTTGTTCTCCATTTTTCATGTGTAAATGCTGTGGACTCCATCTCTCATGAGTACGTGTTGTGGACTCCATCTGCCATGAGTAAATGCTGTGGACTCTGTCTCTCATGAGTAAAGGTTGCGAATTCCATCTCTCGTGAGTATATGTTGTGGACTCCATCTCTTATGTGAAAACGGCTTGGACTCCATCTCTCGTGAGTAAATGCTGTGTACTCCATCTCTCATGTGTAAATGCTGTGGACTCCATCTCTCATGAGTAGTTCCTGTGTACTCCATCTCTTGTGAGTAAATGCTGTTTACTCCATCTCTCATATAAATGCTGTAGATTCCATATCTCGTCAATAAATGTTGTGGACTCCATCTCTAATCAGAAAATGTTGTGTACTCCATCTCTCTTATGTTTAAATGCTGTGGATTCAGTCTCTCATGAGTATATGCTGTGGACTCCATCTCTAATGAGTAAATGTCATGTACTCAATCTCTCATCAGTAGATGCTGTGGACTCCTTCTCTCGTGAATAAATTCTGTGTACTCCATCTCTCTTGAGTATATGCTGTGGACTCCTCTCATGTGAAAATGCAGTGGACTCCATCTCTCGTGAGTAAATACTGTGGATTCCATCTCTATTGCATAAATGCTGCGTACTCCATCCCTCATGTGTAAGTGCTGTAGATTCCATCTCTCATCAATAAATGTTGTGAACTCCATCTCTAATAAGGAAATGTTGTGTACTCCATCTCTCTCATGTTTAACTGCTGTGGACCCCATCTCTAATGAGTAAATGCTGTGTACTCCATCTCTCATGAATGAATGCTGTGGACTCAATCTCTCATGAGTGAATGATGTGGATTCCATCTCTCATGTGTAAAGATTGTGAGCTCCATCTCTCTTGAATAATTACTGTAGACTCCATCTCTCATGAATAAATGCTGTGGACTCCATCTCTCATGAGTAAATTCTGTGTACCTTTTCTCTCATGTGTAAGTGCTGTAGACTCCATCTCTCATGAATAAATGCTGTGGACTCCATCTCTCATGAGTAAATTCTGTGTACCTTTTCTCTCATGTGTAAATGCTGTAGACTTCATCTCTCATGAATAAATGCTGCAGACTCCATCTCTCATGAGTAAATCCTGTGGAGTCCATCGTTCATAAGTAAATACTGTGGACTCCATCTCTTGTGAGTTAATGCTGTGGACTCCATCTCTTGTGAGTTAATGCTATGTACTCCATCTCTCATGACTGTATACTGTGGACTCCATTTCTTATGTGAAAATGCTGTGGATTCCATCTCTCGTGAGTAAATGCTGTGTACTCCATCTTTCATGTGTAAATCTCATGTTAATGCTAGTAGTGTGAATATGTTTCAACATAGAATTGACAGATATTTGATAAAGGCGGGCTACACATAGATGAGAAAATTGTTGGACTCTCGATAAGCCAATGGCTTCCTTGTCCACTTGCCATCTGGAACTTGTTGTTTGGGATGGCTATCTTGTTAAATCTTAAATCTCTTATAAGTAAACTCTGTGGATTCCATCTCTGATATGAAAATGCTGTGGATGCCATCTCTCGTGAGTAAATGCTGTGTACTCCATCTCTCGTGAGTAAATGCTGTGTACTCCATCTCTCGTGAGTAAATGCTGTGTACTCCATCTCTCATGTGAAAATGATGTAGATTCCATCTCTCATCAATAAATGCTGTGAACTCCATCTCTAATAAGAAAATGTTGTGTACTCCATCTCTCTCATGTCTAAATGCTGTGGATTCTATCTCTAATGAGTAAATGCTGTGGACTCCTTCTCTTGTGAGTTAATGCTATGTACTCCATCTCTCGTGACTGCATACTGTGGACTCCATTTCTGATGTGAAAATGCTGTGGACGCCATCTCTCATGAGTAAATGTGTGGAGTCCATCTATCATGAGTAAATGATGTAGACTCCATCTCAAATGAGTAAATATCATATACTCCATCTCTGTCATGATTAAATTCTGTGGACTCCATCTCTCATGAGTAAGTGCTGTGGACTCCATTTTTCATGAATAAATGCTTTGTTCTCCATTTTTCATGTGTAAATGCTGTGGACTCCATCTCTCATGAGTACGTGTTGTGGACTCCATCTGCCATGAGTAAATGCTGTGGACTCTGTCTCTCATGAGTAAAGGTTGCGAATTCCATCTCTCGTGAGTATATGTTGTGGACTCCATCTCTTATGTGAAAACGGCTTGGACTCCATCTCTCGTGAGTAAATGCTGTGTACTCCATCTCTCATGTGTAAATGCTGTGGACTCCATCTCTCATGAGTAGTTCCTGTGTACTCCATCTCTTGTGAGTAAATGCTGTTTACTCCATCTCTCATATAAATGCTGTAGATTCCATATCTCGTCAATAAATGTTGTGGACTCCATCTCTAATCAGAAAATGTTGTGTACTCCATCTCTCTTATGTTTAAATGCTGTGGATTCAGTCTCTCATGAGTAAATGCTGTGGACTCCATCTCTCGTGAGTAAATGCTGTGGACTCCATCTCTCTTGAATAAACTCTGTGGACTCCATCTCTCATGAGTAAATTCTGTGGATTCCATCTGTCGTGTGATACATGAATGGAACAAACTGCCAAATAATTGTTAATGCTAGTAGTGTGAATATGTTTCAACATAGAATTGACAGATATTTGATAAAGGCGGGCTACACATAGATGAGAAAATTGTTGGACTCTCGATAAGCCAATGGCTTCCTTGTCCACTTGCCATCTGGAACTTGTTGTTTGGGATGGCTATCTTGTTAAATCTTAAATCTTGTTAAATCACATTCACTGTGAATTTTGCAAGACAGATATTTTAGACATTTAGTTTAAGTCAACATCCCATTCACATTTACAAATTTTATGTAGTACATTAGTTGGTTTCAGTTGCTGTTAGGCACAGAACAGCTGTGTAGTGCGCCTCTATGGAACGATCCGGGAACCGGATAAACAACAAAATTGTCGATGCAGTGGCTCCACATAACGGCTTGCTTATATCCGACTCGTGGCAGGCATACGCATCAGAGTGCGCCACCTTCGCCACAACAACTGCAAGCATAATGAAGTAAATGATGAATCTCAACAATTGTTACATCCTGGAAATCACTTCATAAAGCTGCTACCGCGTCTAATTCTCTCGGTTTAGATTAATTTCGCGATAAAATTAATCTTTATTGTATCCACTACAGCATGGCTATTTGTTTATGCACATAGCGCAGTGACTGGCGTAGCCTTAGGACCTAGCGAGGATCTCGTAAACGGTGGATGCCAAAAGGGGGTAAACTTGGTCAACTATTAGTTTATCATGCTACCGTACAGTGGCGCAACATATTATATATAAGATAAAATCATAACAATTAATTTCGACTGGGCTCGTTGAATTGTTAAACAGATAAAATGGCTCTGCCTGTATAATTATTCTATAACATAGGATTATGCGCACTTCCATAAGTTACTCGATGTAATGAACAACGCCACACCTTTCGATGATTTTACCAAAGTACGTACTGTTTTATTAATCCTACTGCGGATAGGTGTATTACTTAAAAGGAAATACAAGTCATGGTTTTGGGCATATGCACATGTAAGAATAATTAAAACATAACCATTTGCAAGTACAATTAAGAATATCACGCCAGTAGTCTACCAGGAAAACCTTGTTAAACACACCACATCTTAATTTCATGGGCGGCGCCATACTGTTAGATAACCCTACGTCACGGGTGCAGTAGTCTGACAATAGTTGCTCGCCAAATGAAACATATTTGTAAACATCAACTCCTATACTTGGCAATAGGATGATATGGCTGTTTGCGTACAAACTCAACTTATGTGACATAGTTTCGCATTTGTTTTCTAAACAAGTCCACATCGTGACATAACATCCAGTTTTGTTCAGACTTGGATATATATATATATATATATATATATATATATATATATATATATATATATATATATATATATATATATATATATATATATATATATATATATATATATATATATATATATATATATATATATATATATATATATATATATATATATATATATATATATATATATATATATATATATATATATATATATATATATATATATATATATATATATATGGTTTACAGGGAATATGTTGTAAAAGTGCGAAATTCTGGCATTGTTCGTGGAGGCTGACATATTCATTAGTGTTTTGCAATTTTGACCAATCAGCGGCGAGCAGCCCCTTAACCCCAGTTGTTCAGTTACATTTTTATTTGCTTTATATTGGTTTTACACGCAGCAAAAACTTTTATGATGCTGTACTGTGCAGCATTCGTACGTAAACATGATTCAGCGAAGTATAGAGAGTTGGCTTTTTCGATTTCCTCTGTAAAAACAGACAGTAGTGAAGCAATGAATTCACAATTGCGAGCTGGTTGGAAGCCCACGCGACAGGCTAGACTTTGTTCGGCCCGTATTGAAGAGTCATGTTTTGAAGTAGATATATTTTGATCAACTAATGAACTGAACAAATATGGCGCTCCCCGTGCAAAACAGATTTTCGGTGTTGAACGAGGTATATTTAGTTAACCACTTGCGAGATATTCTTGATTTTACTTGCAAATTGTTAGCTTTCAAGTACTGTTATAGGTGCAAAAGCCGAAAAATGTCTTTGGTTTCACTTTAATACATCATGTACGATGTTTCATGTTATCACTGCGAGTTCATTCGTGCTATGACGCACGTGAACCTTGGTTTATTTGAAATGAATTACACTGCTTAAGAAGAAGTGTCAGGTATGACGTCAGTTAACGATTCGCAACACACCGAGAATATCCGGCTTAAATTCGCTCGATTCGGCCGAGTTACGTCAAAGTTAATCGTCGGATGAAATCCTTAGGAATACACCGACCGCCTATCACACGTCTGTGAGTGGGGGCACTGTCTGGGTGTGCACCCCATCGCCAGCGATAAAGAGGGCACCGGAGCAGAAGCGATCAAGTCGTCCATTGTTGTTTATCCTGATTTTTCATTACGCGAGTCGTGTCAGTAACAGTCTCGCGATAGTCCTGATGCGAGCATATGTCGCTATATCGCAGCTACTCGATAGTATATTTTGAATTATTAAAAAAATATTAATTAAACAAAAAGTTGGTTAAATATATTAATAAGAAATGTATGATTGTGTTAAAGTAGTGAATGTTATCAAATTATAACCGTAGAAAATATGCAAGTATTAGTTGGAAGAAAACTTGGAATATTACCTAGAAGAAATCGAAAATAGACAGGTTATGGTGTCGATACCCGTCATTGTATTCTAGCAGGGTGTGATTTTGGATGCTTGTCAGTCGCAGTGTCGGCATGGGCCTCCGTAACATTAACATCGATGTTGTTGCGGGTGTCAAGATTATTTTATGAAGTGAAATAATGGCATTTTCTTAAACTAGTCATCAAATTTGGAACGAAGAACATGCATTATAGCACTTCCAAAGAATGTTTTGTGTTTTGTCGTAAAATACTATGCGCATTTGGTGTAATGCTATGCTACATTAAACTCCGTTAATAGACATTTATAAATGATGATAACTTGTGCGGTGAGAGAGGAACTGATCTAATAGTGAGCTCCTTTATTTACGTTCCATCAAGTTCTGTCCATGGGAAGTAAGAACTGACCATCATTTCCTGGCGTGACTCAAACAATGACGTAATCGTTGCGTGAGAATGCCACACATTACAATGAGAATACATTGCTCTTTCAACGGTTTTAAATTAGCATGTTTCTTTCCCACCATTTAAAATGTTCCTTATGGAATTTAGTAGCATCAAGCTTCGTTGACAGCACATAGAGTTAACTATTGTGCGTGCGTGCGTGCGTGCGTGCGTGCGTGCGTGCGTGCGTGCGTTCGTGTGCGTGCGTGTGTGTGTGGTATGTGTGTATTAACTTGTCTTCATGCAGTTGTGTGTATTAATGTGGTGGTGATTGATCAGGCATACGCACGCACGCACGCACGCACGCACATACATACCCGCAGTATATACGTACATATATAATTGTCTATGTTTGCGTCACGGAGGGGACACTAGAATAACAAATTGTACTCACATCGATGGAGCGCAACACAATAAGAAAAATGCTTAAGTATATTAAATGTGTGATTAATTTTGACAAGTTTTTGTTGATTTAGCTACCACAAGATAGCCATTCCTTTTTAGAACAGACAAAACAACAGCAGGACAAGGCAATTGTCAGGTTATTGATTTAATGTCAACTGTATTGTCAGTATCGTTTAAAATGCATCACGCTGTTGCAGATGTATTTGCAAAAAGTGCTAAAATCAACGAACAATGTCCTGAGTTCGTGCAATGTTCAGCCGGAATGGATCCTTACTTATTAAAGTGAATATAAACATCGTTTCTTGTTAAAGGATACGCTGTAATGATACAATACAAGCTCCAGCGGATGTCGCCCTCTGGCGACGGTCCACTGACCTTTTGACCGCTAACAATTGTCGTCTGCTCCACTGGCAGATGGGGCGCATTAGGAGCAGCCGGGCATGTTTAATGCATTGATAGACGATACAACTTGTCGTTGTTCCATCGGGCGAATTAAGAGATATTATGACGCAGTCGAAATGAAAATATCGCCGTCTAATAGGAACATCCCTGTTGCGTTCTACGTAACCAGCTGCTTTGTTCTCTGTTAATAAAATTAACGGCGGCCGCGAACGAATCAGGGAAACTAGCCGCAGTGTACGTGTTGAAAAAGCGATCATGTTTTAGCAAGACTCTTACCGCCGCACAACCCTCTTCACGTATATATTTCTTATCTGTGTGTGATTGTTGTGATCATAATTGTGTGTGCGCGCGTGCGTGCGTGCGTGCATGCGTGCGTAATATCAGCTACCATATATAGTTCCGCTCTCAGCCTTTTTGCTCTCCTTTCCACTTCCAATCCCGCCGACCCCCTCCCACCCACCCCCACCCTCCCCGCCGCTGCTATCCAATCCCAATTCATATGTTATGAAGACGGCATCACAAGCATCTAGAAAACATCTCGTGGTGCGGTAGACGTAACAATAACCAACTACCTATAACCAAGTTATGAATGATGTTAATCAACAATTCGAAATCACAAAACTGTCTGTATATTCACACATGTCATCTACGAATTATTTATACATACAAATTCAGTAGTTTTCCTGTGGTGTAACCGTGTGGAATTGTGTACAAACATTTACTACAGGTGCTGTCTCTACACGAATAGCCTTCCAGCAAGTTTTTTTAAAATACAAAATTAGGACATTTCTTTCCTTTGACATGTTTTCATATTTCTCCCTTACAATAAGGCGCCTATGCACACAGATAATTATTATGGATGATGATGACGACGACGACGATGATGATAATGATGAAGGAGAAAAAAGTATGAATATATATTTTATTTGGCGTCATCTAATAATAGAGCCATCATAAATTACAATTTTACATAATGTTAGTGCATAGTGCATACAAAATAGGCGCCTACGTGTATATAGCAATACAGCCACAGTCGCTCTCGAGTTAGTGAATGCATATACGTACTGCACACTGCACTGTATGCAAATGTGTGTTTACAAGGCCGCCTGACGGTCGCAGCCTTTGTCTCAGCCTGATCTTTATTTATGCCGTGAATATTGCCGCGCCGCAGCTGTGTCCCGGCGACGACCGACCTCCGCCGAGGCAGTAGCGCCGTCCCTCGGGTCTCGGCGCCGCGAATTCTCAGCTTTGAAATGCGCAGGAATATCAGCTCCGTGCGCCCGGGACTTCGCTCGAGTACATTACGCTGCTGATCCGGTTAATGCGGATGCGGCGGTCCATTTGACGCGAGCAAAACAACTTTATCGTACGGCGTACCGCACGTCGGCCATGACGCAACGACACCAGGAGGCGCCATCGTATTGCTGGGGTGCTTGACGTAACGTTGTCGTGTGCAAAATACTACTGCTCGTGTCATATCGAAACACGTTTATTATTTGTAGAGACGTTCGCCTATTTGTTGAGATGGCTTCCTGTTGATAAGATAGGCGAACACCTTTGCGGGTAGTAAGAATGACTACAAGTCCTGTAGAGCGGCCACCCAAATGTCTGAAATAAAGTGGCCTGATTAAACGGGTGTCCGAATTACTGAGACTGGTCAAAAGAGACATGGAAAAAACAGACTGTGATACAGAGGCCGTTTTCAAGGTGTGGCCGTTTCCAAAGTGTGGCCGCTTTGAGGGGTTCTGCTGTAGTCTGTATAAAAGTGCCACTTTTGCCCTTTTTTACCCGGTCAAAACTAATTTATTGGTGTGTCCAATTATTTCACCAAGACTATATGACGCAAACAAACTAGAGTGTCATAGAAGATATGTTCAAAAGTGTAATTGTTCAGGCAACTTTAAAATCCGTATCTTATCGATAAGATTTAAAAAAAATAAACTTTCAACTTATCACAGACAACAATATTTTAGCATGGTCAAAGCTAATTTTGTATTTATGTAACACATTTTAAATGTTGAGTTTACCCGTGATCTAAGCCGTACGGTGATAATAACAATTATTATCGTTGTTGTTGTTGTTTATTATCATCATCGTTATTATTATCATCGTTATTATTATCATCGTTATTATATTGTGGACGCCGCTGCATCCGCCAGTGAATAGTAATCTGGTATAAAGGCCTCAGTCGGACCCTGATATGTTTATGTCTAGAACATTTTCGAGAGCAACAGTAGTTGATGACGTCGAAGTCGACGTTGCCATGGAAACTCATTGCATATGGCCGGCACTGAGTTCCTACGTAAGTCGGCACTCGCAAGCGCGTTAATCTTCCTTAATAGTGCGCCAGTACAAAAATGAGGAAATGGAATTGAATTACCGACGTTTTATTCATTAGCGAACGAGTGCATGTGATCCGGTGACATTAGCACGTGATCCCGGCGACATTAGCATCGTACGCGGCAATCCACCGCGGACCGTCCCGCCGAGTGCCAGTACGACACATCGGCCTAACTGATGAGACGAAGCCTGATTAAGCATTTTCATTAAGAGCCCTTCTGTCGAGGGGATAATTGTTGGATTACCCGACGATTACTTGGCGCGCGAGCGGACGGCAGATAAAACGCGACCTGAATGCTTGGATAATAGCTGCGTACCGTCTCTGAGACGGTCGACTTCAATGACTGCAGTCTCTGTCACGGTCGACTTCGGGTGCTGCGGTCTCTGTCATGGTCGACGTCAGTGGCTGCAGTCTCTGTCATGGTCGACGTCAGTGGCTGCAGTCTCTATCATGGTCGACTTCAGTGGCTGCAGTTTTTGCCATGGTCGACTTCAGTAGCTGCAGTGTCTCTCACGGTCGACTTAAGTAGCTGCAGTCTCTCTCACGGTCGATTTCAGTAGCTGCAGTCTCTCTCATGGTCGACATCACTGGCTGCAGTCTCTGTCACGGTCGACACCAGTGGCTGCAGTCTCTCTCATGGTCGACATCATTGGCTGCAGTCTCTGTCATGGTCGACATCAGTGGCTGCAGTCTCGGTCATGGTCGACTTCTGTGACTACAGTTTCTTTCATGGTCGACTCTAGTGGCTGCAGTCTCTAAGATTGTCGATGTTCAGCTAGTTTTAGGTGAGGATAATATATTGTATAACTCAAACATATGTATCTTAATTAATTAAGAGAGGGCGGTATGAAGAACAAATGGTCTGCATGATATGGTGAGCTATTGCATGTGTTAAAATTTCGCACACACGCACCACGCGCGCACGCACGCACGCACGCACGCACGCATCATTTGTAGCGTCGGCTTGCGGCCGGTAAATGCAGCGCTAATTGTTACACCAACGCCAAGTGTCTGTTTTCTCAACACCGCCTTCCAGCCACGAACAGCCCGGCGCTTCCGAGAGAACGACATCAAACAACGAATACAGATTTCAACAAGCCGCAGTCATGTCATTTGTCGCCTGCCGCTCGGCGGACTCTGTGTGCCCCGTGTGTAGGTGTCATGCTTGAACCGGCTTCCCCACCACTTGTACCACAGTGGTGCACAGAGCACCACTTGGATGGCGCCACATCTACTAATCGACTGTTTTAGTGGTTCCGTTTTACCCTTTTCAATTGCATAGTTTTGAGCTAGTCGACGCCATTTAAATTTTGTGCAAGATATTGTATCAGCCACAGCCAAATATGAACAAAGCCTTAACCTGCTTCTCTCACATATGTATTTAAATGTATTTAAATTTATATATGACTTATATCATAGTTACCATCTAAAAATATGGAGCAATCTTTGCACGAACATCTGACAAGTGAAACGATTCAGTCAGACGCTAAATCACATCTGGTGTATAAAGGGCGCGTGTCGCTGACGGGTCACGTGACGGGGCCTACAGCGTCGTAGAGCAAACAAGTAAAGAAAACAGCGGTCAGCGGGGGCGAGACAAGGCGACTGAGAATGTGTGCCCGTGACGTTTGATGTCGTCTGTTGTTCTACTCACAAAACAACTCTCATTGTGCGCACGTGTCGATTGGGGTCGCTTTCAAGCAGCGTCTCGCGGGATTGTCGCCGCCATTAATGGCGACTGGCCCGCCGTAATTCGATGATTAGAGAAAATTTAAACTAACGACCCAACTCAACCAACGCATGTTCGTATGTTGCTTATGTTTGTTGCATTCCCGTTAACAATGGTAATGATGCTGCGAAATTAGATGTTTGTTACTTCGGGTATGATGCGATGTCCGCCATACGAACACACGTACATATTAACAGGACCGAGGGCATATGCCTACCGCACAAACTAGGACACTCACGCGTCTGTTTTTTATCAGGCGTCTCAGGACTGCGTTTTTTCATGTCTCAGGACATCAGCCAAGCCTTCAATATACTGAAGTTGTTTGATTAATCAGAAGAATAATTACATACATACATACATAGTACACACGCACGCACGCACGCACGCACGCATGCATGCATGCATGCATGTATGTAGGTATATATGTATGTATGTATGTACGCACACGCACTCGCGCACATATGAATTGAAGCGACTTTTTTCCTGAAGAAATGCATTAAGACAAATCTCTTCATGCATAGGTATATTTGGGTTCAAATAACTCCTCTAGTAAATCAAGAAATGACCACCGTCTCTCGTTACAATCTCGAAGATTGAGTGTGTAATGTGTCCTTGTCTGAAAGACAATAAGGTCGTAGTTGTTCCGTATATCACTGGGTTTATCTTCGATGCCGCATCCTTAGAGAGGTCTCCCCACAGTCCCACAAGAGCAGCGCGTAGATTGGCGAGAGGAGACGTATGTTTGGTAGACTTACGGAGATTTCGTTGGCGTCACGTCTGGAGCCGGTCGATCCCGATTAAGTGACGTCCAATCGAACGAGGATTAACTAATCGCATGGCTGTTTAGACCAGGATTTGTGGTTCTTCTTGCAGAAAGCTCCGGAAATGGACGCGACGAATACTTCGCAGAGAAAACCAGCGTCTTCAGTATGTGAGGGTCGCACGGTCTGTGTGAGGGTCGTCATTGTGTGAGGGTCGCACGGTCTGTGTGAGGGTCGTCAGTGTGTGAGGGTCGCACGGTCTGTGTGAGGGTCGTCAGTGTGTGAGGGTTGCACGGTCTGTGTGAGGGTCGTCAGTGTGTGAGGGTTGCACGGTCTGTGTGAGGGTCGTCAGTGTGTGAGGGTCGCTCGGTCTGTGTGAGGGTCGTCATTGTGTGAGGGTCGCACGGTCTGTGTGAGGGTCGTCAGTGTGTGAGGGTCGCACGGTCTGTGTGAGGGTCGTCAGTGTGTGAGGGTTGCACGGTCTGTGTGAGGGTCGTCAGTGTGTGAGGGTTGCACGGTCTGTGTGAGGGTCGTCAGTGTGTGAGGGTCGCACGGTCTGTGTGAGGGTCGTCAGTGTGTGAGGGTCGCTCGGTCTGTGTGAGGGTCGTCAGTGTGTGAGGGTCGCACGGTCTGTGTGAGGGTCGTCAGTGTGTGAGGGTTGCACGGTCTGTGTGAGGGTCGTCAGTGTGTGAGGGTTGCACGGTCTGTGTGAGGGTCGTCAGTGTGTGAGGGTCGCTCGGTCTGTGTGAGGGTCGTCATTGTGTGAGGGTCGCACGGTCTGTTTGAGGGTCGTCAGTGTGTGAGGGTCGCACGGTCTGTGTGAGGGTCGTCATTGTGTGAGGGTCGCACGGTCTGTGTGAGGGTCGTCAGTGTGTGAGGGTCGCACGGTCTGTGTGAGGGTCGCACGGTCTGTGTGAGGGTCGCACGGTCTGTGTGAAGGTCGCACGGTCTGTGTGAGGGTCGCACGGTCTGTGTGAGGGTCGCACGGTCTGTGTGAGGGTCGCACGGTCTGTGTGAGGGTCGTCAATTTGTGAGGGTCGCATGTCAGTGTGTGAGGATCGCACGGTCTACGTTGTTGTTCTCCTCTGTATCCCTGTAGTCCGGGTGAGGCTGCACAGCATCGATACCGGCCGTCGAGTTTTGTTTTTCTCCTCTCGTGACCGATCCCGTTTCACAGTCCTCTCCACCACCCGTCTCCACCCCTATATCCCTCGCTCTCAATCACCACTCTCCTCCCAACCCCGCAATTTGTTATCGTGATGAAAATAGCTGGTTTGTTTTAAAATATTTGATTTAAAATGTTATGATTATTGTGGCGGACGAATGTACAAGTGTCGATATTGATGTTAACAAGACTACCGTCCAGATCAAAAATCACAGATGGTATAAGTTGATAATAAAGCTATTGGCTTTAAAGATTATGCATCTGTATGTGCAACTTGCCTTTTCTGATATATTTTGCTTTTAAACATATCTATTCACGCTGCTAGCATTTACACAATCAGTAGGTGCATCATAATTTGTATATTAGACATGCAAAAGTATTCTAATTAAAGCCACTTCACAATATCCCCAAGTCGGCGTCGACCCCACAACACGTAAGTTAACACGTTGGAAGTTTGGGCAGTTTCGGCGAGTGTGGTTTTCGAAATGCGCACTAGGTGCCACTACTGTCGGGCGCATTCCCATTGAGTTCATTAGTAATGGTTTCAACGGTCAGTTGCGTTCTGCGATTGTAGCAAAAGTTTAATTTTCTACACCTGTACGTTAAAATGCAACACTTAAGCAATTGAAACAATTATCATTGATTTATTTTGGTTATCATAATAACGCGAGTTTTAGTACGAACAATGAACGTTTGTTCCAATAACATTACGGAGAAAACCCATAGACTATATGCGTTGTGTGGAAATGAGTCATACCGCGGACATTTGCTGTGTGTTATTGTAATTCAGTACAAACATTACACTAATCTGTATTTATTGTTAACAGTGTGGATACGTTTACAAACTTAACGGTGGATTGCATATAGATGGATAATCGTTGGACCCTCGACAAGCCATTGGCTTCCTTGTCCACTTGCCATCTGTTTTTTTATATGGATGGCAGTTTTGTTCAATCTTCTTATTCAAAAACTTTAACAATAATAATAATAATAAATACGCATTTGTAAACAATCTTTGCACATGATAAACACAATAGGTAACGGTATTGGCGAACGTAACAAATGTTTGTGTTGCATGAAACATGATCCGTTATATGCAACATTAATAACAATTGCAACAAAATATGCATGAATTTACAACTGGTGCACAAACACGACACCTGAAATACGTAGCTGTGTCGGCGTATAAATACCGATGACGAATATCCACACCCTGGGCTAATCTGCAACACGGAGCCCGGGTCTTGTACACGAAGGAAAGAGTTCCCGGGAGCGGGAAGATTTTCTAAATGTTGTCATCGTAAAATATTGTTATATAGCATAAACTATGAATTCTAACATCCTCACCGTCCAAACGTGTTTGTTATATGATTTAACCGTTATATATTTATGAATATCAACATTGTTGTGCAGTATAGTCAGCTGTCGAGAATTGTCAATATGTATGCTACCTATGGACAAAGTATGTCGGAGTCGAGCGTTCCCAGGTCCATCCGCAAAATTATGTTCTCGTGCGAGTGCAATGTAAACATATTAATATTCGCTCCGAAACATTCTAATTATACAAAGTAATATTGGCCAAACTATACACTTTTATAATGCTGTTAATTAAAACGCATTTGGGTGGTCAAGATGTTGTATATTGTAAAAAAATGTATATAACATATTTTACGATTACAATTATCATACTTCGTACCTTTGATAACTTGTCGGATTTTAGTCGGGCAGCGACGGTGGAAGCTTGGGCTAGGAAGGCCATGGACAGCGACGGTGGAAGCTTGGGCTAGGAAGGTCACGGACAGCGACGGTGGAAGCTTGGGCTAGGAAGACCACGGGCAGCGACGGTGGAAGCTTGGGCTAGGAAGGCCACGGGCAGCGACGGAGGAACCTTGGGCTAGGAAGGCCACGGCAGCGACGGTGGAAGCTTGGGCTAGGAAGGCCGCGTGGCAATGCGTGGGTTACGACACCCATTTGGTGGTCGCATCAATTTCCTGTAAGCGTCTCATAATTAGTCTCAGGGCCGTGATTAGTTACATGACTTAATTAGCTTAATCACCGGCCTCGTTAATTGCACGATTCGTCGATGGTTCTCTGCCGATACATCCGCCTGTGTTACTGCTCCAGTAGAAAACGTTGTTTTGTAAGTATACTATAGATGTGGCTATTGTTGGTTCTTATATGAAATGATCTTCATAGTAAGTAGTTCCCGTCCATGGATATCACCAGGGCATTAAATATTGATGATGTTCGTGAAAATGTTCATCAAGTTGGTGTGTGTGTGTGTTATATATATATATATATATATATATATATATATATATATATATATATATATATATATATATATATATATATATATATATATATATATATATATATATATATATATATATATATACGAATTACGATTTTCTTCAACAAAACTATTTTTATTACTTACTCAACGTTTCGACTGCCATGGGCAGCCTTCATCGGGATTCTGAGAAGGCAAGTTCTTCCTCAGCTGGCGAGCAGAGGAAGAACTTGCCTTCTCATAATTCCTTAAGAAGGCAGCCGATGGCAGTCGAAACGTTGAGTGAGTAATAAAAATACTTGTGGTTGAAGAAAATCGTAATTTATATTTATGATGTTGCCGGATATGTATATATCCCTTGTGAAATAAAAATTTTATTTGACACACTAGTGTAACCCACCCTTCTGAAATATCTATCGTGTAAAAAATATATTCACATGGTAGCATTTACACAATATGTAAATCATTTGTTCCATTAATTTATTGTCTTCTGTGAGAATGAATATTTTCTGATATCCAATTTACACTGATCATTTACTAATGTTACTTTGTGTCCTGTAGTTCTATCAGCTTTCATAAGTATGAAAACAATATTTCTATCAATATTTTCATACCTATTCAATATCTTGTCAACTTAAATTTTATCATTCCCTTGTCCTGTAGACATTTGCATTTCCCAAAATTGAATAACATCATCTACATTTTTCAGTCCATTTCACTCATTTGTCTAGAACATTTTGTAAATGTTGTTTATCTCCAGAGCCTGACCTGTATATATATATATATATATATATATATATATATATATATATATATATATATATATATATATATATATATATATATATATATATATATATATATATATATATATATATATATATATATATATATATATATATATATATATATATATATATATATATATATATATATATATATATATAATACATATATATATATAATATATATATAGATACACACCTACATACATACATACATACATAAACATATACATATACATACATACATTCATACATACATACATACATACATACATACATGTAAGATATCATACAATTGTTTATATAATACCACGCATATTTCATGCACGCCTTCAGTAAATTGCCTGCGCCATACGCAGCGTGACAAGTCATCGTTTGTAACACAGACAACATTGCTGAATAGTCGACGAAACTTGGGTTTAATTAGCTACTCAAGTCGTGCACAACATGTTCTATAAACACCTGGTCGAGTTTTAAGTGAGACAAAAACTACTACTAAACACATGTAGTTATCGTCAGTGGAATGTGAGGAAGAAAGGGTTAGCGCCAATCGTTGCTGGTGTTTTCACCCGATTGCCGTCTGCACAGCCGACTGCTACAGGCGGCGTTGTCTTTGAAGTCTTTGGTGCAACGAGTTCAGCTTTCAACGAGTCTGATTTAATTAGCGAAAACAATACACCTGTTTTCTCATTCGTTGTAATCGCTGGATGATGACTCGTAATTTTCGTCACTGTCTGTAGCGACACAGGCGTAGACACAGAAACCGCTAAGGGCGCTAATTGGGTCGGTGTCTGTCTACACGCGCTCTGAAGGGACGCCTTCGACTAGGGACGGGAGCGCAGCGTTAGCAGGTGTACTGACATGGCCCACTGCGCTTAGCATGGAAAATAATAGTAACAACAATAATAACAATATTAATAATAACATTGATAATGATAATAACAATAGTAACAACAACAAAAGACAATAATAAAAAATAACAAAGTAGGCGCTCTATATAATATTCACTGAAACGTTTAGAGATGGACGTACGCGCACAACCTTGAAAAGAGAGACGAATCCTTCAGCGACAATATAAATGCAATCGCATGTTTTGTCTGTACGTGGAATTACATTTGATTTAATGGATATATTAACGTACTATTCGTGGATATATATATATATATATATATATAATTATTATATTAATGTACGAAGGGTTAAGGCCATAAGCATGCAGATACAAGAGCAAGCAGAGACAAGCACGACGCATGGTGCACTCTCTTCGTGAGGAAACCAAAATAAAATATGATTTGAGATTCTTCTTCATGACCCAACTAAACTCTTGGAACCATCTTCCACCGGTAACCTCCTTGGAATATCCATAAAATTAGCAATCCACGCGGATTATACACTAGTCCCCACACAGCCCGGTATAACGGTTTTACATATGCGACACGAACAGGGTAAGATTGTGTTGCCGGTTCTTGCTTTCTTTCCTAGTCGTTTCGGCTAAACAAATATATCTCTGTCGGCCGTTGTTATCGGACGCGCTGGCTAATACAATGATAATGCGATGTCCAGCGAGAGACAGTGGTCGTTCCATGGCGCGTCGCTGATTGGTTGATGCAGTGGCCAGCACCGTCTCCAGCAACTCGCTCGCATCGCCATCAATATTAACAAGACCGAACGCGGCGCGCTGATTGGCTGCGCCGACGCCGGAGAGGGAGTGGCTGAGCTGATCCCACGGGCGCGGCCAAGGCAGCCCACGGAGTCGAGTCGAGTCCGCAGCGTCGATTCAGCAAAACCGACACCCGAGAGACTGTGGCAGTAGAAGCGGCTGTGTGCTCGGTCCGACTACCCACGATTACGCCACCCGTCCACCGCCCACCTGCCGATCGCAACCCGTCTCCATCTCCATCGCTGCATGGCATGTCAGTCTCGCTGAACGAGGATTAACATCGACGCCGGACGAATAGCAGCGCGTACACACTTGCAGTGTACGTTCGTTTCTCTGCCACACACGCTGTGGACGTGTTTGCCTTCCGAGGAATCTCCTTCTGAGACAGAGCCGAGAGTCTGAGCGCCAGACGAACGAGCGCCGACCGTCTCGGCGCAATCCCATCTCGACCCTTCGCCGCGTCGACGCCACCAAGTTGATGTTTGGGATTCAGGATAGCCTGCAAGCCCGCGGCCCGGTGACGACCCTCAAGGAGGAGCCGACGGCCAACCAGACCAACAGCGTACGCAACTGGATGCAGCCAACGTCCGCCGTGGCCCCAGTCGACACAAGGTGAGACTTCCACTTCTCCCTTTCCTAAATCCCCATCGACCCACTGCCCCGTCCCGAGAGTGACCACTACACTGGGCTCGGTGGCGATTACAGCCGGACCCAGTCCCCAAAAGACAAGTATCCGTACTTGTGGTCCAGTTCGAAATTACCCAATTTTATGGGTCCCTTGTCTCCAATCCACAACGGATGAGCGTCTCCCGGCACCTTGCTCCGCCTCTCCGTGGGAACATCTCAGGGATAACGTATAGTCACTCCCTACTTGGCTAAGTTACGTCCTAACCTGGACCATGCTAGTACGCGGTGAAACTAATTAGTGTATATATATATATATATATATATATATATATATATATATATATATATATATATATATATATATATATATATATATATATATATATATATATATATATATATATATATATATATATATATTCCATTAATTAAACATTGCTTGCTACACACAGTTTTAATTAAGTCCACCCATATATAGTACGCAACTTTCTCTCTTTCCCTTTCACCCGAGTAAAGTGATGGGGTGAAACAATATTGTAATAAAAGTTTCCGGTAACAACTGTGGTGCTTTGTGTTAGTATCCCGAGTGTGTTGAGACAAGTGTGTTGAGACGAGTGTGTTCTGACGACCGTGTTGTGTTGTGCCAGTGTCGGGCTGGGCCGCGCGCACTATGAGAAGCAGCCGCCAGCCAACCTCCGCAAGAGCAACTTCTTCCACTTCGTACTCGCCTTCTTCGACCGCCAGGGTCAGCCCGTCGAGCTAGAGCGGACCGCCTACATCGATTTCGTCGAGAAAGAAAGGGTCAGTTGACTAGTATATAGGCCTAAGGCAGGATTCTTTATTGCCGTGCAAACGTATCGCCATAACTAATAGTTTTCTGCGAATTCAGTAATGTATTAAATTCTGTCTGTTGCATGTGCAATTGTAATCGTCATACTGAAAACTCTTTGAATAGTGACGACATTCATTAAAATATATATCGCAACATACATGACCCGCTCTATTTTTTGTGTGATTGTCTAAGTTAGGTGGTCGTTATCGATAAATGTATGCAACGTAAATATGACCGAATAATATAATGTCTTGTCTTTTAATTGTATTCACATGCTATGACAACGTTTCTATAGTAACAACGAAACGCACGGAACATTGAAATATCTACAAGTCTGTGACAATGGTGCCAGTGCACAAGGCCGCACACTGATATCCAGCGTTACAATATCGCCTACGTAGTTTATACGACACGTGCGTCTTGTTGAGTGCACGTGTCGTATCGGGTCAGAATATTCTTCCCCCGCGCGCTGGAGATATTCCTTCAAGTCAGCGCGTTCAACGCCGGTTCAATTTCTCGTGAACATGTTCTGTTTGTTTGCACACAGGAAGTGGATGGACAGAAAACGAACAACGGCATTCACTACAGACTGCAGCTTCTATACGCAAATGGTAAGCCTTATTTTGCTTCTGTCTACCGTCAGAATCAACTATGACATCATGCGCCTTTTGCATATATAGCGAGTAATTCCGCTACACGCAATACTACGAACATACGCGCGATTGTATGCATCTAAAGGGCATACATACAGAACACTATGGACCTGTACCAGCGCGCACGGAATCATTTATACGCAATACCATTGACCGACTGAAGGCAAAGAGTTAACGTATTGAGATGAGTCGGCGAGTGTTGACCATGCATTATTTAGAGACCACGGCCTGTTATTGCTCGCTCCAGCGACACACTCATCGGCGCCACACAATGGCAACAGACAGATAATATTGGCACGTAACCTTGTTTCCATTCGCCTTAAAGATAGCCTAATAGCATATTGATATTTTTAAAGGTGTGCCCATTTCAGACAGTGTACCCTCGTTTACGGACACTGAAATATTAAAAAAAAAAAAATATTACGTTATCTGTTGAGCGTTGATATCGCATGGTTCGCAGCGTCTGAATGCTGCCAAGGCCCCAGGGCGGACGACCACTAAATATGGATGGTTCTATTGGTAACATTGATTTTGCTGGCGATTAATTAAAGTTCTGAACGTGATCAAAATGCCACCACGTGTCTCAGATTTTACCCCAGTTTATGTGTTGTTGAGCACACCACAAGAAAGGCCTTACTGACTGCGTCATTGTGCCAAATATGATACATCTGTCATTGCCTTTGTCCATGATAAGACATCACATCGAGAACCATCACTATATACAGAAAGACATGTTGAACCTTTACTCTGTTTAAAGCCATTGTGCACCTCTCCTTTCTTGAAAGCCAATGTGAACATGTCCTATGTCGAACGCTATTGTGAACATTTCATTTCTTGAAAGCCATTGTGAACCTGTCCTACCTAATTGAAAGTCATTGTGAACCTTTCCTCTATTGAACACCATTGTGAACCTTGCTTTTATTTAAAGCCATTCTGAACCTTTCCTCTATGGAACGCCATTGTGAATACCCTCTATGACAAAAGCCACGGTGACAATTCATTTAGCTTAATGTCACTGTGAATATTCACAATGTTGTGGAATCCGCCGAGGAGTATCACTCTTAGAAATGCAACGGTACATCGATCGCTTCAAAAAGACATTCGCTCTGACTTGCTATAAACATGGCTTCTGAGAAATTGCATTGTCCTCTCTCTCGGATGAGCATCTATCGAGTCGAGCGTGTCATCGATACATCCACACCAGCCGACCCCCTCTGAA